>CM067298.1:90293504-90465537 GCA_034231615.1 Meghimatium bilineatum
AAGTATTTTACAGTTGCTAGAGGACCCCTTTTATGGACAATGGGGGGGAGGAAGATGGGGCTCTCGATTCATAGCGCGCATTATCGTTTGCATTCTGGCAGCATTCCTAGCAACTGTTTCATCTCCGATTAACTTAGCCGATACAGATTAAGCAAATGTGATATTTTTTTTTAACGAAACAAATACGTATATTATTTAACGAAAACAAATTATCGATAAAGATGCATTTCACAGAAAGCTAAGTCTACTTGCGGGATCCATTGATCTGCCCGATACACATTGAGAGCACCCCCCCACCCACCGGACCGCCGGGGTCCTCTAATGGAGGGATGAGTTTGAAAAAGGGGCATAGTTTTGAAGCATATCTAGAGACATGTTTAATCCGAGGGGTCAGCTAGGTTACGAATTATGAATGAATCTACGCGGTAATAATAAAAAGTTGAACTTATCACGTGATGAGACCCACATTTTGTTATCCTTTATGTTATAACCATTTTATTTTTCGAGTGACGTGAATTCCGCTCGCGTGGACACGTGTGTATTTGTTCTTGATAAAGGTCATTTGTGTTTGATACATATACACACATAGGACCCTATAGATATATGTGTATTCACAAGTCAGTGCAATTAGATGTATAGAAAAGGCAACAACACAGGCATGTACAAGCACATAGATACACGCATTAATATAAATAATCTCTCCCATTAAGATATAATAAGCCCACTTGCATTACCATAAACATTTTGCTCATATGTTTGTCGGATATCCTCTGATCTGCTTATTTATACCTTCATTTATATTTGGTAATTTTATACTTTGTACGTGGAACCGCCCACAATGCCTTCTACCAACACTGCTTTATGCTGGCGTCATCCTGGGACTATCTATGCAAGACACGCTCGACAGCTTAACTCTTTCCACCTTCGGTGCCTAAGAAATATCATGGGGTATACGTTGGAAAGAATCAATCAATCAAGTGATATGCCGAAATGGCGTACACGCAAATCATGTTTCTCCCCGTCTCTCTGTCTTTTGTGTTGTCAATCATCTCGGTTAGTGAACTTCTACCGCGCCACAATACTAGTCCGTCTAAGCAACTTTTCTCTTTGTCGACCCCCTATCTCTTTTCCCCATTGATCTTTCCAGTGGTTATTAAGTGCTCAAGCTATGTTCGTCTCAGCACAATGCCCTAGAAATGTTGACTGTCTGCCCCTAATGTTTGATTATGATTGATCTTTTTATGCCAGCATCAATAAGAACCTCTGCATTCGTTTTCTTAGCTGTCCGTTGTATTTTTATCATTCTATCTTGCGAATGTTTAAGCAAGAAAATGTCATCTAAAGCTGTGTGTTTCATGTGTCGTCAATTGTGATATATTTCGCTGACCATAATGGATATTTTTCAAGTTATACCTACAATAGCGTGGTTAACGTTTGTTTGTTATGTGCGATTTGTGCACGTTGGACTGCGAAATAACCCAGATTGTTAGTGAGACACAATAGTTTCGAAATATGATGACCAGCGATGGTTTTCATTGTGTATTCCGGATAAGATGGAATTCGTTAGTTTCGGGGATGGCAGTCCCATTTAAGAAAATGCCACTCTAAAATCAAATCACTGCTGCCTTGTAGGTCAGGCTATTTTAGCCAAAGGCTAAGGAGAGAACACCATAAATAAGCCGGGTAGAAAGCAAAAGCGGGGGGGAAACTACTACTGTAATATCCCTAGAGTACATTATGTTTCGTCACGACTCAGATAATATGCAGGATAGAGTACCAGACACGTAAATCCTTCAAAAATCCCGTATGCAAAGCATCCATGCCGTGTTGGACTAGGGTCCCAACTCCGCTGGAGTGGCCACATCGTCCGTATATGCCATACAAGCGTCGTCCACATAGATTATTCTATGGAGAGCTGTGCGATGGGTAAACGTTCAAGCAAAGGGAAGAAAAAAAGTGCTTCACGGATCACCTAAAAATATTTTTCAAGCATTTGCAGCATCGATCCTAGCTCCCTGGGAGACTACATCCCTTTATCGCTCAGCTTGTCACATCCAGATCAATGCTGTCATTAAATTTGAAAAAGAAAGAACACTGCGGGCAATTTACAAATTTGACCCACTATTTAAATTAAGGACACAAAATATGAATGTAGTCACAGTCTAGTTTTTGTTAAATAACGCTACACTGACCTTCATCCATTTAATTATATCGTGGAAAAAAATAGAACATATTGAAAGACGAATTAATATTTACACGTTATCGTTTCAGAGATCGGACGAAGGTTAAAGCAGAAGTAATAGGAAAAGACAATTAGCGTATAAGACAAATAGCCTAATATCTCTTCTCACCTCAATAATAGCAACAAAAGCATTTTCATTTCTGCCAGATTTAGAGATTCGAACATTAAATTGGTCACCTTCCTGGACTGTTAGCGATGTATCGTAGAAATTCACAACCACTTGTGCATTGATGGACCGATACAATCGCAACTGTTGATAACACTAGTAATATACTGAGAAATTTGCATGTCTTTATCAAGCTTGCCAATCTGGAACAGACCCCTGTGGATAAAAATATGCATAAACAGAAGATTATCGAATGGTCAGTTTTACTGTGGAATTGTATACTGGTCTATGTAACATACCGGCTTTTCTACATTTAAAGTACGTGTGGTCACTATTTGACATTGTCGTGGGTATAGAGGGATGGAACGTGGAGTGTCTCAATATCTTATGTGTTTTTCCCTCCCTTTCCTAGAATTTAATTTTACCACATGGTATAGTAATTTTTTTTAAATAATCACCCCCCTCCCTTATACAGTTTATATCTTTATTAAGTCACGGCCCTAAAATATGAATTATGACTAGAAGTATTAACAGCCACTGAAAAAAATGTGGCTAAGAACAATAGAGCAGAATGATAGCAAGCGCTCATGACTCGAACAGTTGTAATCTTGTTCCATGAGGAATGCAACGTTTGTTCCGGTGACATATATACGACTCTGCCGGGGTAGTGTTGCTAAAAAACGTTTCACTTCGATTATGGAACTATTTTTTTTTTTTTTTTTTTGGAGACCCCTATAGGCCCTATATCCAATACAGGAAACCGGTTTTGCTATTTTATTTTCGTTTTTCCTAACAGTAGGCTGATATGTTTTTCCCAAATTGGGGTTGTCTCCCCATACTCTCCAAACCCCCTTTCGTATCATCTGACTTGATTCTGTAGTATTGATAAATTTACACTACAAATGAAATACATGATATGTTTAAACTTGCGATAATTCAGATTGGGAAAATGTTCACCTTTTTTTCACAGTTATTATCCACGTGATAGAAGTCGTGGTAATTCTTGATTAGAAACTGGCCTCACAGCACGTGGGGCATTTCCATAAGTGCTCCGCCCCTCTGTTCCAGCAGCCATCAGACTCGATGGTGTTTCGAGTCTAATGTCGCCGAAACAAACGTCGACATCAGGGGTGCAACTCTGGCCCATGCGACAGGTTTCTTTGTTGTTCCACCCACCCACACCGTGCCCGTAACTAGTTCAAGCACAACGTCGGCCTGTCGGAACAACATGGTAACTGTTATCGAAGGTTATGACTACGGAATTGTATAGATGACGTCCAATGAAGCTTCTATAAGAAGATAACCTCAATATAAAGGCATGTCATCTACTAAGGTTTTCTGTTGCATGGTTGGTTTGTCTAGTGAGCCAATTGGTGAGACCCACAGACGCAACCGCATAGACGTGGTATCTTAATGTAGGCAAAAAGGGTTTGTTTAATATCATGAAACAATTAAAATATTATATGCGCAATATAAAAAGAAACTATCAAGTAATTTTTTATTTTAAAAAAACCCTTTCAAACTTGCTCATGAGAAATGTGAACGGACTCTTATAGTGACTCTTATAACAAAAATTTGATCCAATACAAAAACAAGTGCTGGGAATTTTCTACTTTGAGTGTGTATAGAAATCAAGAATCCATTTTCAATCGTCCGGTTCTTGCCTAAGGAGAAAATTTGATGTTTTATTATTCCAATAGTTCTGAATTTTGTTATATGTTTAATTATCAGGTGCCAGGGACATTAGTCTGCTATAAACTACTCACCAGTCAGCAGTGTTATTTGTCAGTGATCTTGGGGTTGAGCGTTTTTTACTTGTTCCAAGCAAAATAATTTTGTACAAATAACAATCCTGAATTTATTTTGAGAATTTCACGTTTATATTTTGCTTGTCACAGACATATACTTACTTTCTTCATCACAAAAAATCCACATAGAAAAGGTATATAAATATGAGGCATCCAGAGGAAAAAAAACACTGGTTTCTACTACAATTTCGAAACCGTCCAACAGTTAAAATATTGTATCATGGTTCATCCTATAATTGTGATTGATGTATTTTCTCTAATTATTATGTTAATTCGAACGTTCCTTCATTCTAATTTGTACCTGAATTTTGTGGATGATAAATTAACGAACTATTCGTAGTATATATATATATATATATATATATATATATATATATATATATATATATATATATATATATATATATATAATATATATATAATATATATATATATATATATATATATATATATATATATATATATATATATATAATCTGTTTTATCCGCTAGTAACTACTGATAGAAGTCATGATATAAATGTGTAAATAGCATAGCCTACTTGATGTGGTCTCAGTTTATTTTATGCATCTCTCTTTCGTGGGCAGCCCAATAAGAAAGTAGCACGCTAGCCACAACATCAACACTATTCACTTTCTCACAACATAATTTAACATGTGATTTATCTATATCGGTTAGCGGAAAAAATCAAGGCCGTACATACAACTTTTGCTAAATAGGTAAAAGCAAAAAAAAATCCTTAGTGGCAGTCGATGACCTTTACTTGGTGCTTAACACCAAACCCTATGTGTTACAAAGTGATGCTTTCTTAAAGAAGGATGGGGGGTGAGGAGTGGGAGACGGTGTTTTTCTCCTACTTTATGTTGCATGAATAGTAAAATGTTTTATTTTGGGGGTGGGGGGGGGGAAGGGGCTATCCTCCTCATCACTTCCACTCGGTTAATGGCATATAATAGATAGGGGCCTATGCTTAGTGAACGAACCCTAGGTCTTATTTGTCCTGTCTCTGTGGTGAAGTACAAACAGCGTCTCCAACTTCCAAGGTTCCAGGTTTAATTTTCACCGCGGACAGTTGTCGTCACGACCGCTTATAAATCAACGTCAGTCTACTAAAAGTAAATAAGGGGATGTCCGTAGGTTGCGTCAACAATTACGGGTTTTGTCTGAAAAAAAGTGTGACAGTTGTTGACAAGAGGGGGAGGTCATGACGTCATCAAAACATGTTTACGTAGCACTTAAATTGAATTATAGTTTTTGTTTGGAAAATCTTACATAAAAAATATATCAAACATACTTTCATTAGTATAATTGCATAGCCAGTGCAACGTGAATCGCGCGATTTCCACTGCGTGAAAACCTGGAACTAGTTCACGCGAGTTGGGATTTTGAAATTGTCTCACTATTCCCCTCCCCCCCCCCCCCCCCCATTTCCTGTACACCCGCAGCCTCAGAATGTGGATATATCATTTAATAGGTCTTAAATGTTCTATTCCCTTCATTTTCTACCATTACCCCATTCGTTATCTTCGTTCAATAGCAGTTCCTCTTACGGACTGTCCATAAATTACGTTAACAATTAGGGCGGGGGTATGAAAAAGTTTGACAGTAGTTGACAAGAGGGACGGCGTTTACAAAAGTTGATGTTAACAACAACAAATATTATATACAAATTAAATTGTTTGAATTTGAAAAACATTTTCGAAAAAATCAGAACTAAATAAAAAAAAATTAGTTAGTTTTTTCGCACTTTTTCTGCAAAAATAAAATTTAATTTGGAGGGGGTAAAGATGTTTTGAAATAAATAAGCAGGAAGTGGGGACCTGAATTCTTGATAGTTTGTTGACAAGGTCAAAATTTGCAAAGCATCGATGGCGTTATTAATGGACAGCACCCTTAGAGCTTCGACATTCAAGATTGTCTATTAAATATACTGTAGCCCACTTAAAAAAGGGCCACCTCTAAAAAATACTGGTCATTACTTTGTAGACCCTACATTTGATTTTTCTTACGTTAATTATAATCTTTGCAGACAAGGGGAGGGGGGGACCCAAAATGCAAACATTAAAAAATGTATTCACAGTATCTTCAGCATCTGGTTTGTCCACCTTGTGCATACCAACAAGCTTGAAAGCGAATCCGCATGTAACGCACATTCTTTGCATGAAATTGTGGAAAACAAAGCTTAATTTACGTGTAAAAGCAGCTTCGATGTGCTGTAGATTGGCTAGAGAACCATGCGTGTATATACTGTGTCCAAGATTGTTCCACGGATGTTCCAAAAGGAGTCATGTCTAGTGATTGTCCCAATATTCTGCTGTTGTAGATGTTGTTGCGTAATGCATGCGTGTGTCTTATCCTGCCGCAGAAGCTGCAAAGTTCGATAAGTTTAAATTGTTAACATTCTCACGGAAGACGTGAGGTGGCAAGCTATGGTGAAAACTGAATCCTCTCCAATGTGAATACTACCACCATCAAATAGGTTGTGCTGGCGAACATAACTATCTGCAAAACACTATCCACATCGTCGTCAAATCTGCATGCGACCATCAGCAATTGATATATTGAACCTGTTCTCGTCTGTGAATAGAGCATTATACCATTGCAGTTTTGTGCATATGATATGTTGCTCTGGGCATTGCAGGCGTTGTTGATGATGTTTTTGATGAGTCTAATTTCGCGGAACATAAGGTCATCTTGCAGTAAGAACTGTCTCTGTGTTGTCGTATGACTGATTTCAAGGTCATGACCGGTGGGTATTGTGCTTAATGTGCAATTCTCATTGATTTCATGCTGTCAGTAGAAAAACGCGTGGGCTGAATCAAGCATGCATTTTCCGTTCTTGAAACCGCTACTCTCTTTTTCACGGCATACACGACGAAAACCCGTTTTCCATATTTATTTGATATCGGCTACTCGGTATCAGCATATATAATAGTGATCCGTTTTTAACTAATGTAGTTTAGTATACATTAACATATCATGCCCATGTTCGCATTTCTTCCTTTATTTTCTCATTTTCAGCATTTACTAAATTATTTTTAGATTGCGTTCTGTTTTTTTTTATCTGATTTTCTAGTTTCATGTGGAATTTAGTTGACAAATAACATCTCTGGATTTTTAATAGCCGAAGAAAATTGGTGCCAGATTTACCGGGAAAGTAAATGCTGCGGAAGAGGTGCTAACTACATCATACCTCCCGCACCTCTTCGTGGTCAAAGAAGAAAAAACGGGCTAACACTGTATTCCCCCAATGTCGCGAAAAATGTGCATTTTTATTTCTCTTATAAAAATCAAAGCACTGTGTGGCAACTGTTAAAGCGCCCTGTTTTATTTCTTACTGTACTTAACATTTGTAGATACTCTGACAGAAAGTGTGTGTTTTTCAGTTGCTGTAGTGTGACATCACAAAGCAACTCTTATTCTGCAGCACTTTATAAATTTACGTTCTACTTCTTCAATGAAATCTTTGATCAGATCATCCTTGTTTATTTACTCAGATTTGTTTCTGGTATACATTTCTTAAGCTTGATCTAATATGAATTTTTTGTGATCAAGGAAAATCTATATCACCTGAGAAATGAACTACCGACCACCAATTTAGTACTCCAACACACTAATCACTGCGCTAACGCATTATTTCTAATTTAGAGGAAACTACTTAAATTTTCATAGGAAGCTCACCTCAACGCATAAAATATAGACAAGCAGTGGATTCTGCGGCGATTGGTTATGTAATATTGATCAGAGAATGTGATAGTAAGAAATAAAATAGATGCTAGGCGAGTGCACATGAGCAAGACGCATCTATTGGGACTGGTGCCAGAGCTGTAGATACAGGATTTCAGCCTTAAGGCAGGGGTGAGAAATGCTCCCTTGATTGGCGGTGTGCCAAATTGCTATTTTTTTCGTGTGATACGGGACCAAAAAGGCTTTATTTTTAACCATTTAGATCTACAAGTAGTGTTTTGTGAGCTCTGGGATTAGCACATATAGTACTGTTAGGTTTGGGCTGCGGGTTTATTTACCCACAACTCCCTTAAGGAAATATAAGATTTAACCTTCGATTTAACACAAGAACACGCAAAATTAGTTTATTCTCTCCCATTATGTGAGTTTATCAGAAAATGATGTTGGATTGGGCATGTTACACATGGAAACGTTCTATTGCTAGAACGAGAGCCGAGATACATCCTATATAGCGGGAGGCTCCCTAAAATAAACCCACTAACTTCCTCGTTTCTGTGGGATTTTTAGTTATCTTTTGTAAAATCCATTACGGTTGAGGGGTAGGGGGTTTTACAGATTTTATGACTTGCTTCCTATACTTATTGTCATGGTCTGACTCCTTTTTAACCCCACTCCTTATTTACATTTGAAGACAGATAATACGGCAGGATTTTATGACATCTGTTCAATGCCGTCTTAACGCATGGGCCCGTTGGGCATTTGCCCGGGGGCCCACGAGCATAGGGGCCCCATCCGAATATGTTGTAGAGTTTCGGAAAACCCGTATAACATTTAGTATTATTTTATAAAAATCTCATAATTTTGTGTTTATATGCGATCGGGCCCTTTCAGTTTATCAATCACTTCCAACCTTGAATCTGGACCAATATTCAGGAATGTCATTTACCACATTCTGTAGACTGAGGTTTAATCCCTATAATTATTTTCCCTATATTTATATTATTTATAATTATTTGCATGACGGAATATTTGATAAGGCATAAAGATACTGGAAGTGTATATTCTTTATTACTTAAGCAATATCGCTATCTATCTATCTATCTATACGCTGTGTCCCTTGTTTGCCTTGCGGCGTCATCCGTGGAAGAGTTTTCTGGAGATGGCCTTCTTGTGCGCTGTTTGTAAGCTTGTTACTATGGCTTCTTTGATTTCTGTGATCCATCTTTGACATGGTCTGCCTCTGGCTTTATAACCGTTATGTCTATGTGTCATGGCCATTTTTGGCATGCTACATGTCGGTAGTCTGGAAGCGTGTGAAAACCACTTGATCTGTTGTATTTTGATGTGTTCCAATACTGGTATTTTTTTGGTTATCTGTCTGATGTTGTCGTTTCTAATTCTATCTCTTAATGACACTCCGAGTATTCTTCGTAGACATGTCATTTCTGTTGTCACTATTTTTCTTTTGTCTTGTGCTGTCATTGTCCAGGTTTGGCACTGGTAGCATAGTGCTGGAATAATAATAGTCTTGTATAATGCAACTTTGGTGTCTATGTTTACATTTTTGTTCTTGAAAATGCGTATCATCTGTCCTAGGATCTGGTATGTTCTGTTGCATCTATTTTGTAATACACAGCATCTCGTGGAACTATATGGCACACCACCTCTGAGCAATATCGCTAACAGCAGGAATATTGGCATAAAGTGTTGACACGTTTGGTTTCTGTAATTCGTTTTCTTGCTTCCAGAGGTTTGCATTTCGTGGCGAAAATCAGATTATTGGATCAGCAAATAATGGTAACTATTTAGGTATACTAGAGCTACTGAGTGAATTTAATCCTTTCCTGGAGGAACATCTCAAAATGTATGGAAATCCTGGAAAAGGAAATACGTCATATTTATCTGCCAATATTTGTGAGGAATTTATTGATTTAATGGGATAACAGGTTCTTAGTACTATTCTTGAAGAAGTAAAAGAGTCAAAGTATTATTCAATGAGTGTAGATTCTACTCCAGACATCTCACACATAGATCAACTGACATTTATTGCCCGATACATTAAAGGTTGCGAACCTGTGGAACGTTTCTTGATGTTCATCCCCATCTTTTCTCATGGATCAAAGGATTTAACAGACACTGTTGTGGATTTTCTTAAAGAGAACAAAATTCCACTATCAAACTGCCGAGGTCAATCATACGAAAATGCGTAAAATATGTCTGAACGATACACTGGATTGCAGGAACGTATTCATGAACTCAATGAATTTGCCATCTATATCCCCGGTGCAGGACACAGCCTGAATTTGGTGGGAGTAAAATCTGCAGTGTGTTGTCTACAGTCCATAAAATTCTTTGACTTTGTTCAGCACCTGTATACATTTTTTGCTGGTTCTACTCATCGCTGGAATGTATTGACATCATATTTAGAAAAAGATGTTGTGGTCAAGCGTCTGTCTGACACACGTTGGTCAGCACATTTTGATGCTGTTCATGCTTTGTGTAGGGGTTCCGACAAAATAAAACATGCACTGGATTCTATATCAGGTGACAATGAACAGCAAGTGACAACAAGGCGTGAGGCAGAAGGTTTGAGCAAAAAAGTGGAACTCCTTGAAATAATCTTTCTTACAATTCTTTGGAAAGGCATTCTATAAAGGATGAATACAACAAACAAAGTTTTACAAGCAAAGGATGTGAACATCCTAGTTGCCACAAGTGTCGCTGAAAAGCTATCTTCAGGAAACTAGACAAATTCACTAAATATGAATTATTCTTCTTCATCGTTCATTCTCAAACTCCTGCTGGATCTCCCTTGTAGCAAGACCATTGTCCTACTAGATTTCTAGCAGGATGTAGTCCAGAGAATGGAAATGCGGTGTGTCGCAGTTTTATTTGCACCAATGGCCCGACACATCCGTCTTCGGCGGAGAATATGAATTCAAAGCCAGGAGTATGTGTCCAGATGCCGATTACAGTGATGGAAAAAATGGGAACGAACCCGAAGTGTGCGTTTTAGTAGGTATGATAGGTCAGGAGAAGAGTTACTTCTAAATAAGTTCGAAAAGTTCAAGGTATAAACTTTCCTCCCTATTCTGGACACTTTAATCGTTGAACTAACAAGACGTGCAGATGCGTATTCACAAACTGGAAATCTATTTTCTTTCTTGAGTGAATTAAAAAAACCATTACTTATGATGCACTAAAGAAATAAACCCGAACATGATGCCTCTACGTACCACAAGGACTTGAGTTATGACGACATTTTAAATGAATGTGAGCATCTCAAGCATTACATGGCTCTTGTGAAAATTGCGAGACTCTTCCTGCACTGTACAGAAAAATAATTTCGGACAATTTAAAATAGTTTTTCCGAACATTGAAATTGCATATGTAAAAAAAAAACATATGCAAATATCTGTTTTTGTGTGTAATTTTTGTTGTTCTTGTAAATAGCATATGTAATGCTATAAAACATGTAAATAAAATCTCTTTTCTCTGTTTTTCATGTTTACTGTTGATTATAGTTGCAGCTGTACAGCAAGTTTTAACAACAATTTGGTTGAAATTAGTATAGTGACAATAAAATAAATGATACATTATTTTTAATATTATCAACCATTTATTTTGTATTCCTGTGGGGGGGGGGAGGGAGGGGGAGGCCAGCAGCACTCTTTCTTTGCCCAGGGGCCCAACACTATTTCTTTGCCCAGGGGCCCAAAATAGTGTTAAGACGGCTCTGCATCTGTTTGCTACCTAAACCGCTCAAATAAAAGGAAATGCTAGCTATTTTATTGTGCATAGTAAGGACATAAAAAGATGGAAACATCAAAGTACGTTCTTGTTGATAGCATATCTTTTTCATGACGTGGTGATCCACACAGTATTATTTTCTGCAGTGATTTTCTAGTCGACATGAGGATGATTATGATGATAGTGATATCCCTTTAGCTGTGTGCAGGCAAATCTTGACAGCCCATAGCCTTTATGACAAAAATCACAGGTTTTTCTCAGGTGAGGTGACATTTACATTCATATTAGTTTCAAAGACATGGATTAATAAGGGGGTGGGGGGGGGTTATGGGTGCATATTTGGTCCTCGAAGGGAGACCATCCAAATCAATTGTGTCAGTGTCCCATAAATACCATGTCATCCCAGGAGCACAGCACACATCTCTGGGCCAACTCTCGTCATGATTGCATCAGATTTGTTGACCCATCTGCAGTGGTGGCATATCTAGCAATCCCAGTCACATGGGAATATGTCACAAAAGGACAGAGGTGCAATGTCCAGTGGCCTACATCTCTTTGCCATCCATAGGAATTATTTGATATAAGACAAAAGTAATACATTGAGGCAAGATGTGAATAAGATGATTTGTTTACAGGTGACATGTTGTCAGCCTATCCCCCAACTTTCCTAGGTCGCCTCCTAAGACATGCTTGGAAAGAAGAAAGTTGGCCTCTTTTTTGTACCCAGAACTAGAAGTCAGGGTCGGTTGCCACACAGGCGACTAGACAATATAAATACGTTTAGTAGATTTCCCTATTTTCTGAATGGTCCGGATCCATAATTTTCTGCGCCGGTGTATGCTCTTCATTACTTTATCGGCTCAAGACGCGGGCAGTATCACTTATTAGTATCAGATTATTTACCAATTGCAGATAATACCCTTTGTACCCGTTGCGGTGAAGGGTTATATTTTCCTAGTGTTGTATCTTTTGACAGTTCATGTTTTGTATCATCATTAGTTGAAGTGGTATTAAGTTTCATATGGTTTCCTGATGTGTTCTATACAGCAGTTTCTATTACCCTGTGTATAGTTGGAGTGTCGTTAAACTTGGATGTCTTTAGGCACATGTCATCGCACGAATACAAAGGTAATTTTTCCAATCGTAAATTCTGACAATGACTCCACCCATTGACAGCGGGCGACTCCCGCTTCAACTTTGCGGATCATATTCATTGAGTCACTAAGTATGTAGCTATTAGACAGTTGGATTCCTTAACAGTTTTCCAACGCACTGTGTGGGAAAAGCCCAAGCACATAGTTGACAACAAATGACTGATCAATCAGTGCTGATCATTACATGCTTCTCGGTAGTGTTATCGTAAATGAACGTCCTGACTTATGCATTCACCGCTATCAAATGTTTGTCACTGGAGCTCTTATCGAGTGTGATAATCACAGAGAAAGTACCAAGTGGGTATGCACTCCTCCCAAGGATCAATATTATTAGGGTTACACACTTGTCCGATGATATCCACTTCTTGTCCCAACCATGATCTGCCCCTTTTGAACCTGGAGCATTTCACTTTATTGCGATCCGGTGTAATGGATGAAGTGTAACGCTACTGAATTTAAGATATGCTCAAGTTAAATTAACACATTTTTTTTCAGTCAGCTAGTCTCTCGGGAAATAAAGAAGAAATTTTATCGTCATACAGGATGTAGGCATATCCTTGGTGCATCCCATGATGACACGCATGGTTTCGTTCTGAATCTTGTCCAGTCCGGCGATCTATATATTACTAACTGTGAATATTGCACACACGTATTCCATACTAGAAAGAACTAGTCCATGATATAGGGGTACGAATAGATATTGTGGAATGTCACAGACTGCAATTTCTCTAAATTCCGATAGACCTTTGTGGACTTTGGTTATGACACAGTCAATATGGTCTCTGAAGCAAAGACCGCAATTAAATGTCGTTCTTTGATAACAATGCAGATATTAGAGAAATTTCGATCTCATTAAATTTCATGAGAATAGATGTGGGTTTTTTTATAGTCCCCTAATTTAAAAAAAAATGTAAAAACATAGTGCTTATAGAAGAAATAAGTAGGCTTGAAAATTGACGATTTGAAAAAAATACAGCACTCAACTTAATTGCTACAAGAAAGATGTAGGCCTATAAGCCGTCAGCGTTTATTCCATGTAACGCCTATGCCTATTTCATGCTGAAGTAGGAAGTTACATAGCTACCCAGTTAGTCGTCGGATCATGACTGCAAACTGGGCATTCCATAGTTGCTCCCATCTCTCCCTGAGTGTATTCGCCATTACACTTCTGCTGACAGTATCAGTTCTCTGATGGTTCACCATCATTCTTCTGCGCGCTCCAAAAAGTTCCTTCTAACAACACCGCATTTCAAACCCGATCTTTAATCCTGGCCATTGAAAAGGAATAATCATCCACACTAGTTTCACTCTCGCGTGCTATATGGCCTATCTCTTATGGAGTTCAAAACTTCAGCTAGATCCATTGCCCATCGCCATGTGCCACAATCGCGCATGACGCCAGTATATCTGCTCTTTCATTACCTCGTACACCCACATATCTCCGCACGAAAATAAATGTAACTACTTTTTCAAGGCATCAATCCACTGTTCGCAAACGAGACCCACTTGTGCCTTCCTAATCATGCTCATAGAGTCACTCAAGATGCAGACCTGTGTCCTTCTGTGTGCATAGTATGCACTGCATACCCACTCAAATGCCCTGGTCACCGCCATGATCTTCATGGTCTTGCAACTCGTAGTCACAGCAAAGTTAAGTAGGAAGTAGGCCTATCAGACAGAAAAGCGCAGATATCACAGCAGTGCTGTAGATGTAAACCATGGCACGCATTCAATTCTCAGAACTACACTCTGCTGATCTGCAGGAATTTGAGAGCGTCACAGAAGAAGATTCTATGTATTTGAAGATTAGGCCTACGGGTTGCTGGGGTTTTCCTCCGAAGAATATCTTCGTTATTTGTAAAACATTAGTGGTGACATTGCATACAGAGTGTAAATAATACTTCACTATCGTCGGTTCACAAACATAGGGCCTACAAATAATACAATACATTATCTGCCTGTATTAAATTGACTAATCAGAGGACACTCGTCATTCTGTTAAAATGTCGTACGCCGTGCCAGTTGCAATTTGTTTTCTTGCTCAAACATCATGGCTGGTTTCGTTTTCTCTCACAAAATTGAACCTGATGCAAGACCAATTATCTGTATTTGTTGCAGGTGTTACTTGCTTAGCAATGACAACTGTGGGTCCATTTCTTATTTTCCGAATATATTTTAAACGGGTTGATCCCCTAATGTGTGGTAAGTTCCTTGAGCCCTTACGGTTACGTTCCTATTACATGTACAAATAAATAGTGGCACAACAATTTAATAATAGAATAGGTGGCCAACTCAGGCTACTGTAGTGTAGGTCCCCACTCAACAACAACTGAGTAGTAGGCCTACTACTTAGTACTTGTCTCTACTTATGACTGTGAACACTACATAACAGTGGCACCATTACGTATAATATAGACTTAGGCCTATCTATTATAAATGGCATAATAGGGGCTTAATCATAGCCTATCGTTCATTCATCAATGTTTACAAGCATAGGCCTACTATAGGACCTACTCTACTTCCTGATCTTATTATTGTTCGTTATGTTTGCAGGCCCTTGCAAAGTCCTCAGTCTAAACAAGAAGAAAACAGAAGAAATTATATTTTCAATATAAGAAATACACACTGCCAAAATGCAGTAGGCCTATTACTATCAATGATGCAAAATTAAGTCAAGTGGATAAAGTCAAATATCTTGGCACCATTTTAACATCAGATGGGCTGGTGCTCCAATGATATGGCCTATCAAGAACAAGATAACAGGGGCCACATCACCATTTCAAAAAACTGAGAAACATTCTATGCAATGGAGTAATATCAATGCATAGGCCTATGCAAGTTTGAGTACTTCACTCTCTCCACAAAATCTCATATTAGACAATACCACACTCCCAAAAGAAAACAACCCAGTCTACCTGGGACAGAAATTTGACAAGAGATTTAGATGGGGATCACATATAAAAGAGATGGAAGAAAAAAACCATTTGCAGACTACAAATAATAAAAAAAAACTGTCTGGGACAGATTGGAGAACTGACAAAAAGCCATCCTAAGATAAGTCTACCCCAGCGCACATTGAATTCATTTCTTCATCAATGGGTCATCAGAGGATGCAATAAAGAAAGGAGGAGGTGGAATACAAATACTTATACCTAACACCCCAAAAATATAACTCTCAATTGCTACTGGCTAATTATCAACAAACTACAGGGCAGAGCTACAAACAATCTTAGAGGCATCAAAGATCAATCAATAAACCCATAACCCTTCAGGGTCGTAGGGGTACCACATTGGATGCTTCAGCACACAGAGTCCTCCAGCGAATTCTATCCTCAGCGATACGGATGAGTGTGGAAATATCTTGCCCTGTCCATTCCTTGATGTCTGTCCATGTCTTTATTTGACCTCCTCTGCTTCTTCCACCCTCGGCAGTTCCCTACAGTATTGTTTTTTACAAGAAATCGTGCCTGTATATATGTCCGAACCATGCTAGTTTTCGTCGTTTCACTATTGAAAGCAATGGCTCCTGAACACCTGCACACATCTCTACTTTATTTCTTACGTACACATTGGTCTTATGTTGAAAGATACTAGAGAAACAAACTCAAAGGATCAAACATACCAATATTTTTCTTGTGTAACTATATTTCAGTTCTCCAGACCATCCAAAATTAACCTAAAGATCTCCTAAGAAAATAACTACAACTTTTAAATTGTTGTACAATATTTTTAATCGTTTACTAACAACAAAGTGGTGCTGCAGTGGATCCCTGCATACTGCGGAATTGTAGGAAATGATGCAGTTGATAAACTGACAAAAGCAGGTGTAAAAAAGGAATAGTTCTAGCACAAAATATCACTGACTGAAGCAAAACTCTCATCAAAAGAATTCCTATCAAGTGAAACTCCATTATACTGCATCCTGTCATTATAACAAATTTCCCTATTTAACAACACTTTTCAAAATCCCCATTTATATTTATTCTTTATTATTTGTACTGTATATGAGTGTCTGTTATTACGGGTACATACATATTTTGTACGTCCAGGCCAAGTTGTTATAATGGAATTTTACTGTACAAACATACATGGAGTCAGAGAACAGGCAGCAATTTTCCTCAAGACTCCATCCTAAACCTGAGCAGATCTCAGCAAACTACCATTTTTAAATTTTGCTAAAACCTATAGTTGCTAAACTTCCTTTATCACAATCTACTTGTGATACAGCAAAGTGATGAAATATTGAACATTGCCATTTTGGTTCATGATGCATATTTATCTTGACTCCAACATAGAGACAATTTTGATGAGTTTGTTTAGGATGGCTGTGCATAAGCCTCAATCTATATGTGGTTTCTTTTCTGCAAGAATTTACTTCACTTGTACAAATGTCTACTATTAGATGTGAATACGCCCATGTGGTTCCAAGCCCGAGATGGGAGCAAAGAATAGCAACACTTTTTACCTTCCATGCATGTCGTAAAAGGCAACTAAAGAGGTTATGGGATGGAGTTGGCTGTCCCATCCCATATAGGGCTAATGACCCAAAGCCATGCTGAAGTCGGATGTGTTGGAACGTAAGGCTCAGATATCACAGCAATGCTGTAAACCACAACACAACGCATTCTGTTCTCCGGATGCAGAAGATGAAGACTTTAATAGACCCCGGTTGCAATGTTCAAGTTGAGCTCTTTCTGGACTAAATTATTTTTAGGTTGTCTTTTTCATTGTATCAGTTGCAAGCCTAATATTGAAAAATAATATAGGCCTATGTATATTATATTATTTGGAAGGGGATTGGTTACAGAATATGATTATAATAGTACACTAATGGTGTTTATTTGACATGGTTAGAGTCAATACATGTACACAATTTAAAAAAAAAGAGAATGTTAATTCATTATATAAGTATTGTCACTCACCGAAATGTATCCATGATTAGCACCTGAATGTACCCATGGTTAGAGACATTGATATCCATTTTTCTAGAATGTTTACACAAGAATGTTAAATTGTCTTTTACTAAACACTTTATGTGATGAATTTATGTTCATACTGCACTTTTTTAAGAATGGCATTGTGCTGACAAGAGTAGCATTACTCATTAGCATTTGGATATTGACAACAACAACATGTTCATAAATGTTGAAATTATCACAAGCGATGATGACCATTTGTTATATCCACTATTGAAAAATCAATTAGAGTTATGTCCTTGATTATGAGTTCGTAGATGGCTAATTTGCCCTATTCGGGCTGTAAATGTCCTTGAACAGTTCAGGCATAGAATGTCCACTGTAGATGGATCTTGATCTATCTGTGTCTTTCTAGCTACTCTCCGCTGTTGAGCTGCTGTATTATATGAAGTTATGTATATTTTTTGGAATGACATAAAAAGCTATTGAAAAATAGGAAAATATTGACTAATCCAAAGGTAATGCAGTAGCTTGTAAGCAATGCAAACTTGAAGAATACACATTTGAAATTGGAAGTTAATTTACCGGGTAATATGTAATTAATTTTAGTTTTACCTGACAACCTTTTTAATTTCACTTGGAGATTTTTGTATGTGACTCACCAATATCTTCATATTTATTTTACTGCTATTTGAATTCTCTCATTCATATTTCTCTCAATAGTTCATTTATGGGATATTACAATTACTTTATTCAACAGCTTTGTTTATTATTTATTTTACTGTACCTGAAACAATTATTTTTTTATGATAGAAATAGGTCAATTTTAGGTCAATTTTATCTTCAGTAATAAGTGTATTTACATGGACCTCCATGATTGACCTCTGCATTGCACTTGAGCTGGATGGCTATATCTCCAATTTCATGGGTTTCTACTTTGCTGAGGGAGAACCCTACCTAAATACTGCACATGGCACTGTTATTTGTTACTGGGATGGGACAGTTCATTTTGTCTTGCAATTAGCAATGATTTCTCTCTATTCCAAAAGGTAAATATGAAAAATTTTGTCATGACCATTTCTGTCAGTATCAGTAATTATTACAATAATAGTAACCACATTTCTAAACAGTAACAACTCAATACAATGAATTGTTTTTTAAAAAGTATCTTAATGTTATAATTAAATCACCTCATTAAAATTGATAATATTGTTATAGCACTTTTTTTTCTGTTTGCGTTAGTTCTCAAACTCCCATCGGATCTCTCTTGTAGCAGGTTATTCTTACTCTAGATTTCCAGCAGGGCATAGTCCAAAAAACATAAATGCGTTGTGTCGCCGTTTTTATGTGATTTGCGCTAATGACCCAACACATCCTACTTTGGCAATAAATGTGTTCAGTTTTTTTACGACATCTACTGAACGGTGAATAGAATATGCAATCAATAATCAACACTTTCTTTAAAAATGCAATTTAAAGAATGTGAATAACTGTTTAATTACTAAATATTTTCTATTAGCATGGTTTACTCACCAATCTTGAAACATAAATTTATCCCGATATAAACCAAACAGCAAATTATAAATTCAGTCTTTCATACCAACATAGTGTTATCAATATCAGACATGGACACTAACTAAAGAACAAGAAAGAAAGTTTACCACATGTGAAATGAGATATCTGAGAAAAGCAGCAGATAAAAGAAGAAGAAAATATGGCCAGATACAACCAAAATAGACTTCTGTCTTAGGTTGAAAGGATCGTGCCTCAGCTAAGAGGCTTTAATCCCCCATTTAACAAACAAACAAACAACAAAGAAGAAATGTGAGAAATGAAGAAATTACAAGAGCTGTTGGAACAACATCTGTGGTCACACATATTGAAAAACAGACTGAAATGGTTCTGCCACAAATGAGAGTGAACCCATATAGAACACTATCAAGAGCATACAATATAAAAATGGAAACAGCAGGAGGAAAACCAAGAAGAAGGTGGATTAAAGGCCTTACCAACGTTCGGAGATGTCACAATACTACTCCATAACAAGCGGCCGAACGTGTTGAAAACGATCATCATTCAATCCTGCGATGCTTTACAGCAAAAGCAGAGAAAAGGCAATGGATAGATACACCATGGTTTGCTTTAGTTTGTCGCTTTGTACAGATGCAACTTTGTTGTTGAAATTGGTTTGAATATATTTTTTCAGAAAAAGTTATCGTGAAGTAGGCTTGTACTGGGTTGGCACAATTCTCAACAGTATGATTACACTTGTTCAAGGTGGTGTTGCAGGTATGTCATCATTAATTATTTTTTAAATGTATTCTTTTGGTTGTATTCAAGTTGTCTTATTTTAGTTTTCACTTGTCCTGCAAAGTTCTGATTTTGACTTCCGGAGATTGAGAAAATTGGCCATAACAAAGATGTTATTAGTAAGATACACTATGTGACATTTATGGTTACCTGACATACATGTTAATTTGTGTGTAAAGTCAATGTTTTTAGTATTGTTTCTTTATATAAAAAAGCTTCATCTATAATTCCTCAAAGGGCTCAACAGTCATAGAGGATTGACTTCATTGTATTCGTGTTACCCCATATGTACTCCGTCCCTTTCAATGAAGCAGCAGACCATTTCCAAGAGTACCACTCATAGCAGGGATCTCTGACAAATTCATTTTATAAACAAGATATCACGAGTGGAATTTAAACCCGCTACCTCTTTAGTACAAAACAAGTGGCTTAACGACTACACCAGTGAGATCCAAAAATTCCTAATTATGTATAAGCATGTAAATGAAAGTTCAGATGCTTGCTTACAATATCAAAATAGAAAAGGTTCAGTTCACTGTTTATCTCTTTGAATCCTGGCCAGCCAGCTGGCCTTTAAAAACCCCTTCTCCTATGTTCCAGAACAAAAAATACACAGAAAGGATACCCCAACAGATTTTAGTTAATTTAAACAGAAAGAAGGCATAAAAATTATGTTCTGTTATATAATATTGACTGACCTCATGTTTTCCAGTGTTTTTGCTTTATATGCCAGACTTCTTAGCATGTAGACCTTTCCTTTAGACACAGATAATGGTGCAATAACTGCACCAAAATGGTCTTCACTTTTTTAAAGGAAAATCGATAATATATACTCACTACACAAAACTGAAATCTAACAGATGAAGCTTGGAACAGGGGGTAATGAAGTTTTTTTAGCTATGCCATGTGAACGTTAATAGTGCCATTCTTGCTTGTCATTTTTTGTTGTGTATGTATTCTTGATGAAGGCCTACGATCAAAATGTCAATTTATGTGTGTTTCCAGTGATTAGCAAAACTTCATTACCCTGTTCCAAGCTTTACCTTTTTTGAAAGGTCTGTTTTTGTATATCATTGTTTTTAAGTCATTGATATGTGTATTATATTTAAAAGTACACACAGAACAAATGTTATTGGCTGTAGAGTGTGGAGAAACTTGTGGATGGTGCAAGCTAACATTTTTTAGCCTATGTGGTGCATCAATACAATTTTACCAGAAATTATTGTCCAGGAATAATTCTAAAAATGAAGTATCCTTACTATCCAAAGAATTAGATTTTGAAATGTTCTTAGACCTATCTGTTCAACATAGGCCTGGCTGTGCAGCTGTGTCTACTTTACACATGGGTGCAAGCATATTAGTAGGAGACCATCCTGTATCAAATATACTTGATAAACTATGTAGAATATGCCTCCTTCTGCTCCCACAGATTGTAATTTGGCCCACTTATGAACCAACATTACTACAACTGTTGTAATTTATAGGCCTACTGAGAACAATAATATTCACTCAGACTCAAGTGATCTATCTGAGTCTATTTCTATATAATTTTAAGAGTAATCATCTAAATTTAATTCATTGTCTGAATAGTCAAACACAATCAACAACTTTTTCAGGTGTTTTTGAGCTCACAAAATGCTGATTTTCAACACATCATTTTGTTTTAAAATATAAATACTACTGGCGACATTGTCAACACATGTGCGACATTTTATGAAGCAGCTATCCCACAATGCAATTCATACATCGTGACGTCGGTAAAATGTGTAAATTGATTTATTAATAATAATTAATATGAGGTACTGTTTTGTCAAAATACTGAAAAATAGGTATCTCAGGGAAACTATATTGAATGTAAATTCCAAAATTTTGGGATCCCTGGTTCTCAGGATTAAACATACATTATTAAACCCTGCTAAATTGGTTGATTTATTGAGATAGGAAAAGGAAATTAGTGGGGAAGTAAACTAAGTCACCTTAATTGCTAAAACCTAGTACTGTCACATCTGCAACACTTTATACCTCTACAACTTTCAGTAAAGAACTGATTCATGAAATTTGGAAGTTATTCTTGTGAATAAATAAAATAGTTTTATACATATGGTTATTGAACCTTCTTACAATTCTGAGTAACGGCAAGCAGAGCATATATGGAAATTCCCTCAGTGCTGTGATGCTTGTTCTTAATCAAGAATTGCTGCTGAAGACGAATGTGCCGGACCATTGGCGTAAATAAAACGGCGGCACAACACAAATCCATTTTCTGGACTACATCCTGCTGGAAATCTAGTTGGACCATTGTCCTGCTACAAGTGAGATCCAGTGGAAGTTTGAGAATGAACGCTGAAGAAGAAGAAATCAAGAATCAACTTACAATTCTGAATATGCAAAAAAATAGTGTTCTGCTTAGGCCCCTATGGGAATTGAACGCACTTACAATACTGGAAATAATTCTGGAAAGACTTGTATGTATGCTCAAGCAGATATAAAAGGCTATACAAGATGCTAGTTCCTAAGGCTTATTGATTAAATACATTTCTCCTGTCTAGTTCTGTTGATGCCAAATTTCTTCATCACAGTATATATATTAATTAATTACTGTGTCCTATTCATCATCAATAAACAACTTAGTACAACTGAAGTATGATGTTTCAGGCCATTGGTGTAAATGAAACAGTGACAAAGTGCAAATCAATTCTCTGAACTGCATCCTGCTGAAAATCTAGTAAGACCATTGTCCTTTTACAAGAGAGTTCGAGCAGAAGTTTGAGAAAAAATTATTTTTGAGAAAAAAAAACAACGTAGTATATCCCTTGATAATTAAAATGTTCCAGTGACATAATATTATGCAAAACAGTTCATTGTTTTTTTTCTAAAATGAATTTGCATAGATAATGTGTTGGAGATTACAAAGATGACACCACTATAAATGAAATATGTCTGGCACTCAGAGAATGAAGTATGGTCAGATCCCATTATAACAACATTTTCTGGACTAATAATGATGTAATAACAGAAATTCGCTATAAACAGTACAAACCATAACATATAAATATAATTGGGTTTTTTAAATGTGTTGTTGAATAGGGAATTTGTTATAAAAGGATGCACTATAGAAGAATTCCACAGTATCACATTTGTTTTAATCTGGTGATCCTGAGACAGGAGCACATATACAAACTATTAAACAGTGTTGGAAGTCTGCAACAGAATGTAACCATTGACAGAAAAGGCACACATGTTTATATATTGATATATGTTGCAATCCCATATGTGCAAATTAATGTTAACTAAAATCTGCAAAGGTTCTACAATGAGACCTTTTCAACACCATCCTTCAAGATAGCATAATATTGGCCACCTATGTATTCCTAACCCATTTGATAACTCTAAACCTAACCGTACACCTAAATTCAAGCCTAAGCTTAAACCTAATCCTGCACCTAAACATAAACCTAATCCTGCACCTAAACCTAACCTTTAATATAACCTAAACACTTAGTATTGCCATAGTTATACAGTGGAATCCCTAAATAGCGCATCCTTTTATAACAAATTTCCATATATAACAACACTTTCAAAATATTCAGTTATATTTATTCTTTATTGTCTGTACTGTATATAGTGAATTTCTGTTATTACATACGTTTTTCATCGGTCCGGACCAAGTTGTTATAACAGTATTTGACTGTATCAATTTTGTTTAGTGTTTGTTCTCTCTAACTCTTTGGATCTCATATAATAGGAAAACAGTTTTACTATATTTTCAGCAGGATGTAGTCCAGAGATCAGAGATACATTACATCATTTATTTGTGCTAATGGTCCAACACATCTGACTGCGATAGATATAAATTTAAATTAAATCTTCTCTATCTGGCAGAAAGTTTACGTTTTTTGTTGTTGTTGCATATAACTAATCTAACATTTATTCATGATTGGCTATGTTAGTTGGCACTGCACTTAATAATGATGATAACTAAATTATTCACATTGATTTCACTCAGGTAATAATCCATTTAAACTTTCAATTCTGTTGAACATTCCATTTGCAATGTTACCTCTACTTGCTACATTCAAGTTCTTACATGAGCGACCTCCACAAGCTAGAACTTTTTTAAAGGTGAGTGAAATGAAAAGAGAATAATTTTTCTTCAAACAAGAAAGCATTTTGATGTACCAGGTAATTATTTATATGAGTTATGGATGCCTAATATCATAGCACACACCAGACAAGTCCATAGGTGCTCCCATCCCTGGCTTAATGAATCCATCAAAGTGTAGTGGCTTATTATAGTTTACTAATATAGTTATTGAATATTTTACTTTACAATTTTTATTTCAGCAAAAATTAAAATTATTTTTGGCACAATTGTATTTCTATTTTCAAATATTAAAAAATGCATTGTAAAATTAGAAACATGCATGCATATTAAAATATAACTTAAATATATTTAACATTTTATCCTTATTGCATCGTGGTGACTACCAGCTGAATAATATTTGGTATAATTTACACTCATGATATCAATTTTGGTTCAATCATATATCATGTACCTACCATTCTCAATATTTTTAAGTAATCTGCGCAGATCGTAATTTGCTATGCCATCGCCGATTGCAATTGTTTAATAGTTTGTGATGTTACTCTGCTGGTTCTTTTCCTTTTAGCGAAATGGCTGCTGTATTGATAATCCATTTCACGCCATACTGGAGGAAATGGGAAACAACGACCACCTTATTAACCCAACAATCCAACCATACCTCCATAATCCCAGCTGGTTCCCACCCATACAACCCTCCTAAATAAACTAAAGAAAGAACTGGAACTGAAGATGGAGTTGGCTGTTCCATCCCATATAGGGTCAGTGACCCAAAGCCATGCTGAAGTCGGATGTGCCAGGCTGAAAGGCACATATATTGCAGCAATGCTGTAAGCCATGACACAACTCATTCCGTTCTCCGGACTACATCTTGCTGATCTGCAGGAGTTTGAGAACGAGCGCAGAAGAAGAAGAAGAAGTGGATATACTCAAGTGGAGATTGGAGCACCTCTGGAAGTGTCCAGAATGCAGTGATAATGATCCAATTACTAAGAAGGCTTGTCTGGTGGTGTAGACATCAAGTGTACAAAAGAAAGTGAGAAATATGTGTTTTTTTCATAATTGAAGTTCACGTATGTGCTCTTGAGGGTTTAAAACGGGAGCACAAAAAATAGTAACATTGTTATCTGCCATGCATGTTTTAAGAGTCAACTAAGGAGGTTTTGTGGGTGTTTTGACTGCTCCATTCAATAGAGACTAAAGTGGCCCAGAAGCTATTCTGAAGTCAGATGTGTTAGGCCACACGACACAGACATCGCAGTCAAGCTGTAAACCATGATGCAACACATTCTGTTCTATGGACTACATTCTGATACTCTGCAGGAGTTTGAGAGCGAATATAGAAGAATAATTGAACTTGCTCAATATAATAATGTTTGTTTTGAATTTTGATTTCACTTTTTGTACAATCTTAGTCTTCTTGAGCTAAAAAATATTTGTTGGTATTCTCTTTTACTTTGGTAAATACCTGCTGGGTGTGAAAATAGATGATATATCTATGCCACAGTTTGGAGAATATTGTATTAAGAGGAGTACAAATAAGACTTGGAACTAGTGGGGCGGTAAGAAGTGTTTTTAACCAGAGAGATTTTGGAGCCATCAGTATCCAAACTATTCAGCATCTGCTTGAGATGACTGAGCACCTTTTAGTTTACTTTGAGACTTTGATTAGTAACCAATTACTTTGTGAAATTCTTTTAGTATGATGCACTGAGTTTTTACAAATTTAATGAGGCATAAAATACAGATTCTTCTTTCCTTCAGCGTTCATTCTCAAACTTCCGACTGTCTTTAACAGGACAATGATCATACTAGGTTTCCTGCAGGATGTAGTCCAGATAATGTACATGTGTTGCATCACCGTTTTATTGGCGACAATGGCCAGACACATCCTTCTTCGGTGGAGGATTCAGATAAAATGGAGCAATTGAGAAATCTTCTAAAGATATAAGGGCAAATATCTCAACAGAAAATAAACATGACTGCCTTGCAAACATATGAATAGTTTGTTTACTGTAATCACCATTAGGTACTCTATGTTTATGTAAATGATTATTTTTATTAATTTCAGTTTCCCTCCATTACGAGACGCCCAATTGATTTTCTGTTCTTTGTTTATTTCATTACTGCCATATGTGTTGCAGTCTTCAGAGCTATGGTGAGTTCAAACATATATTTCAAGATATTAAAGTGTGTTACTTTTTCTTTTATCTTCTTTTTTTCTCTGAATTTGATTATTGATATGTTGTATTTTTGTTTACAGTTAGACTGCTTCCTCTTCTGTTGGGGTCATACACTGATATGGATTTTTTTCAATAAACTGTGCTGTGGTCACCAGCTAGAATTTGATGTACACAGGTTTTTCTCCTGCACATCCTTTTTAGAACAGTGTATCATTCTCCTTGTATATATTGGATTTCAAGCTGCTTACTAGAATCACTCCCTGAATTCTTCTAACACTTATCTCAATGACGTAGACCCTATAAGTTGAAATTTAAAAAATAAACTCTTCTTTCTGTCTTTTCACTTTATACCCCTTTATGCCTTGTGGCATCAGGGGTTGAAGAGTTCTCTGGAGATGGCTTTTTTGTGTGCTTCATATATGTTTTTCATTGATTCTTTTATTTCTGTAATCTATCGTTTGTAAGTCTTCCTCTGGCTTTGTATCCATCATGTCTATATAGTAATGCTTAATGAGGGCCACTGTCTGATGGTAGTATGGAAGCATGCAAAAACCACTTAATCTGTTGTTTTCTGATGTAACCAGTATTGGCATTGTGTTTGTTAGTCTTCTGATGTTTTTGTTTCTGATTCTGTCTCTTATTGTTACTCTGAGGATTCGACATAGACAAGTTATTTCTGTTGTAAAAATAAACTTGTAATTGGAAATCAAGATAAATCATTTCTTTGTACTATTTTTCATGATAGATAACACAATAGATCTATGTTCTCTCTAAAATTTGTTCTGCATACATGGATCAGATGGCAGTTTGGGCAACTAGAAAACCATGTGTACAAATTACTCATCTTCTTCAGCATTCATTCTCAGACTACTGCTGATTAGCAGAATATAGTCCAGAGAAATGAAATGTATTTTGGTTTAATGCTCAGCTGTCTGCACCTTTTTGTCAGACACATTTGACTTACCGGTAGGTATGGATGTTGGATCAGCTTGACCTATGAATGCGACAGCCATCTTCACTCTAAAAGTGTGTCTATTTTCGTTGCATCATCTCTTAATTGTGTCTCGATTTCCAGCAATTTAAAACTTGCATATGGTGGTAAACAATTTTTCTACTCTTTACAGTTCTTGTCTGGGAGGTGATAGCTGTCTTTTATTTCATTGACACAGCTCTGACCCTTGTTTTATTCTGTGGTTTATTTGCCAGTCTTCTACAAGTTATTTATTTGTGTGGTCTTTGTTCATTCTTTTGCTTCTTTCATAAGCCTCCTTTGCAGCCATATCTCTCTGTATCTCAGGGGGTTCTACATTTGTATGTATTTCACATGCAGCCATTGGTGTAGATCTCATTGCCCTACTAATAAGGCATAGGGCATTGTTCTGCACTCTGTCTAGATATTCTACATTTGTCTTAGAACTTATTATCAGGAGTGTACTGTTGTATTCAAAAACCCCGCCGAAGACGGATGTGTCGGGCCATTGGCGCAAATAAAACGGCGACACAACGCATTTCCATTTTCTGGACTACATCCTGCTGGAAATCTAGCAGGACCATGATCCAGCTAGATCCAGTTGGAGTTTGAGAATGAACGCAGAAGAAGAAGAAGAAGTATTCAAAAACATAATGTATGTATCTTAGATATAGTCCTCAAAGGGTATCCTTGTCTGATCCTCAGGATGTGCCAGTGAGTCTTTTCAGTAGTTGTAACCATTTACGGTAAGTGCTTTATTTTTGACATTTTCTACATGCTTCTTGATGGTGAGCTGCTGATCAAGCATGATTTCAAGATATGTGGGATGTTCTTCTCATGGCAATTTCTGTGTTTCTAATCATAGACTGATGTTTACTTTGGCTACTTTATGACTCTTGGTAAAGATGGTATAGACAGTTTTCTCACAATTTATTTTCAGCTTCCATATTTGACAGTACTCATGTAGTCTTCTTAAATCTCCATTTAGTCTTTTGGCTGCACTTTCAACTAAATTCACTTTCTCATGGCTTTGCCATATTGTTAGGTCATCAACATAGAAAGCTTTGATATGTTTGGCAAGGTCATTAATGTAAATGAGAAAGACAGTGCAGCTCAAAGCAGAACCCTGTGGTAAGTCATCCCCTAGAACTTCTTTAGATAAAATTGCATCATTTATCTTTGTCTGGATTGTTCTGTCAATGAGGAAGTATTTTATCCATTTATATAGCTTTCCACTAATTCCCACCTCAATCATCTTGATCAAGAGACCATTTCTCCATACTCGATCATAAGCCTGTTGTAAGTCAAAGAATATGGCTACAATGTGTTTGTTTTCCTGGAATCCATCATGGATTTTCTGTGTCAACCTAAATAGTTGGTCTTCTGTGCAACTGCTTTTTCTGAAGCCAGCCTGCTCATGGCAGAGGATGTTTGAGCTCTTGGGGAACCATTAAAGTCATATGTTAACCATTTTCTGCCAGTTTCCCAAGACATGATGTTTTGGATATGGGGCAGTAGCTTTTAGATTCATTTGGAGGTTTGTTACTTTTCAGGATGGAAGGATGTGAGCATTTCTCCAGTGTTTAAGCAATTTTCCATTTCTCCAAGTCATATTTATTAGTTTAAGGAGTACTTCTTTCCCTGATGTACCCATGTGTGTTAACATTTCATCATAAATTTTATCTGGTCCAGGAGACTTTCTTGGCTTTAGTTTCTTCAGCCCTTGTTGGAGTTCCTGCATATTGAAGTCATCTTCAAAAATGGATGAGCTATTAGTTTGGACTTTTTCTTACTGCTTCAGTAAGTACAGATGCTTCTTATCAGCCTCAGACAACTTCCCTACTCTGTTCACACTGGCAAAAAAGTGGTTAAAGTGTTCTGCCTTTTTATGATTGTTTTGTTTCCATCTATCACAGGTTTATCAAGAAGGCAGCCCGGGCCCGACTCTATTGTCGGGTTTCTCCCATACCGGAAACATGCTCGTGGAGAGAAAGGATTCAGTACCCGATGGGCTCAGGCACAAAACGTCTAATTACACGAGGAAAGTTCACTGGCTGCTGAACACCTCATGCAAGATAGACGTGAACGATAATTGTCTCCACAAAAGGTCAATACACATGCGCCACCTGTTGACAGATAGGTAGGCTGTCACAATCTAGGGAAGCCCACTACCCGAATTAAAGGCATGACAAAAACAGATGTGCTGGGCCTCGGATGTCCGGGCCCCAGAGTTTGTCAACCGAGGTGCAAATAACATAGTTCTACTGTGCAACTAGTAGTACAACATATTCACACTCCCTGGTGGAAATCACACAATTTATTTGTTGTGGTTATCACAGAGTGAAAACACAAGAGGAAGGTACTTTTAAATCAAGTATGAATTTCTTTTACTATTGGTAGCACTTGAATTTAAACTGATTCTGTTAAGATAACTTCTTTTCCTATTCCATACAAAGATTGTTCTTGTGAGGATACGCCACTTTTAGTAATTTCTTGTAAATAATTTTCAGACTGTTCTTGGTGGCACAGCAGACATAATGAAAGCGTACACTAAAACATATGAACCATATTTGTTGGACCCAACAAATTTTCCCAAGTTTCAGGTATTTCACCCCTATGGAATTAATAAATACTATGTGTTAACTTTATGTTTTACTTTTTATATTTGGTAACTTTGAAATAGACCTATTTTAACCCTTTCAATCCCAGCCTATCAGGAAAAACTCCTAACTTCATGCCCAGGTCAAGGGGAATAACTTTGAAAAAATAAGAGGTGATTGAGCAAGATAATTAATTAAAAAAATAAACTTTGCAATCAATTTTTATGATTCAGATTCCAATTAATGTCATGTAAGACAAGTTTACTTGTCATGCAACATGTGAGAGACAAACAAATGAGCTTCAGTTTCTTGTTCACTTCATTTCTTGTGTAAAAATATTTGCTGATAAATGTTCAAATGAAAAGCTGAAAAGCAGTTCACCAGTAAACAAAATCATTATCTAACTTAACTACTCCAAACATATAAGTTTATTCACATAAAGATAGCCCTATATATCTGGTCAAACAGGTTTCTAAAAAGATTATCATTTTCCCGAAAATTTTGATAATGAGCGTATAGACACATTGGTTTGTTTTGTGTCTACTTCAAAGATCAACTCACGTAGAAATAATGAAAGATAGGCCTAGTCATAATCAGTCTTCTTCTTCTTTAGCATTCATTCTCAAACTCCCGCTGGATCTCCCTTGTAGCAGGACCATGGTCCTACTATATTTCCAGCAGGATGTAGTCCAGAGAATGGAAATGCACTGTGTCACTGTTTTATTTGCGCCCATGGCCCAACACATCCATCTTCGACGGGATAATAGAGTAATCTGGATGAGACGCTTTCAGGATCTGAGTTCTCGTAAAATTGATCAATTTTGACATAGATCAGCTGTGTTGACTATTCTCAATTATTACTAGATCTATGGTGTGAAGGGCAGGGCAGAGCACACTACATCATCCATTAGGCCTACTTATGATCATTATATCTTTGACTTGGACAAAGTATATAGTTGGCTCACTTATGATCATTGTTATTTTCACTCCTAAATACTGTACTAATCCCCCTTCAACGTCTGATTCATTCACGTTCTCTAAGATTCCATTAAAAATATTGCCTATCAACATCATCTGACTCATAAGTAGGTCCATTCTTACTAAGTTTTGATGAAATTTGAAGGTTATATTTGATAACCCACAGAACCTATATGACAACTGTTAGACACATAAGGAAAAATACACTGGAAGCTGCCATTACCGGTAATCACATCAGAGCTTAATTTAGCATGTCTATTCACAAGGGGGCAACCATGGTGGATGGCATTATAGTACCCTATGTGTACACCTGGCAGATGGGGGCATGTACAGAGCATATATATAGTGGGCGGGATCGAGGGGAAGGGTTAATATCTTACATAACATTTTAGGAAAGCTGTAGAAAGTATATAATTTGCTTTCAGTAAACAAGAAATTTATATTAATGTTACACATCTAGCAAGTTCAGCACTGGTCTCTTGTCAAGGAGGTACAGAATTCAAGTCACCACTACCACTATTCAGAAAAAAAATCGAATTCTAAGTGACCCCTTACTATAATTAAGTACTGTAAGGTACTTTGTCCTATTATGTTGTTTCTTTTGGGCCTATTTTCAAACTCTCACAGGATCTCTCTTATTGTAGGGCAATGGTCCTACCGAAAAAACTGAGGTAATATAAATTGCAAAAACAGAAACACCACTATTCTCATTGATGACCAACAACTTGAACAGGTGAAAGAATTCACTTATCTTGGAAGCATCATATATTGAATGGAAAAAACACCAAAGAAATCCAACATAGATGCAACATATCATACCGGATCTTGGGGCAGATGTCTCCTATTTTCAAAAACCAATATGGGAGCATGAACACCAAAATTACACTATATAAAACAATCATCATACCATCACTATGCTACCAATGTCAAACGTGGACACTTACAACAGAATCCAAAAGAAAACTTGTTGCAACAGAAGTGACTTGTCTACGTAGAATCCCCAGAATAACAATAAGAGACAGAATCAGAAACGAAATCATCAGAAAACAAACACAATGCCTATCTTGGATTGCAAAAGATTAAGCGGTTTTCGCATACTTCTAGGCCCTCAAAAAGCATTACTATAAAAACATGATGGATACAAAGCCAGGGACAGACCTTGCAAACAATTGATTACAGAAATAAATGAGTCAATGAAAACAAACATATATGAAGCACACAAAAGAGTCATCTCCAGAGAATTCTTCTACACCTGAAGCTGCAAGGCATAAAGTGATATAAAAGAAAAGAAGAAGATAGTCCTACTAGATTTCCAACAGGATGTAGTCCAGAGAACGGAAATGTATTGTGTATCATATTATTTGCACCAATGGCCAGACACATCTGATTTGGCATTGGTAAGTATATGTTCAATGTTTTTATCACTTCCACTGAATCGTGGATGTCTGTAACCATATTTCTAGTATAGTTGGCCAGTCATACGAGAGAACTGATGTCTCGCATTTCCACACTAGCCACCAAGCTCAAAGCTAATCCAAGATCACACATGCTTGACCTTTTGCCGCTTATCTTGTGTAGCCATCCACATAGCCACAAATACCAACATCCTATTAGAGATTGATGATAAACTCTGTTTATTACTGCATTCATTGCCATTCTACAGATTCTTACATATGGATATTTATTTTTGGTCTACTACCTGAGTGCTGCATATGGATTGGTGTATCCAGGTCAGCACTGGATGGCTGATTGGTCACTCATTCATGCAGGAGCTGCTGCTCAGGTTAGTCCTCATATTTCTCATTCCTACATTAAACATAATTTAAAGCATAAAGTAATATAATGTTATAGATGACAAAAGTATACTACAGACTGTAAATCAATGTTTTGACCAAAAGGTCTATATGCAGCATACAACACAAAACCATGATGGATGAAATAAAACAATGTTAAGCACAAAGACATAGGAACATTGTGGAATCAGTATGATTAATTAGTTCATTGAATACAGATGTGTTGCTAGGACCCAAAAATAGAGAAAAGAATAGCAACATTATGACCTGTCATAGGAGATGATTAAGGAAGTTTTGGGGGTGAAAGTCACTGTTTCATACCATGGTCAAAGTAACCCAAATCCTATCCTGAATTCAAATGTTATGCTGAAAAGTGTAGATATCACAGTCAAGCAGTAAACCATGAGACAATGTTTCCCATTCTCAGAACTATATCCAAATAACCAGCAACAGTTTTAGAATGAAAGCTGAAGAAAAGACAAATAATAAAATTTTTGGCCAGAAAAGGGATAATTTGAAAACTAAGGATTGAACATGACAGACCAAAGTCATGCAATGGGGGAAATGATAGATTGTCTGAAAGAATATTTACATATAATGGTCACACAGCCTTCTACAATGCAGAGTCACAGACCTAGGTTTCAATGATATTTAAGTCGCTTCCATTATATCATGTTCTTCTGATTCTAGAACTTGGTATTCCCTAGGAGAACCTTTGTATATCATTAAACAGAATTTTGTAGACTTTGGGTTACATGAATTAACTATCAGGTATCTACAATGTTATTATGCACTCATTTACATTGATGGTGACCCTACATTATGTGAATTGTGATTATTGAGTGCAAATCTGTGTGACATCATATTTCTCATGCACATGAACTTTATAGACAACCTATACTTAATTAATGAACTCCTAAATTTAAATGTCAACAAGATCTATTTCCTTAAATGCTTGCTCCCTCACTGCCATTACCAACATTTCTTTGATTGATTTAGTAATAAGGACAAAATTTATTCACATTCCAGCAAAGATTCTTCTAGCACAAGTTTATTTATTGTTTCTACTTGATAGCTTTCAATGACATTTACAGCATCAGCAATAGTATGTTAGTTAGTTAGTCGTTGGATCATCGTCATTGCACTCCGGACAAGTCCATAGGTGCTCAGATCTTTCCTTGAGTGTATCTGCCATTACACGTTGACTGACAGTCCCAGTACGTTGTTGATTGACCATCATTCTTTTTCGCCCATGAAAACTCTCCTTTCTAGCGACACCACATTTCAAACCAAGTTCCTTTATTCTAATCATGGAACAAGAGTCATCGTCACTTGTACAGTCATTTGTTCGTGCGTTTTCACATAGGGCATTCAAAATGTCTGCCCGATCCATCGCTCCACCAACAGCCATAGTAGCAATAGTATACTCCTATGTATTTATTATGTTATATTATCTACACTAAGAAGTAGGACCTGTGCTTTTGTCAGAAATGCTATGTGCTTTCAAGAGCTACCTACTCACAGCTAAAGGGATCACTTCATCATTATCACTATCTACACTAAGATCTGCTTCCAAAAAGATTGTGCTCAATCTTCATCAATGAGTATAGGTTTCTTAAACTTCATTACACCACATCACAAGGGTGACTGAAAGATTGTATGTATACAATCTCCCCCCCCCCCCCCAGTGTTTAATATTTAAGGTTCAGTGTGTCCAGACATATTATTGTGTCCAATATTTAAAAAATATTAATAATCTTTCCTTGGATCTCGATTAGAAATCAGCATCACGGCACACTGGACAATCCCATAAGTGTTCCGATCTCCTTTTCAGCAGCCATCCAAGAGAATGCAGACTCTAAGTCCCAGTCATATGATTATGTTGGTTGGTTGCTGATCCAGCGGTCCATGAGCTCATGCCCTTTGACCTAATGCCATTAAATGGCATTATATTGCTGGGAAGTCTGTGGATTTTCGGCCCACCCCGGGACAGAGCCAGAGAACAACTATCACACCTCCAGGAAGGTAGGTTTAAACCTATGCACTGCTCCTAGCCACTGTAGCCAAGATAGGGTTCACTGTGCTCATTCCCCGCCACCAATTGACTACTGGTTATGCCGAAATTCTCTATTGCTCCAGGCATGCAACCAAATGTTCAAGTCAAAAGGATTGTCACGTCCTGAGTCACTGTGCCTCTATGATGGGTTTCAGCCATAGAAAAAACAGTGCTGTCAGTATCCTCCTCCCCACTGCTGCGAAGCAAATCTCTGGCTCCCTCCCAACCACAGAGGGTGCATAAATAAAAATACATAAAATACATTGTAACAAAAAATGAAAGTATGAGAGGCATAATTGTATAGATGACATTCCATGAAGCTTCTCTAAGAAGATAACCTCAATATAACGGCATGTCATCCACTAAGGTTTTCTGTTGCATGGGTGGTATGTCTAGTGGGCCATTGGTGAGACCCACAGACGCAACCACATGCGTAATGTGATTATGTGAACTTTGTATCTTTCCAGTGAAGACACACTTTCCCATCTCATCCCTGGTCATCCACATTTCTGTCATTTTTTTATGCAGCATGTTACACCTTCAGTATCATCTTCTTCACTCTGCAGAAGGATGTAGGAATCATCAATTTACCACTCTGTTTATGGACTTGTAAAGCCATTTTTTAGAAACTGATGTGACCAAAAATGCCATTCTGTATATGAATGTGTTTAAAAATGAACGCAGAAGACCATCAAATTATTCTATAAATTCAATATAACTATTTATGGCAAAGTTGTAAATGCTAAGGGGCACAGTATTAATATTCCAAAATGTCAGCAACAAGTATCTTTATTCTCTCTAAACTTCATCTACACTCTACAGTAGAAGGAGAGTGACTAAGTAAAATAGTGAAGAAAATATATGTGTAAGTGCATTTAACTGTGTTTTTTTCTGTCTAGGCCCAGTTCACCTACCTTTCTGGATCTTGTCATCACCGCACAGCACAATCTTTGCAGTGTCCTAAAGAAGGCACTCCTGCTCATGTATTCTGGACCATTAACTTGACATTATTTCTTGTTCCACATTTGTTTACATGGTGGTGTTTACGAAATGTGGAAAAATTTGGTCAGACTCGCACTATACATGGTTCAAATCAAGTTATGCAGCAAACAGATAAACAGACAAAGATTAAATCAGGGAAAACTGCTTAAGTATTAATTTTATACTGAATTTATCTTTTTTTAAATTGCTATTTATAGAATTATTTTATTTTTAGAAAACAAATATTACTTACTTCAAAGCATGAGAGTGAAACTTGCTCAACTACAGTAATTTGTTTTTTTAATGATTAGATTAATAATTCTTTGGAGAACTCTCCATGGTCTCATAAATTATTTCGTGTGATTGCATCACCTGAGACATGAACATTAACCCAAATGCTCAGAAACATGAACAACAACATAAGGGAGAATCAGACTACAAATTTTCCTCAATATATGCCTGCAAAGAATAGAAGAGTTGAAATGCTATAATTAGATAACCAATGTGAAACTTATGGAAAGAACTAAGTATACACCAATAGAGATATAACTTAAGATGCTGCTCTGGAGATGAATCCATTGTTCTTGAATCCACAGATAGAAAGAAAATGAAGACCCACAACATACATGGAGAAACAGGTTATTTATTATTCTTCTTCTGCAATCACTATAAATCCAGTCTGGTAGTGGTCATGTATAGAGGGGTTTGTTTTTTTTAATTAAAAAATTAACACATGAAGGAATATGTAAGCTAGGAATACTTAGAGAACACCCAGAACCAAGGCAATGAACCACAGTTGAAGTACAGTTTGGAAAATGGTCAGTCTATTGTCTATCCCCAGGTGGTGGTGTTGTAGCTTCCACACTTGCCGTTGAGCATAGGGGTTTGTGAAGGAGATGTAGTCTTCATTCCAGAACCAGGTGTGTTGCTCTGGTTGAGATGTAGTCATGTTTATTCAGGATGGTCTTAATTTTGTCTATCCACCTTTTCCTAGGTCTGCCCTTGGCACTGTGTCCTGATTCCATCTTGTTATAAGCTCTTATGGGAAATTGATAATTCATCCTCATATGATGTCCAAACCATTTTATCTGCTGTTTCTCTGTATATTTGATGCTTGATGTGATACCTATTATCTTTCTGATGTTCTCATCGCATTTTGTTGAGTCTGGTGACTCCAATATCCTTTCTAAGACATTACATTTTTGCAAGTTTCGATCTTTCTATTATGTGTAGATATAATTTGCCAAGTCTAGCATTCGTAGCATAATGTTGGTATAAATATGCTCTTAATCATTTGTTTCTTTACTTCCATGTTGATTTTTGTGTGCATTAGCAAATGTGATAGCTGGTATGTCACAGCATTTGTATTTTAACATCTTGTTTCTATCTCTCTGTCGAGTTGTCTATCTTTTATGAAGATACTTCCTAGGTACTTGAACTCTTTGAATTATTTTATTTTTGTGTTTTCTATTTTGATGTTTAAATGGTCTGTTGATCTCGTTATTTGGATAGTTTCTGTCTTTTGTGTGTTAATCCACATGTTGTATTTATTGCATATTCTTGATAGTGAATTTAGTTTGCAGTTTTTCTTCATCGTCATATATGATGCTTTGATCATAAGTGAAAAGCAGTTCATTGAGTTTGTTGTTAAGTTAATTCTCTATTGTTTCATTATATATCTCATTTTGTGTTTCTTTTATAATTTTGTCTATGTAGACTTTGAATAAAATAGTAGATAGCACACATCCCTGTCTGACTCCTGTTTTTGTTGTGAATGTTTCTGATACTCCCTCTGTGGTTCTCACCTTGCTTTGGCTTTTTTTTTTTTATAATGCTTTCATGTTGTGTAGTAGTTATCCCTTGATTCCGTATATTTCTAGCGTTTCCCATAGAATGTCTCTGTTTATTATGTCAAACGCTTTTTCTTGGTCGACAAAGATGATGTTTACTTTTTTGTCATATTCAATAGCTTTTTCACTTAGTTGTCTAAGGGTAAATAGTGCATCCTGCTCCTCTTCTGAAACCAAACTGGGCTGGACTTAGTTGTTATTCTATGATATGTCTTGTTCTTTGTTTTAGTATTTTAGCGTATATTTTGCCAGTATGGCTGAGTAGTGAGATGCCACAATAAGTTTCACATTCTCTTTTGTTACCTTTGTTTTTCCATACTGGAACTATAATTGAGTTTTGTCAGTCATCTGGGACTCTATTTTCTTGCAATCGGAAATATTTTCTCAGCCATTTCACACTTATCTCACTGCATGCTTTAATTGCTTCATTTGGTATTCCGTCCACTCCTGGAGATTTATTTTGAGGCTATTTTTAATTGCTTTTTCTATTTCTTGGTATAGTATTGCTGGCTCAGTTGTTTCTTGGTCTTTTATTGTGTATGTGTATTCTACTGTAGAATTTGGGTTGCATAGTTCTTGGAAGTATTCCTTCCATGTATTCTTTCTTTCATTTTTATTAAAGATTGGATTTCCCTCTTCTTCTTCGTTCAGCATGTGGTCATGCTATACCGTCAGACCTGTCGTCAAGACGAAGTCCACTGTCTTCTCCAGGTCAGAGCGGCTGCCCCATAGCTTTTGCCGCAAGTCTGTATCCTCTAGCCATGTCTGCTGTCAGTGCTCTTTGTATGTTGGGCAGTCCTGAAGTATGTGTTCTGGAGTCTGGGTTCCAGATCCACATGGACATTCATCTGTGTATGAGATCCTTAATCGATAAAGGTGACCCAACAGTCTGCAGTGGCCTGTTCTGAGGCGAAATATTGTGGTCTGTTGATATCTCTGGAGGAGATGTATTGCATCATGTTCGTATTCCCCTTCCATTTCTTTCTTCCACTTTGCTGTGTATGTGTTGCGGATTATTGTTTTTACTTCTCCGTAAGACAGTGTTGCTCCATTTCGCTTCCTGCCTTTGACAGAGCATCCGCTTTCTCATTTCCCATGATTCCACAGTGTGATGGTATCCACTGAAGGGCAATAGCTGTTGATTTTTGGATCTGTCTTAGCTCATGTCTGATGTTGTGCAGAAGGCTTTCGTTTCTGTGGATTTCCCTCTTTAGTGTTTATTATTGTTGTGGGGTCATATCTTTCATCTCTTATTCTCATTGAGTTCACATTCATAAAAGATTATTGTGGGTTTGTCCTACATATGTGGACTAGGCTTTACCTGTATTAAGTCCATGAATTAACTTTAGCTTTTTTTATCGCATGTTTCGCTTGTTTTCTGGTTATCTTTATTGTAGGTTGGCGTGTTTTTGTTTAGACTTTAACCATGTATTGAAACATTTCTTTTTGTTTTTAATGGCTTTGTGTACTTCTACATTCCACCATGTTATCTTCTGTTTCTGTGTTAATCTTTTTTTCACCACATATATCTTTAAGATTTTTTATCATATGTTCTTTGAATGTCTCCAATTCTGTTTCGAGACTATCAGCTTGTTCAGGTAGTAACAAATATGCCTTAGACATCTCTTGTAATAGTGCACTTTGGACTGTCTCTTCTAGTTTCTTTTAGATTTAGGGTAGGTGCCTTGTCTTCTCTTCTTACTTTCTCCTGTGGTGTTATTGTTTGGCGTATTATTTCACTCAGTATGACAGGTCTATGGTAAGTGTCTATGTGTATGTTTGATCTAACCCTTGCATCTGTGATATCTTTCATTTGTTTCTGTCTTGTGATGATGTAATTGATCTGGGATGCTTGTTGTAAGTTGTCCCAATGATTTGTACCAAGTTTTAGTATGGCTCTGTCTGTGTTGGTGGAAGGTGTTTGTAATGATGAGTCCATGTTGCATACATAAGTTTATGAGGCGTTCTCCATTGTTGTGCGAACTGTACTTGTGTTGCCAAAGTTTCCCATGCAAGTTTCATGTTCCCCCTTTTTCTTTCCTATTCTTCTATTAAAGTCACCCATGATGTATAATTTATCTGTGTATCTGTTTTTATTAAGTACAATAGAAAGGTCTTCAAAATATTATATACTTTCTTCTCCATTTTTGTTCGTTACATGATGCATAGATTTGTATTGTTGTGCTTGTGGTTCCTTGTTCCATTATTTGAATTTTTATTATTCTCTCTGAGATGCATTCAACATTGGTAGTTATTTAATACTTGTTTGATGGTTTTTTTTTCTGGTGTCTGCTATACGCAGGGTTTCCGTATTTGTTTTCTCCATGGATGCTACTAATTCTGGTATATTGTCGCCTGGCCTGCACATGTTTATGGTTGCTTTGTTCAACATATTACCTCTTTTCTCCTATGGAATTTGTTAGCAGTGTGTTCATGATGCCGGCTGTCCAAGCCTGTCACAACTGTGTTAGTTTTTCACTGATAGATGTCACATCAGGATAGAATGTTATTCACATGAACCCTGTTCTTAACACACAGTTAATTTTTTAATTGTATCTATTAACACTTCCATTATGGAATAACACACATTTAATATTCGTTCTAGTCACTTTTAGTGACACAGTTACAGTTAATTTAGATTTTCACAGAGATTAAATTTCCGATCTACACATTGCTGCCATCTTGAATACCTAGTGGTCAGTAAGTGGAATAAATGGTCATTAGCAGAAAATAATAACGTGTGTTTGTTGCTGGCCTAAGGTCATTACAATCTAAGACTGATGATGATTTTAAGACTGATGATGATATATTTTTATATATATGTATACATGCTTAACCTTGTAATTCATTTTTACCAGATTATCCATTACTTATGATAATTGTTTGTAGTTTTTGAATTGTCTCTTAAAATGTAATGATAATTTTTTCTATATGGTCCATCAAATTATGAAAATATCATTTATGGAATAAAACAATACAATATTTTTGTATATAATTTATATAAGGATATTTTTTTGTCTGATTTATGTCGAGACAGTCATTTCACCCCGCCGAAGATGGATGTGACGGGCCATTGACGCAAATAAAATGGCAACACAACGCATTTCCATTCTCTGGACTAAATCCTGCTGGAAATCTAGTAGGACAATTGTCCTGCTACAAGAGAGATCTGGTGGGAGTTTGAGAATGAACGCTGAAGAAGAAGAAGTCATTTCAGCTCTTCTTCTTCTCCAGTGTTCATTCTCAAACTCCTACTGGATCACTTTTGTAGCAGTACAATGATCCTTCCAGATTTCCAGCAGAATGTAGCCCAGAGAATTGGAAATACATCATCTATGCAAGCATAGCGTCATGACATATATAGGTGAAACAGGAAGGAGGCCGCAGTCCGATTTTGTGAACATCTGTATAGTATAAAAAAAACATTCAGATTATCCTGTAGATGTCCACTTCAATGGCTCGGGGTGCCCAGGATATTCAGGTTACGGCCATTAAGTCGTGCTTCTCTGACGTCCAAACTTGTCTGGCGCTAGAAAACCACTACATTTACCAATATGGCACTCTTAAACTCGACGTCATTAATGAGCGCCTGTCTCATGGATGATTCTAGTTGTTCCATAGTTTCTGTTTGTTTCGTGTCACATGTATGTAGTTATTTTTGTATATTCCTTGTCCTGTGTCATTTCACCTCTTCCGGTCAATCTATATTATACATGCCAATGTGAACGTCCATATCCTTACTGTTCGTTTTCTGTTGTATGTTTTAATTTTGTTTCAATTTTTTGGTCTTAATAAAGGCTGTTTGGTCGAAACGTCGATTTGTGTGTATTATTATGTGTATCGTTAGTTAATAGCAAAACTTCATTAACCTATTTCTGGATTTACCAGCTCTACAGTGGAGAGTTACAGAGTGCATCTCTTCTTCCAGCCCTACAATGAGGAGTGCATATTTTCTTCCGGATCTGTAGTGTAGAGGCATTGAGTGTATCTCTTCTTTAGGCTCTGTGGAAGAGAGTTACAGAGTGCATCTCAGACAGCTACAATAACAGTTTCATTCTTCACTGAAAGTAATTGTGCATCAGAAAGTTTTGGGTGTATATTGCCTTGAAAATTAGTACAGTAAAAAATGTTGCATTGATAGCTATGTAGACCGTACCAGGACCTTATATCTGTCTCCAAAAAAGGGGAAGGGAGTTTTCCTAATTTTTTTTAAAAAGGTCATTCCCCTGTTTTCATTTTAATTCCTTCATTTACATTCGATTTTTATGAATTTTTGTAGACAATCGTTGTCTAATACTAAATGTCATGTTATGATTTCCTGAAGGGGGGGAAGGGGATGTTGAAACCCCACCCATCCTTATCTGCGGACTATGCTACTGCTATATATGAATAGGATATATTACCAACAATTCGTCTGTGTTGTGTTGAAGCTCAGACAGGGATCGTGAGAGTTCTTTATGCAGCAATTGAGCTGTGACCCTGGATAATAGAAGCCTACGAGAAGAATCAATACATTTTTACGTCATGATTATTTCCGTTCCTTTCGTTGGCAGGAACACAAAGTTTATAGGCCATATGGAACCACCAAAAATCATGGCAATAAAAATCATCACGTATGAAGGCTTGTTTTGATTCTGCTCGTTGGTCTTATAATGTCGAGTGCCAAGGATGAACATCTCCGAGTTTAGCAAGTTCCTTTTGATCTATGTTGCAAACTCAGCAGATAAGCAGCGGCGACATTTCTACCCAAAAAGTCTTTATCGAGATAGAGACATACAATGGGGGTGCAAATAAATTTACATTGCTCACGTACAATACCAGGGCTAGCACATAATCAATATGCTAAAAACACCTTCTCGTGGTGAACCTTGGAAACAAATTGCTTCAAAGTTCATGTGAAGCAATCTGGCTAAAGCTTTGTGAATCAAGTTAGGGAAGTGGGGACCAAGATGGAACGAGAATTGATTGCACAAAGCAATCAATATCTCTGATTGGCATTTCTCGTACCCCACATCCAGAACATTGTCGTAGCACAATGAAATACAACAGCTGGCTCGGACTGCTGAGTTTTATTGCCCACAAGCGAGAGTAGTAAGTCCCAGGAGAAGTAATATTTGTCTATTGAATACATGTGAAGGTATGGCACAAAGCTAGAGTGCATCGTCATTTAAGTTAAGGAAACCATAATGAAAGCAAAGCTGGAGAATAAGCTGCCTTCCAGTAACATGTTTAATTGTAAATGCAGGATGCTAAAGCGGTTCGAAGAAAACAGTATGTAGAAGTCATGCTCACATGCCAAGGAAACTTACCTGAATTAAAAGCATGCCGAAAGCAGATATGCTAAGCCTACATGGCGCAAATCAAGCGGTAGCACGACGTTGCGTACTTCAATCAGCTTCCCAGCTGTAATCACACGCAAATTCGTGTTTGTTATCGGAGAGAAACACATAATCAGACAATGTCGTTCCATTCTGTATTTGATCACATCGTGATAAAGTCTTGGTCGAAACGTCGATTCTGTGTAATCGTTCAACATAAAACTGCTATTTGACCTTTGTTATATATGATTTTTAGTATTTCTTAGCATATGGTTACAGTTGTACTGTAATTTCTGACTCTTTCAATTTTTGCAGGTAAGCAGAATATAGTCTGGGGAATATAAAAGCATTGTATCGTGGCATACAGTTTGGTTGTGATTTCTGCACATTTTGATCAGGCGCATTAGCATGACTTTATTGTCACTTTGACTCTCTCTGTGGTGGGACAACCAATCCCACCACAACAATCTCACAGTCGTCTTTTATGACATGCACGGCAAGTAACAATTCTGCTATTCTTTGATCCCCTTTCTGGTGATGATCAAAACAAGGTAACTGCGAGAAACGTAACAACAATTAACCTTACGTAAAACACAGGTTTAAATATCGCTTCAATGAGACACGACAGACTTGATAAAGACCTTTTGGTTGAAACGATGAATATGATTTGTGCAATGTAATTTGTATGATTTCTTGTGTGCGCATCATTACCTACTAGTTTCAGTTATAGTCTGTCGTGTCTCATTGAAGCGATATATAAACCTGTGTTTTACATAAGTCTAATTTCTGGTGATGGCAATACACGAGTTTGTATCGGACTTCGTGAGTAAATATCAAAACAACCGGTGTTGATATATTTGAGCGTCACTAGCGTGTATAGGTGTCTAACTGTTTCCAACCTACACAGCGTTAAATTGATGTAATGCTGGGGTGTGTAAGATTTGGCCCACCAAACTGTTTTTCATTCATAAAGAGTGAAATTACATGTCATCATACAGTATAGAATTTGAGTGTTCACAAAACCCTCCTCTAGATCAAGAAAATAGTTCGGCCACTTAGGTATTAGGTATGTTGATTATCATCTTCCACACCGGACATGTCCATAAGTGCTCCGATCTCCACTTCAGTAAATCTCTCAGGATATAACGGCTGATCGTTCCGGTTCTATGTTGGTTCACTGCTCTTTTTGAAATCTTTGTCAGGGGTTCTCTTCGGGTCACGCACATCCTCACTCCCAATTCTTGCATTCTCGATATTGACATGCTTATTCATCTCAAAATCCTCTGATCGTGAGGACTCACGAAGAGCAGTGAGTATGTCTGCTCGGTCCATAGGTTGGCTGACTGTTGTGATGGCGAGCCTAGCTAATTTGTCAGTCCGTTCGTTTCCCTCCACGCCCGCATGTCCGGGGACAAAAATAAGCGTGAGTTTTCGTAGTGATGCCCGCATTTTAGCCCTCTCCAATGACTCCGCCCATTCCCTACGTACATCACCTGTTTTGACTTTCTGAATCATGTTCAGTGAATCACTCAGTATGCATGCCTTGGAATAGGTTTGCTATTCCAGCCAGTAAAGTGCCTGCGTTACGGCGAATACTTCCATAGTTAGACTGCTTGTTGTTGCGATAAATGCACCACTGGCTTCGTGTACTGTTCTCTCTTTTGACCGACCCGTCCGTGTAAATTACAACGTGTCATCATATTCTCGTATATTAGTGCCTTGACCTCAGCATCCACGCTTACGTTGTTGTGTTTCTTGAGTGTAATGACAGTCTTGACTGCCTCTTGAAAGACCTTAGGAATAGGTATCTATTCCTCGTCAGGAGCTATGTCTTCTGGTGCGCAGATATGTTTAACGGTATCATCGGTCCGACCCTTCCACGATTTGCCTCTCTTGAGCCTGCTTCCCTTCACACGAGGGAGCTCGCTGTGTAGTGGGTGGTCTATGTCAGAACTCACTCTGTGATATGCACTGGCACGCCTCATATCAATTCTATGAGATATGCTCAGAAAATCAAGGAGAAATCTCATAGCCCCTTGTAAATCCAAGAATGATCCGCACTTAATCAGAATGAACCAGTATTGACCAGCACCATGAGCATACAATATGCGAATTTAAACACTGAGAGGACGATGAAAACCAAGAGAAGGTTGAAAAAAGAAGTTACCAACGTTATGTGACATCACAATATTACAGCATATCGAGTGACCACACGTGCCGTATCCCGAATACTGATCGACATTCAATCCTGCTACACATAAGAACAAAAGCAGAGAAAGGACAATAGATACCATTGTTATTAGCCATCCATGCCGATTAAAAATTGTTATTTGCATTGTCCCTGAAGCTCACAAAATATATCACAAGTTATCGTAAGTATATGGAGTGTCAGAGAGGGGTAGTACCTCTGATGATGAGGCTGTTATACTCCGTTGGAGTAGTACTCACATCTCTGTCACTCAGCTCTCATCTGTGGCTTCCAGTAGTTGCCAGCATGCGGCAGCAGCAACACTCTAGTAATGGTTTTGACAGGCTGCCCAAACCGGGTGAGGGTAACCGACGAGATTCTACCCGGTGGTAAACATATGACATGTCTGCCCGAGCATGTGAAGCCTGGTTAGGTGGACTGCATAAATGAAACATCTGATGTTCAATATGCTGGAAGGCACTTGCCAACAGAGATTGTGAAATGAAAAGGACTTAGTGGGACACAGGTAAATCCAGGATCAAGGTAATGAAGTTTTGCTAATCACTCAAGACACAAGTAATAACACACACAAATCGACGTTTCGACCAACAGTCCTTAATCAAAACAATTTTTAAAAAAAATATTTAAACATACAACAGAAAACATATAGTAAAAATTATAGACGTTCACATGGCCATGTTTACTATAGATTTACTGGAAATGTTGAAACGACACCGGACCAGGAATATACAAAAATTACTACATATGCCTACACTACATACATGTGGCACGAAACAAAGAAATTATGGAACAACTAGAATCATCCACGAGACAGGCGCTCATTGATACTGTAGGGTTTAAGAGTGCCATATTGGTAAATGTAGCGGTATTCAAGCACATAACGGGTCCTGTCGTAGGAGAAGCAGAGCTTAATGTCCATAACCGGAATGTCCTGGGTGCCCCGATGGCCCATGCTATTGAAGTGGACGTCTACAATAGTAACCCAAATGGTTTTTGGTGCTATTCAGATGTTCACAGAATCCGTCTGCGAGCCTCCTTTCAATTTTAACTATATAGGATCTATGTCATGGCGCAACGACTGTATATGATGGCATATATGACGTTGCTGGACACACATGTGAAGCTCTCCTCAATGGTGAATGTCGCTTTAGGGAATGTGACAAACCGGGTTTGGGTGACATAGACACATGTGTTGTACATTTGCGTTTGCAGCTGATAGTGCCGAAATGATTAGGGACGTCAGGCTGAAGGTGACTTTGGACCAGCAAATCCTTGAGGTTCTTGTCACGTCTGTAAGCAGCAAGAGGGGGTCACATAACACTTCCTGCGTCTCAGGATCTGACTTGAGAAGAGGAAGATGACGGAGCAGGACATGACGAACGGCAGCGATATGGGAGTGGGAAGTGAAAACAAGCTTGACCCTGTCAGAAGAGGAAAACTTCTGAGTGTTCAAAATGGTGTCTTGATTGGAGATGCTGCACACTCGAAGAAGGACATACATAAGGACTATGTGAACGTCTATAATTCTTACTGTCCATTTTCTGTTGTAAGTTTAAATGTATTTATCGATAAAGGCCTTTTGGTCGAAACGTTGACTGTTAAGAGTTATTATATGTGTCTTGATTGATTAGCAAAACTTCATTACCATGTTCCTGGATTTACCTGTAGGATTTCAGTTTTGAGCAGTAAGTACACATTATCGATCTTGGAACACGTAAAACACTGGTCATTCACTGCATCCTGGAACATCGCCACTTGTCTTGATTTATCTTGCCACTGGAACACTGTTGGATCAGGAAGAGAGTGTGGTCAACGAGTGGCGCAACTCTTTCACACTTTAAACAAAATTTAGTGCTAGTCACAACTCAACTGTTATCGTCCACCATAATCTTTTTAGTTGTTATGTGGATAACTCCAGACTGGCTCCCGTAAGGTAGAAGAACAGAAGACGCGTTTTAAAGACACAACTGACTCACTTCAAAATTCAAGACTAGGGTCGGAGAATCAAGAGGTGTACAGCAGCTGCAGAGAACCTCATTTTTTGATTATGCTGTGTAACAAACACGCGCTAGAAGAAAGACAAGAGCCGCTCAATGATCCACAGACCCCTCCAACACATAATCAGAGTGTGGTAAAGAATTCCAGGCACACATAGGACTCATTAGAGTCGGGCACTCTAATGACATCATCCCAGTTGAGCTGAATGGTCACCGTCGACTACGACGGACCATACAAGCGAGATAAGAAGAAAATAAAAGTAGCCAGTTTATTTAAGTGCAAAATGTGATTTATCTATTAATTTTCTAAAAAATATAATTTACTATGTCTTCAAAACTATTATGTAAACTAGTCGTATATATATCAACTTGAATCGTATACAGTGTTTGTCACATCAATGCATAGATATATATGAGCGTATAGTAGTGGGAATATGTGGGTTATAAAATATTTCATAATCCCTTCCGGCAAGATTCAAGAATGTATATTTTGAACTACAACAAAGCGGCGACAAGAGTACCCTGTTACCGAGTACAAAAACTTAGCATTTGTTACTGATCACATCTTCAATTATTTGACGAATTAAATTATATGTCAAGGAATAGAAAATGAGCAAAGCCGTTGCAATTGGAATATTCTTACTTTCACTAACTTCATGGCCAGTAACGATTATACTGAGCAAACTGAACATATTGAAAACCGAGAGCACCACAATTTTGGGCGGCATCATTTATATAGGATTTGTACTCGCCGCAATATTTTTTCTTTTCAGGCGCTACTTTATAAAAGTTGATCCCTTGATGTATGGTAAGTAATATATTTCCTGATTAAAAAAATACGATGAGAAGAATGGTTTTAAATTGTTACCAAAATGTCGTGACATGAAATTACTATCAATCATGAATGTTTGTTGTAAACTAAAAGAGTAAATGTTAATAGCGTTGATGACCTACTTAGAGTAGACCCAATAATTGAATTGCTAGTCTCTTGAGAACACTTATTTTTACTACATAACACTTAAGTTTATACATTTTCACAGGTAGGCCCTACAACTCTTCGTTAGAGAATTTATTTTGAATCAATGAATCTTTTCTACCCCTTTTCACTCACAATATTTTTAATCAAGTGAAACTCAAGTCAGCAGACTATAGCATATAGGCATAGCATAGGATGATAGGAGGCTATACTGAGTATAGTTAGTTATAGCTAGGTACTTGGACAACATTTTCAAAATAGTGCTACATAATTATAAATAATATAGTTAGATAGCCCTTAAAAATTTCAATTCAACGATACCTCAACCAAGTATGTACGGCAATGCTGAAAAAAGTTATGATTTTTTTCTAATGAATTTGACATCAATAAATAAAAATAAATATAAATAAAACTTGTGACCACAAAATCATCAAAATGTAGCTGAGCTGATAATTTCTGAATTATCGTTATTTTCAATAATACAATACATACACAAACTATACATTTTTGTATTTGTGGAGACAAGATGCTTATGTTGATCACATTTCTGGAATTTTCTGATGGACATAGAACTAATTGATATTCATAATGGCTGCTAATTTGCATAATTAAAATGAAAATAAATTATATGTCTATTAAACATAATAAAATACCACAGAAAATATATATTTTTGTATTCACAAAGACATACCACATCTGTTGATCACATTGCTGTGATTCTCAGATGCACGTACAACTAATTAATATTCAAAATGTTGGCTAATTTGCATAATTTAAACAAATGTTGATGATTTAAATAATTAACTGTTGGTTTGGGCATTGTTTTACTCTCTTAAAAGTTACATATATAAAAAGAAAAATGGTTGCAGAACTTAATAAATCTAGTTTCAAACACAACAAATGATGCGAACACTATTTTAAACCCTGTCACAAGAAATTTATAGCCTAAGCAAAATTTTCCATACACGCTAATCCCAGATGTCCAAGTATCTAGTATAGGCTAATCATAGGATAGGGATATCCAGTAATATCACATTAAAGAGAATCTGGAGCCCCAGTTTGAGTGAGATTTTGATATAATGATATTAATTTAATTAATAGGGTCTAATTGATATGAAAACAGCAGAATTGGTAACCACAAAATTAATTAGTGTAAATGGGTAAATTAATTTAATTCTGCTGTGTTCATATCAATTGGGCCCTATTAATTAAGTTACTATCATATCAATCTCACTCAAACTGGGGCTCCAGATTCTCTCTAATATGTATAGGCCTATCCTATAGTCTGCTAACTTGATTTTCACTTGATTAAAATATTGTGAGAGTAAATATTTGTTGTACTAGTTGTGGTCTTAGTAAAATTGTTTGAAATTTATTTGATCTGTTCGACACAACTCATTACCTATTATCTGGACTACATTCTGCTGGAAATCTAGTAGAACCATTGTCCTGCTACAAGAGAGATCTAGCAGGAGTTTGAGAATGAATGCTGAAAAAGAAGAAGAATTTGATGTGTTCATCAGTCTCTATAGAAAATATAATTATGTTTTCTAGCGCAGTCTAGCATAAGTATTATCTAAATTTCAATAATGCTTCTTTTCCAGCATTTAGCCTGTTTTGCTTAGATGCTGCATGTAGCCTTGGTACTGCCCTGGAACTGGATGGCTACATCAAATTTCAGAAATTGTCTAATTTGTCCTCTGTGGAACCCTATCTGCAAACAGCACATGGAACTATGATTACATATTGGAATGGGACAGTTCACTTTATCTTGTGTTTTGCAGCCATCGCATTATACACGAACAGGTATTATTTGGTAATATGTGGAACGCATTTTCCTTAGACATAAGTGTTACAATAGGAGCGTAATAATGTGTCAAAAATTAGTATACAACTGTTGTCTTTGGATGCTTTGTCATTTTTATTCTATTCTGAACAAATTCTTAAGAGTGCTCTAAAGATCTTAAGACTTTTCTTCATTGTACTTGGGTTATGCTATAAGTAACATCAGTGTAAAATCAAACTTTATGACTTACTAGTACTTTCTGTTGTGCCATGATTATGACTCACTGCAGACATTAGAAGTCTTAAAATACAAATGTTACAGGCAAATTCTAATTTTCTATAGAGGACATTAACATTTTTGATGTTATCTAGCTCTCACATGTTATCTATTCTTCTCAGCTCTCACAGAGCACATCTTTAATGTTTGAATTAAAGATTTTTTTTTACTACTTTTTGCACTAATGACATATTTATGATGTGCCTCTGCCATTGGAAAACAGTACAGTCAGTTTCCTTCTGAACGGTACATCTCTGAACCACAGAGGTGTGCATGCATATATACTAATAACAATGAATATTAAAAAAAGAGAAAGACAAAATGCAACAATAAATGAAAAGCATAATTGTATGGATGATAAATGCTACAAAGCTTCAATATAATGGCACATCATCTACTAAGGTTCTCTATTGCATTGGAGGTTTGTCTAGTGGGCCATCGGTGGGATCCACAGATGTAACAGAATGTGCAAGAAATCAGTGTGCTAACCACTATTCTAACACAGCATAGAATATGACTGAAACTATTTATTTGATAAATAGCCACTGTTCTGATAACCAGGCCCATGATCTATCTAGCATAGGGTGCAAAGAGTAGAGCCACTCGTTTTTCTCAGGCATGTTGTAGGAGGCGTCTAAGGAAAGTTGAGTGATAGGCTGACAATGTCACCTGTGAACAAATCATCATTGTGACATTTCAATTTCTTACTTTTCGCCTCTATCAAATAATCCCAGTGGATGTTAAAGAAATGCATGTCAGTGGATATGATGTGGTACTTTGTACTTCTGTGGCAGACTCCTAGGTGATAAAGAATGATTAATATGCCATCACTGCAGATGGGTTAACAAATCTGACAGAAAATGATGAAATAGTTGACACCGAACTGTATGCTGTGCTCCAGGCAGGACGTGATAATCCTGGCATACTGACACACTGGAATGCCTCCCTTCTGGGACTAAATATGCATCCTGAACCTAGGCATGCTGTGTTTACAATTACACAATTTTTCTTGTGCCGCTGATTTCTGCGGAATTGGTTTTCGAAATATTACGCAATCGTCGGTGGCTGTTTTGAAATCACGATTACTTCTTTGTTGTTACAGATATTTAAATAATATTTGCACATATAAAGAATTAAACTCTGCATATATTGGTGTAAGTTTTGTGTGTGTGTTATACGAGACATGTGAGAAAGTGATAAAGTTAAATTTATACCTATCTCGATCTAGACCTACCGTATTTTTGATTGATCATAAGCTGTGAAATCTGTTGACTATTATATATTTTACATAATGGTAACATCGTAGAATAATTTAATAATCACATATGAAGAACATACCTGTTGACTTTTCCGCTGTTTAATCTGTTGAAATGATAATTTCACTGAATATACTATTGACAAATAGTATTATAAACATGATTCACTATCTTGTCGATTTGCCACGACGCAGAAGACTAGAAATTGCTTGAATTTCCATCTCAAAATCACTTCATATCATTTTCCGCGCCAATCTGCAATCACAAACAAAATGGCGTCAAATTTTCTTCCCAGTGTTGCCATTACATTCTGTAAAAAATCTACCGATCTTGATTTTTTCGTTCGGTATCGGGTTTACTGAATCGGGCGGTTGATTTCGACTTCAGCAATCAATATATGCCACAATTCTGGCAAAATTCTTTGCCCCAATTGTAAACACAGTGGGCTAAAGGTTAAATGTCCCTTATACAACCATTTCTTTAAGACTACCTAACATGAGTCTGTATCATCTCAATTAACAACTAAAAAAAATAACCTGTGCTATTTTCTGAAAGACTATAAGCTGTCAAGGGCTACTTCTCACAGCTAAATGGATTATTTCATCATCATTATTTCATAAATAGAAAATCATTGACATCAACATAATGCATGGTTAACCAGATTTCTACATAATTTAGTACAGATAGGAAAACAAAATGAAAAGATTAAATTATCATAGAGAACTAAATAAACTACCAGAAGATACTACAACAACAGAAGAAGAATGGAAATTATTCAAAGACGCTATTACACAAGCAGCAGGAGAATCATGCGGATACAAGAACAACAGTGTCAAGAAAAAAAAAGCATGTTGGAATGAAGTAAAAAAAAGTAGCAAGAGAAAAGAAACAGAAATGTAAGAAATGGGTCAAAAGTAAAAAAGTAGATTACATAGACTACAAGACATCAAAAACAAATGGGAAGAAAATTATTAAAACTGCAAAAATCAACTCATGGAAAGAATATGGAGACATGCTGAATGCAGATTATAAAAATGCACAAAAGAGGTTTTACAAGAACGCTAAGAACATGAGAAACAAAGAAGATATATATGACCAACAAAAATAATAAATGATGAAAATGGTAATTCACTAAAAGAACCAAAGCAAATAATGGAAAGATGGCAACAATATTTCAAAGAACTACTGAACCTAAAGGAAGGAGAAGAGGGCAGAACAATAAACACTACAACAGCAAACCTAGAACAAATATACTACTATAGGAAATAGAAAATGCAATAAACAAAGCACCAATAAATACAGCAGCAGGCTCTGATAACATACAAACAGAACTTATCAAAGCAGCATCAGAGCGGGGGGAAAATGGCCACAGACATTTCAATGTAATATACAAGAAACACATAAAACTGGAGAAACATGACAATCATTCCCATATGGAAGAAAAAAGGCAGTAAGAGAGATTGAAAAAAATACAGAGGGATATCTTTACTAAGCCAAACGGAAAATTTTAAACAAAATATTAGAACAACGATTATGATCATACATTGAACCACAACTTAAAAATACCCAAATGGGCTTCCGTAAGATCAAAAACTGTACGGATGCTATCTTTACACCTAGACAACAAACAGAAAGAGCCACAGAAAACAACAAAGAATTATACATCACATTCGTCTGCCAAAAAAATACCTTTGACAGAGTAGACAGACAACAACTTTGGAAAACACTATCAATATATGGATTACCAGAACATTTAATCAATATATACAAAAACATTTATACTAATAGCCAATGTGAAGTAAGAACAAATACAGGAGTGTCCAATAAGTTTCAAATCCAATCAGGGGTGTGTCCTATCCCCTCTACTTTTTATAACATATCAACCACATCTGTAAACTAACAAGTACTAATGAAGAAGATAACATGAACAACAAATTGAACGAACTACTCTTTGCAAACGACCAAGTAGTAATTGCTACATCAGAAGACAAATTGCAAGAACATATGAACAGACTCCACACAACATGTCAAAAATTAAACATGAATATCAATATTGAAAAGACCGAAATAATGGCAATAGCAAAGAAAGAAAGAAATATCACTATCTCCATCAATGATAAACACTTTAAACAGGTAAATGAGTTCACCTACTTAAGAAGCATTATATCGAGTGAAGAGAAAAACAGTAAAGAGGTACAAAATAGATGCAACAAAACATACCAGATCCTAGGACAGATGACACATATTTTCAAGAACAAAAATGTAAACATAGACACTAAAGTTGCTTTATACAAGACTATTATTATTCCATCACTGTGGTACCACTGCCAAACCTGGACAATGACAGCACAAGACAAAAGAATAGTGATAGCAGAAATGGCATGTCTACAAAGAATACATACTCGGAGTGTCATTAAGAGATAGAATTAGAAACAATAACATCAGACAGGTAACTAAAACACTACCAGTGTTGGAACACATCAAAAGACAACAGATCAAGTGGTTTTTACACACTTCCAGACTACCAACAGACAGCATGCCACAGATGACCATGACACATCGACATCATATCTATAGAGCTAGAGACAGACCATGTAAAAGATGGACCACAGAAATCAAAGAAGCCAGAGGAACAAGTTTACAAACAGCACACAAGAAGGCTATCTTCAGAGAACTCTTCTACCCCTGATGCTGCAAGGCAAACAAGGGCCACAGCATGTAGATAGATAGAAAATTAAAAAACAAGCATATTTGATTGGCTACTTATTTTAGCAGATAATGCTGCTGAACTTCATCAATAACCTCACAACAAAATAAACCAACAATTTGAGATGATTGCCAAGTCAGTTATGAAATCAAGTCTGAATTACTGAAATCCTTAGTAAGAATATCCTGAATATGAAATGCTGAGGCAAACATACTGGCCAGAGAACAAAACAAAATTATGTAGACCTGTATGAGTTACAAAGCACAGAAATCTTATAAATAGACAAAACTTCAGATATAGGCACATCCTAGGCGATTGAGAAAAGAAATAAACCAAAATCATCAAAAGACAAATGGTTACAGAGATAATAAACTGTTCAAGCTGTTATACATTGCACATGATGAACTATTTAAAATACAGTTAAATCACATGTAACATTTGTATAATGATATTGATAATAAATTGTTGTTATACCTCACAAAACTTTAAGACTTTGACTTGAGAAGGTTTCATCACCAAGACAGTTATTGGGATCAACTTGGGCATATATACAGTACAATAAATGTTTTCACTTGTCAAATTTGTCCTTTCAGGGACAGCCATCGTGAGGTGAGCTTGTACTGGGCAGGATCTTTGCTAAACAGTATGGTTGTTTTGTTTCCAGCTGTTGTTACAGGTTAGCTGTTATATTTTTTATTTGAAGTATGCAATGTTAATATATGATTAATTAGTTATTAATCTGTGAATGGGAGTCATGTTATTGTTGTGGTTTGTTTGTACACTGACTTCCTAGTTTAATGATCTTAGTTCTATTTCTAATGAAGGTGAGAAATATTTAGACCAAAAAATTGTTGTCTAAGCCTTATGAAACAATATTGTGAAGTAAAAGTGACCAACTTCAAATACTGAAAATCAGATCTTACTAATTTCGGAAGAGACAGAATACGTTTCTTAATGCCCTTGTGTTGCTAGGGCTCGAGAGGGGAGCAAAGAATAGCAACATTGTTTGCCTTCCATGCATGTCGTAAGAGGTGACTAAGGAGGTTATGGGATGGAGTTGGCTGTCTCATCCCATATAGGGTTAGTGACCCAAAGCCATGCTGAAGTCGGATGTGTCAGGCTGATAGGCGCAGATATCACAGCAATGCTGTAAACCATGATACAACGCATTCCTTTCTCTGGATTAAATCCTGAAAATCTGCAAGAATTTGAGAACAAATGCAGAGGAAGAATATTTTCAAAAATAAAAACCAGGCTACAGAGGTGTGGTTGGATATGAAGAAACCTTTTGTCATGAATGGAAATGTGGCCTGCGTTGAAAGTTACGCAGAAGGAAATTATACTGGATAAAAAAACTATATATACAAATGAAAAATTATTGTTAGATTCTAAAGGCAGTAGGACAGAAATGAACTGCTGCTTGGTGATATCTACCATATGTGTGGGTAAAAGGAATGTTCATTTATTTATCCAAGTAATGTGTATGTAAATATTTATAATTTATCCATGTGGTTATTTTTGTTCATTTTTTTAATTAATAAATACAATTTATCATTATTACAATCTTTGCTTCTGCGCAGGTAACAATGAAGTAACAGTACCTACACTGTTTAACTTGATCTACCTTGTGTTGCCGCTGATTGTCATTTTTCACTACATTGACAAACGTCCAATTCAAGCAAGAACATTTCTTAAGGTAAACTTGTCATTGTGCTACAGCATTAATAGTTGATAGGTAATATATGAGAGATATGTAAAAAATACTTAGATTGTGGAATAAACTTTTTTTTTTTACATTAATAAACACAATTTTTAAATTAGATGCGAATTGTAAATACATAGTAAGGAGACATAATGCGTTAGTAGAACAATTCATATAGTGGCATCTTGTGCAACAGGTCCTTACACTAGAAGTAAGGAAAAGAGTCCTTCAATGCTACATAGAATCACTTGTCATATGGATACAAATCATAGACAATAAATGAGGAAGTAAGAAACTAGATGCCAGAGATGTGGTTTTTCAAGAGAATGCTGAGAATCATATGGTAAGCTGTCATAACTAATGAGGAAGATCTACACCAAATGAACTGCAAGACTAGCATTGTTCTTGATCCTGCAGGAGAGTTATAAATGAAGACAAAACAGTGGAGAAACGTTCACTGGATCTATGTTATAGCAGGATGGGCGCACTTTGTTTCCAGTAGGAAATCTACTTAGCTACTTATCAACATCAGTAAAAAATAGTTCACACTTATTGGTGACATAATGAGAAGAGGAGGTTTGAAAAACATTGTATAGCAGGCAAACTCAAGGAAAAAAGAGACTGCGTGAAAGGGAGAAGATACTGGATAGTTTGACATCAATGTATGGTAGAGTGTCAGCAGTGAGCTTATACACATTACTATGGATAGAATTATGGAGATCCGTTCTTGGCACGGCACATGATGATGAATGCAACAATAACTTATCCACAGTTTATTAGATGAAGTGAGGACACTGCATTTGATTGTGTACCAGCACTATGATTGAAGGTCTTTGGTATCAGATGTTCTAGTAATAATGGCACCTACAGGGTAGAATCAAGAGTGTACATTGTATTTAACCAACAAACTACAGAGACCACCAACATGCATATCCTTTGATACTTTAATATCTGCTGGAAAAGACAGCAGGTACAGATGTGCCAGGAGTACAATACATTTATTGAATAAACAGTACACAGACTAATTATGTGAATTGTAGTAGGACACAGTAATAGGTACAGGACAAAATAATAATTCATTTGTATTTGATAGCAAAATGTTACAGAAAAATCCTCAGAATACCATGGACCAAAAAGATCACCAATGCAGCCATCCTGAGAGAAATGAATGTAAAAGAAAACTAACTAAAAAGCATTGTTCTTTCCAGGAAACTACAATATTTTGGCCATATCAAACGACATGACAACCTAGAAAAAACCATAATGGAGGGAATGATGCTCGGGAGACGAACAAGAGGCAGACCAATAAGAAGATGGACACAAGACATCAAAGACCACCTCGCCCGTGTGTTGCCGGGGCCCGGAAGGGGAGCAAAGAATAGCAACACTTTTCTTCCTTCCACTGTTTACCTTCCACGCATGTCGTAAAAGGCGACTAAGGAGGTTATGGGATGGAGTTGGCTGTCCAATCCCATATAGGGTCAGTGACCCAAAGCCGTGCTGAAGTTGGATGTGTCAGGCCAAAATGCGCTGATATCGCAGCAATGCTGTAAACCATGACACAACGCATTCCGGACTACATCCTGCTAATCTGCAGGAGTTTGAGAACGAACGCAGAAGAAGAAGAAGAAAGACCACCTGAACAGGACAGTAACAGAAGCTGGCTCAAGATCAACAGAAGTTTCGAAAGGCTGTGATGACTGCTACATCCTGTTCAGGATATGCTTCCTGATGATGATTTGATAGCTTGAGAACATAGCTTGTATTACACTGCAAGAACAATGAAAATAACCTGGTCTGTCATAACACTTGAGACATCCTGCATTGTTGAAATCTGTAATTTAAAGAATGTTAAAGTGAAAGAGGAAAATCTTTTATGGCTTAGGCAGAGGATATTATTCAACATGTGTCCACCTGATGACATAGATCCTGGTGCAGAGTGGGTGAAAGTGCCATAAGAACTAAGCAATGCCTTTTCAGTACACATCAGACATGACAAAAATGTGTGGGCTACAGAACCCCTTAATGGTGGAAGCAGAAGTTCAGACCCTGATTAATGGGAATTTGTCTGAGGGAGACCGTAATTTATACAGATGGTTCTGTTCAGGATGTGTATGGGTGTTAACGGCACAGTTTGCAAAGAGAAAAGTGAAGACATTGGTGCATTTGTTAAATCTACAAGTACCATGATCTCTATGAACCAAGGAAGTAGCGTGATTAGAGTCTGAAACCTACAGTCATGTATGCTTACTCAGTGACTCGATGAGTATGTTAAAAAAGATAGAAAATGGCTGGGCATACAGACAATGGTTGGATTCAGTGAAATGGTCTAAACTGTTAAGAAGAAATTTCATATATGTGCCTGGACATGCAAGGAAATGAACATGCAGACAAGCTTCCTGGTATAGTGATCATGGGGATTGGAAATTAATGGACCGAGCTGATGTTCTGGAGGCTATTAGGGACAAAGCATAGCGGCCAATGTAACAAATGCTTGTGAATTTGCAACCCTGAACAGACTACAAGAATATCATGTCACGATGAACCAATGATTTCAGATTCTGTGCAGAGAGAATGATCTTTCAACTAGCTAAGTGAAATCTACAGACAATAATGGATCTTTGTGTAGAATAGAGGCTTGAAATACTATGATTACATAGGAACATGGGAATTTGTCATGTGACGTATTCTCGCCAGAATGTCTTCTCAATGAAATTCCGGAACCCTTCTCTGTCTTTAGCCATGCTTCTTGCATTTTCCAACGACATATTCATGTTATCTTTAATGTTGTCAGTCTATCATCTTAGTCAGCCTTTTCTCCTCTTCTCAGGTGCTCTGCCCTAAATTATTTCTCTTTCTAAACAGTTGTGTCTCTCTATATGACCAAAACAGGCGTCGTTTTTGTGTGTTGTTGTTGTGTTTAGTAACCAACACTCTGGCATCTTCAATGTGTTTATAATATCAGAGTTTCTATTTTTTTTATTCCATGATATTCTATCTTTCTGTAGCATTTAATCTGAAAGACGTTGATCTTTACCTCTGTTTTACTTAGGGTTCATGTTTCACAGCCGTATGTTGCAACCGGAAAAATAATAGTTTTAAGCATTAGTAGTTTAGTTTTTATTCTGTTGTTTTTCCATACGTTTTTCAAACTTGTTATTTTACAATATGCCATTGCCAATATCTTCCTTATCTCTGCCATACAGTCTCCTTCACCATTGATGTTTGTTCCTAAGTATTCAAATTTATCCACACACCTCTATCTCTGTATTGTCTATTCTGATTTTTGGTTGTTGTGTTGTTATATCTGTTGACATGATTTTTGTTTTTTGCGTGCTTAAATATGTTTTATGATTCACTTTATTTCTTGTGTTCTTCATTAGTTGTTCCAATCCCTTTATATCATTTGAAAGAAGCACAGTTGTCTGCATAGTGTACTTCAGGGATTTGAAAACCACCGACATTTAAAGTGTGGTAGTCAGCCTTGTGTATGTCTTCTCTTAATTCATCATTATATTTTCTGCGAATACATGAAAGTACCAGTAGAAATAGCTTAAAAATGGCATAAGCTGATATAACTTATTAAAAAGAAAATAAGAAAGAACTGCAAGACAAGCATTATTCTTGATCCTGCAGGAAAGAGTTATAAGTGGACAAACACCTGGAGAAACATCCACTAAATCACTGTTGTAGCAGGATGGTTGCACTAGATTTCCAGCATGATTTAGTCCATAGAATGGAGAAGCATTAGAAACTGATTAAAAGATAGGCTAAACATGGAAAGAACTTCTGGAAGGATTGGCTAATGATAGAAGAGGTTTGTTGAAGTTGAAGATCTGCTCTCTACAGTGAATTCAAAGATTAATGACAAGTGTTTGGAAATAATCATCAATATCCACTGTAAAAGCACTCTTGATCAATTAGTCAATTTAATCTGAGTCACACCTTATAACCGAATCTTATTGTGGGAGGATACTTACATGTATCTGATTTTGAATTGTCATTTCTCGCCGAAGATGGATGTGTTGGGCCATTAGCGCAAATAAAACGACTACACAACATATTTCCATGCTCTGGACTACATTCTGCTGGAGATCTAGTAGGACCATGGTCCTGCTACAAAGGAGATCTAGCGGGAGTTTTAGAATGAACGCTGAAGAAGAATTGTCATTTCAGAGCTTTGTAGCTTTATTGTTTTCATTGCTTTGGATGGGTATATTTAATGTCTGTTAATTTATTTTTCTGGACAAAATAGTGATAAAATATAATGTATTTAATATTTGTAACCAGTACAAGCCCATTTGGAAAAGACCAGTGGATATGTTATTCCTTGGCTACTACTTAGCAGCTATTGGTCTGGCAGTTTTCAGAGGATTGGTGAGTAAATGAATCTCATTTTACAATTTCTATTTTACTCTGTTAACCATTTAATTTATATAAATATATAAATTACTACTAAAATGAAGTCATGCAGTGGAATCTCTGTAGTTTATCCTCTTATAAAAATTGTCCCTATTTAACACTACTTTTCCTTTATTGTTTGCATTGTATATGTAAGGCGTTTTTCAGATGAAACTCGTCTGTGCTTTATCACCTATGCCAGCAAGGGGGAAGCGTGAAGATGTCATTACGGATATAATAAGTACATGTTTATGAAACACTGGTTGTGTGGTCATTCTCTTTGTATGAATGGCAGAATATCAATCAATAAAACCCATAACCCTTCAGGGTCGTAGGGGTACCACATTGGAAGCTTCAGCACACAGAGTCCTCCAGCGAATTCTATCCTCAGCGATGCGGATGAGTGTGGAAATATCTAGCCCTGTCCATTCCTTGATGTTGTCTGTCCATGTCTTTATTTGCCCTCCTCTGCTTCTTCCACCCTCGACAGTTCCCTGCAGTATTGTTTTTGACAAGGAATCGTGCCTGCATACATGTCCGAACCATGCTAATTTTCGTCGTTTCACTATTGAAAGCAATGGCTCCTGGACACCTGCACACATCTCTACTTTATTTCTTATGTACACATTGGTCTTATGTTCCCTATAGGAAATTCGTAGAATTCTTCTGTAGCATTTATACTCGAGAGCCTGTAATCTTCTCTCCATGTCCGCAGTAAGTGTCCAACTCTCACAATGGCAGAATAACATTTACATAGATACCAAAATACAATAAAATCAATGCAACCAAATGCTAATATGTCATTAAAATAATTGCAGCTTTTTGTGCTGAATTATTTTTTAGAGTGATTTTCCCAGATAATTAGAAATTATGAACCTTTGTCTTGTTAAGATACTATTGTATATACAAAATATGATATTCAAGCCTTTATTATTACATAATATTATATCTCATACTTTCTTCATTTTTGTTCTTGAAGACTGTCTTAGGTGGCAGTATTTCCCGCACAGACTATCTGAACATTTATGAACCATATCTGAAAGATTCGTCAAGTTTTCCACGGTTTCAGGTATGTACCAGTATATTTTTTAACCTTTAGGGCTCTGGATTAAAATTACACAATTTTTTTCCCAGCGCCTGGATTCTGTTTGGAAAATTTGCATTATTTATGTTGAGTGTTTAGTAAACGTGATAACTTATTTGTTTGTAAAGATATCAAAATCATTTTTGCACATGTAAGTAGAATGAATATAATCGTGTTTTTGTTGTTGTATGTGTGATATGACAGTTGTGAGCAAGTTGGGAAGTTAAAAATTGGGGGGTAAATCTCAAAATGTCATTGAAAAAAATCACAAATATAATTTCTTGGCGACTGTAATACTTGAGCAATGTCTGGCAACCTTTGTAAAATCCTTCTAAATACCTATTCCTGTTGTATATATGTTGTTTCATATCCAAACTCGCATATGTCTGTTCGTTGAAGACTAGGCCTAGCCGGACATACAACATTTTAATTTTAAATGCTGACATGTGGAACCCCTGATAGATATTGTTTTTGTGTTATTCAATCAATAAACGAACATTCTAAATGATTCTTATAATATAACAACTAAAACGTAGATATTAGCACGATGATCATGAACCATGCCACGTGGTACTACGTTTGATAGTATAATATGGCGTTGGAAATCCAATCGTTGTTCCAGAAATTAGTTGACAAAATCAGCCAGCGTTCTCCTTCTTACAATTGTAATGTGTTAAGGAATTTGACCTTTAGGCTGTGACATATTCCGAGCTTTGTGTGGCGGGAATTCTAAATCATATGAGCTTAACTTTGTGTTAACTTTCTTAACTTTCTGTACTGATGAGTCTGGGCATAGCAACGGGTGGTGAATAGAGACGCCTACAGGCCCTAGCTATGTAATGACGGGGGCCAGAGTCACCTACAGAAACTGTAAGGTTAAATTGCAAACTCTCTATATTTAATATACGAAAGATGGTAGTTATTCTGAAGCCCTAAGACTTAAAATAAATGCAGAAGGAAACAATTTAATATATCGAAGACTTAGTATATTAGTATATATATATATATATTTATAAACAAGATAGATCAGGGTACGCAACAAAATATATAAACAAGGTCATATTACAGCCATGTCTATCATATCACAGCATTGCTTCTATCACCTGCAAATAGTAGAAGTAAAGCTTCACAATTTTGTTGCCAAGACACATGAATATCTAGAGTGGACTCTGTTGTGACTTTCTTGCAATCTCGAGGCATGCTGTAGATAAAAAGGTGGACTCCCTCCCAACAGTCCAGTCATGGGAAGATCATGAGGGTATAGTAGTCAACACATGCACAACCTAATAAGTGCCTCTAGTGTTATTATAATTTGTTCCTCTTTTGGGACCAGGTAACACTATTCATTACTGAGACACATGATATTGAGCTGATTCTGCACTCTTATTTCTTTTACTAAAGAATCCACTCTGAAAAATAAGATTTCTGGACATATGATAATAGCTCAATGTAATGAAGTTCTTCATGAAATACAAAATCTGATTTTAAAATGGTTCAATTAAAGAACACATGGAAAAAAGTATTAACTGAGAAGGACCTCTTTTGAAGGAGACTTTGTTTCGTATACTGGCAAGTTAGGTTTTTATTACAAACCTGAGATCAAACCTTACACATCAGAGATCTATGGTACTGCATTCACTTTATTCTTTACATTCACTTGGATGTTATTATTATGTGATATGTTTTCTTACTTGTAAGTATTTGTACTGTTTACTTTTTCTGCAGACATTGACATATGAATATGTTTTTGTTGTGTACTACCTGGTCGCTGCATATGGGCTGATAAATCCTGGCCAGCACTGGATGGCTGACTGGTCATTGATTCATGCTGGAGCAGCTGCACAAGTAGGTTCTGTTATGTGAAAGCAATTATAGTTCGTTTAGTGAAATATAGCGTGATATTGACATCATTCACAGTATTGACATCAAATAGGTATTCACATTAGTAGCTTGAATATACCTCCATCTCCCTGACATTAGATACAGATAATTCACTCGTGTCTTGATGGGGCAAATAAGGGGAGCAAAGAATAACACTCTTACTTGCCATGCACTGTTACTTGTATGTGGCAACTACAGAGGGTTGGAGGTGGAGTTGGCTGTCTCGTCTCATAGATGGTTAAAGTTAGCCAGAAGCCACTATGAAGTCGAATGTCAGACACAGATATCACAGCCAAGTTATAACAAAATGCATTCTGATCTCCATACTGCATCCTGATCATCTGCAAAATTTGATAATAAATGCAGAAGAAAAGAGACAGGTCAGTTTCTACTGTCTGATTACCATATGACAATCAATACTTTCTGACCTTCCGGCATATCATTTCCGTTGTGATAATTTTTCTATTCGTCGTCTTTTAATGTTTTGTTTGTGTCTTGATAAAGACCTTTTGGTTGAAACGTTGAATGTGATTTGTGTATTGTAATTTTTATGATTTCTTGTGTGCTCATCATTGCCCATCATTACCCACTAGTTTTAGATATAGTCTGTCGTGTCCCATTGAGAAAAAATATAAACCTGTGTTTTACGTAAGTCTAATTGTCTGATTACCATGAATACCATATCCGGAACAGTAGATCTATCAGCTCAAGGAGGTTTGAAGCAGTTATAGTAGTCATAAAAAAAAAAAAAAGTAAAGTAACCCATAGCATTTATTAATGCCGTAGGGGTGTGAGATGTTAGCGATCTCACATTTCACAGGCTCTGCAAATGAGGGCGGTAGCCATCTCCTCTCCCTCTTAGTCTTTACTTCCCGGTTTAATCCGGTACCCATTTAAGGCTGGGTCGACCTGGGAGCCGTTGCGATCTGAAAACATTTCCGCCTCAACTGGGGAATGAACCCAGGACCACTCATATGCGAAGCCAGTGCGCTAACCACTGCACTAACACGGCTCCTTATAGTAGTCATACACTCATACCAATACTAGCTATAGTAAATCTTTCAAAGCTTAGGCAGAGGGTTTGACATGAACTGTCTTTGTAAATGGAGTCCCAGATCCATTAGAAGGCAGAAGTAATAGTTTTAACATCATCCTTATGTTGGAAATAATTATCCTATATACACCTTTCTTGGTGATGACCTGACCACATGTACTAGCAATAAAACTCAACCAAAGTTCTAATCACAAATCCATGTGAATGCATCATTATCATATGTTATGAAATGTCATTTGATTGATTTTAATGTCTGCTGTGCCATTGATACATGCTTCATACTTCTTGCAATGCTACTAAGATATTATATAAGTGGTTTCTAAAAATTCGACAATAGTTGAAAAGCAATGTCCTATGCAGGAGATGCTTTAGTTTATTTTATTAAATTAAATGTCTCATGTTTATATTTCAGGCCCAGTTTAGTTACATCACTGGCTCTTTTCATCGTTTGACCTCAAAGGTTAACCACTCACCTAAATCAGGTACAGCTGCTATTGTGTTTTGGACAATTAACCTGCTTCTGTTTATTGTACCTCATCTGTTTGCTTGGCGATGTCAGAAAGATCCAGAAAATTTTGGCAGAACATACACCGTGGATCTAGCAACACCTGTACAGACATATTCTATAAGTACCAGAAGACGTTCTGGGAAGACTTCAAAGGCAGACTGAAAAGCTGTGTTACTGACAGTTAATATATTTAATAGCATGTTTGAATGGTGCTTACTTTTGTTAATGTATCTGTTACATTTTCCTTTTCACTGATGTTTCATAAGGTAATTTATTTTTTGTTTGTGATGTGTTTTTTTTCTGTGCCATACTATTTTTATCAGTTAAGTCATTATTGTTATATTAACTTTTCTCAGTTGTGTTCTTACTTTAAATCCAGACTATCTGCTTGTATTCAGGTGTATTCTATCTGCTGGGTTGGTTATATTCTAATTATTGAATCGTGTTGCCAGGGTCTGAAAGGAGAGCAAAGAACGGCAACATAGTGATGTCATATGAGGTGACTAAGTTGGTTTAAAAGTGCTGTTCCATCCCAGAGGTCAGAGTGACCCAAAAACTATACTGAAGACGGGTGTGTCTGGCTGAAAGTTGCAGCCAAACTTTAAATCAATACACTGCACATTCTGTTCTACTGTAACTCAAAAGAAGAATGTATGGAAACCATATTGAAACTATGGATTATGGGGACTGTTTGGTCAAAAGTGCCAAACATTGATACCACCAGTTGGTAGGAGACTTCTCAAAACTATTGCATACTGTAGAGGCTTATGGTAATGAACTCCTGCCTAAAAAATCACATAGGAAACAAAAGCTTCATTTATCATAATTCCTGAGGATTAAAAAAAACCCCACCAAATTTCATTGTTTTCCTGCAGGGGTTGTGTTGTAGTTATTGCACTGACTTTCTGATCTGTTGGTCTGTACATTATTTGATTCCCAGAGGTTGGTAACACCCCTCCTGCAATTAATTATTATTATTATGTATAGACATGTGGGCTAAGGAAGTGGGTATCAGAACAAATATGGAAAAGTAAATTTAACTGTTGTAATGCCAACATCTAGAAACTCTCTGTCTCTTGTCTCTCTCTCCCTCTCTCTCTCTCTGTCATGCTGACAATAGTAGCTCTTCTTAGGTTACTTGTCTCACAAGTCACCTCTTCTGTGTTTTATATTTCTTAGAATTCTTGTAACTTGATTCAGTATGCAATGATGCAGAAAATGAATTCACTTGAATGAATGAGTATGTTGATGGTTCACCTTGTTTGTTTCTGTGGCCTGAATATGGGGGGGGTGTTAGAATAGTGATACTGTTACCTTCCATGCATGCAATAAGGGGTAACAAAGGAGGTTTCGGAGGTGACGTTGGCTGTCCCATCACATAGCAGATCAAAGTGAACCAGAAGTCATGTTGAAGTCATATGTGTCAGGTTGAAGATATCACGGCAAAGCTATAAACCATGATGCAATGCAATCTGTTCAGACTACATCCTGCTAATCTGCAGGAGTTTTAGAATTAATGCAGAAGAAAACAACACAGAGGTATGGTGGTTGCAGTGACTGGAACAATGAAGGGTTGGAGACACAGGAGGTTATACAAGTGTATATTTTATGACTGATGTTATGGGTATACTTAGAAAAATCTAGTTCGTCTATCAATCTACACAGACAGTTGTTAGAGTCGATGGTACAATCTGAACTACTTTGACTACACAGACAGTTGTTAGAGTCGATGGTACAATCTGAACTAGTTTGACTACACAGACAGTAGTTGGAGTCATGATACAATCTAACTACTTTGACTATCTACACAGACAGTGTTTACCATTACTCCGCTGAAGGTGGGTGTGTCTGGCCATCAGCGCAAATAAAATGGCAGCACAGCGCATTTCCATTCTCTGGACTACATCCTACTGGAAATCTTGTAGGACCATTATCATGCTATAAGAGAGAACCAGCTGGAGTTTCTTCTTCTTCTTCTTCTGCGATCAGTTTCCTATGCTCATAAGTCTATACAGGAAGGTGGGCCGCCTCCATGAATTCAGTCGTCAGCAGGAGGTCCTCACGGTTGCCCCACAGCTTCACCTTCAGATCTGTCTCTAGAGGCCATATTTTGGTTCTCACGTCATCAAAGAGTGGGCATGTCTGCAGAATATGTTCTGGAGTCTGGGGACCCTTTTGACATGGGCATTGGTCAGTTTGGGCAGCCTTAATTTTGTGGAGATGTGCTTGTAGTCTGCAGTGTCCTGTGCGAAGTCTAAAAATTGTGGTTTGTTGTGACCTGTTTAGCTTTAGAATAGGGTCCTGTGGAAAGTTACTGCCTGTTCTCTGACTCCATGTATGTTTGTATATTCCTTTGATGAGGGTTTTTGCTTCAGTCAGTGATATTCTGTGGTGGAATTGTTCCTTTTTTGCACCTGCTTTTGCCAGTCTGTCAGCTCCTTCATTTCCTGCTATTCCACAGTGTGCAGGGATCCACTGCAGCACAACTTTATTGTTGGCAGACAGTTGATTTAGAAGTTCTACAGTTGTTTTTGTTAGGAGATCTTTAGGTTCCTTTTGGATGGTTTGGAGTACTGACATGCAGTCACACAAGAAGACTATGTTAGCTCCTTTGAGCCTCCGTTCCTCTAGAGCCTTTGATGCTTCCAAGATTGCTTGTAGCTCTGCCCTGTAATTTGTTGATAATTTGCCAGTAGCAATTGAGAGTTCTAGTTTTGGGGTGTTTGGTATGAGTATTAGTATCCCAGCTCCTCCTTTCTTTACTGCACCCTCTGATGATCCATCTGTGAAGACATGAATCCACTGTGAGGTAGGGTATTGGGTGTCTAGGTGATCAAGTGTTTTTGCCTTAAGGGCAGTAGGGGTTTCCATAGTTTTGCTCTCAATGCCTGGTATTGTAAGTTTTGCTGTATATATGGGTGAAGTGTTTGTGATGTTGCAATATGCTTCTAGCTGTTCCCATTCATCCGGATTGTTGCTGGTTACTTCTTTATTGGCTTTCATAAGTTTTTTTGATAGGTGATTGAAGCTTGGTCTTTTCAGTCTGTTTTTTGTTAGTTCTTTTGTTTTTTCATGCATAGGGTGATGTTTCAGACGTCTAAATTTTTCTGTCATTATTGTGATTTTCTCATCCCTGCGGTCTGTTAGGTTTTGTAATCCTGCTGTTGCTTCCATTGATGTTATAGGTGTGCTCCTTAGTCCTCCTGTTATGATTCGGAGACCTGCATTTTGAATTTTGTCCAGCTTTTGAAGATTGGTGTTTGCTGCTGTTGCATATGTGGTCAATCCATATTCCAGAGTTGGACGAATGTGACCTACATAGACTTGTCTTATGGTTTTTATGTTGGCTCCCCAATCTGTCCCAGATAGTTTTTTCATTATTTGTAGTCTGCGTGTGGCTTTATTTTCTGTCTCTTCAATGTGTGATCCCCAAGTACGTCTTTTGTCAAATTTTAGCCCCAGGTAGACTGGGGTGTTTTCTTTTGGGAGTGGGATATTGTCTAGAGTGAGAGTATAATTTTCAGGCTTTGTGGAGAGGGTGAAAAGTGTAGTGACGGTCTTACTTTTGTTTATTTGAACACCCCAGGTTTTTGCCCACTCTTCAACTTTGTTTATTGCCTCCTGCATTCTAACTTTTGCAACTCCAATGTATTCTGATTGGGTCCAGATAGCAAGATCGTCTGCATGGAGAGCTCTATGTACATATGGTGTGAATAGTTTTGGCAGATCGTCTATAAAAACTATAAAGAGTGTGGGGGACAGAATTCCTCCCTGTGGGACACCTTCTGTTATGTTGACCATTTTACTTTTCATTCCCTGGAGTTTGACTCTTGCATGTCTGCCTCGTAGGAAGCTTTTTATCCACTGAAACATTTTGCCTCTGATTCCTTTCTGGGCAAGTTTTAGCAATAGCCCCTCTTTCCAGACTTTGTCAAAGGCCTTTGTGAGGTCAAAGAAGGTGGCTAGGAGTTTTGTTTTTTTCTGGAAAGCATCTTCTATTTCCTGGGCAAGGTATGTTGTTTGGTCCTCAGTGCATCTGTGTTTTCTGAAGCCTGATTGGCAGTCATCTAGAAGCTTGTTTTCCTCCAGGTAGTTTAAGAGTCTGTTATTCACCATTTTTTCCATGACCTTTCCTAAGCAACTAAGTAGACTGATAGGGCGGTAACTTGTTTTGTTGATTTTTGGTTTTCCTTTCTTGGCAATTGGAATTATTTCTGCCTCTTTCCATTCTTCTGGGAAGATCCCTTGCGCCCATGATTCATTAAAAAGGTCTAGGATTCTGCTTCTACCCACAGGACCTAGGTGTTGGAGCATTTAATTTGTGATTCCATCGGGTCCAGGGGCTTTCTTCTTTTTTAGATTTTGAATTGCCATGTTAAGTTCTGATTTGTGAAAAGGTGAGGTCATTGTGCCTGGGCAAGGTTGATGTTTATTTACAAGGTTTTTTGTCTCTCGTCTTACTTCAGCAGTTCTTGTTCTAGTTATCTTAATTTTGCTTTCTTCAGCATAGGAGTCTGCTAGAATATTTGCAGCTTGTGTGCCAGTGTAGGACTTCCCCTTGTCTTCTATGATGATACTACTTTGGGGGTTGTTTTCTTCATTGAGACACTTGATAAGTTTCCACATTTTTGTTGAGTCTTTTTCCATGTTGAGTGTTGCTGTTTTTTCTTTCCAGCTGGATCTAATGCTGTTTAGCTTTTCTCTCCTGAAAATTGCTTGCAGTCTATTGTGTTCAGTGATATTGGTTTCTGTTGGTCTAGTTTCCATCTTGGATCTTGCAGCAGAGGCTTCATCATGCATAACCTGGAGTTTTTTGTTCCAGAAGGGTTTGTAGTTTTGTCTTCTTCCTCTAGGTATACTGTTGTTGGCAGCTTCCAGGATTATTCCTGTTATTAATTTTGCATCTTTCCGTATATTTCTTGCTGTAAGATGTGTTAGTAGTTTTTCCTCTGTAAGGCGTTGGTAAGTGTCCCAGTTAGCCTTTTTGTAGTTCCAGCTAGCGATTTTGTGTTGTTGCTTTTCTGTCTTGTGGTTCCCTTTTATTGTTAATATTACGGGCTTGTGGTCACTCCCACCAAGCTGTTGTGCCACTACTCTTTCTGTCACACGTTGGATGTCTTCTGTTGCAATGGCCAGATCTGGAGTGCTCTGAGATTTCCATCGTCTGGAGTAAAAGGTTGGCTCTGATAGATGTTCATTTATAAGGATTAGCCTATTTTCTATCATCCAGTCTTCTATTTCTTCTCCTCTCAAGTCCATAGTTGGGTAACCCCAGCTTGGGGAATGACTGTTGAAATCTCCAACTATAATATGATTTGATGATGTGAGAGGTATTGTCCTGAGGTGTAATTTTTTGTTGTTTGGGCAGTAGAAATTTGTGATAATCAGTGGTTTTGGGATTGTATGTAATTTGATGGTGAGATGTTCTGAGTCCTCTGGGTTACGTGCGATTTCTGTTGTAGGTATGTTATTTCGTACCATTGTGATGATCCCTCCTTTGTGGCCTAATCTATCTAATCTGAAGCATTCAAAGCCTCTGATGGAGAATCTGTTGCTGTCATTAAGATGTGTCTCCTGAATGCACAAGACATCAATCTTTTGCTTTTGAAGGAAATTCTGCAGTTCTAATTTCTTCTTAGCCACACCCTCACTGTTCCACTGCATAATTTTGATTGTGTTTTTGTTGTCATGATTGGTTTGGCCGGTTGCTCTACTCTGTTTAATCCCGGGTCCCCGATACACAGAGTCATCATCAGTAGCTTTTGGTGGACCCATTCGAGGCTGGGGGTCCGGAGCTCCTCCTGCCTGGCGATGAACCACAGGGGCAGCCCCACTTCGTGTAATAAATCCGAGCATAATCATTAACTGTATAATGCGTACATGTCCCATTTCCATTGCTGGGTACCCACGCCTATTCAGGCTGACATGTTCCGTCTTCGGTGAGGGAAGTTATGGAGTCTTCCTATCCATGTTCTTGGACATCCTAGCACTGCCCGCAAGACATCGGAGGTTTGTGGAGTGGCCTTCTCCTATTTTACTGTCAGGGTTGTCTCCCATAGCCTTTCCATCTCCCGATGGTGACTGCAAGGCAGCAATTTTTCTTTGGGGAAAAAAAAAAAAAAACCCAACGCGCTCCTGGCATGGAGTTCATTACTCCACGCCAGCAGCATGAGCTTATAGCGGCTCATACTCGCTTGAAGCTGCCCGTCACTGGACACATGGGGTATTTCAGTGGGGATATCAGCACCGACTGATATCCCGCCCCGTCCTGGTAGGCAACAGCACCGGTTTGGTCCGCGGCTGCTTAATTGCAGCAAACACTCCATATATGGACATTTATGGAGTGCCCTCCACCATCCACCACCTGTGGACGCGCCTGGTAGGGGTCGGTAGCCCCCCCAGGAGCTGGAGTTTAAGAATGAACACTGAAGAAGAAGAAAAGGTTACCAGTACTTTTAATTCCCAATTATTTCAATACATGATGTTAATTATGCTTCAGTTGTGACCATTCATGATTAACATACATTTGAATGTTTTCCTGTGTAAGTAGTTGAAGGTTCTTTGTAAAACTGCTAATGGCTGTTTGTTAATGTTTTTACAATGTATATGTAACTTTATGCTGTTTTTAAACCAACCTTTACTGTTGATCAGCAATTTTTAGTTTTATTTTACTATTTCTCCTTTAATGGCGAATTTTACTCAATTATAATTTTTTCTGGCTTTTCTTGATGTTTGATAGCGCTTAATTTATCTTGTATAAATATGATTTTAATAAATCATTGTATATCAACTGTTTTAGATTGTAATTAAACCAGATCCCAATTAGAGTCGATGCTTGTCGCCGTTACTGCTTGGCCCTTACAGTCGCCGCAGGGTGCTTTTTTTTTACTTCATTGCGATCGGTGTTGCATGGGCATATCACCATGTTTGGGAAAATGGAGATTTGAGAATAAATCTCAACATTTTCATCTCAATATGACTCCTCTACTCAGCACCCCCAAGGTAAAAAAAAATTTGTAGGAAAGGTTATGCTTACTGCCTTTTTTGACCAAGAAGGGCTCTTGTTGTTGTTGGACTTAAAGAGCGCAGTGTGAACATCAATGCCATTGGCTACAAGAAATACTAGACAAGCTTCATACAGCCATCAAGAATAAGTGACCCAAAATTCTGTTGAGCGGTGTCATTCTGGTGCATGACAATTCTTCGCTCACATGTCACAAAAGTTAAGTCTTCTGTCATGTACCTGACCCGGTCGCAGAAGATCATGTGTTACCTGTTGCCCAATCCTTCACTGTTGCCTTCGAAACACATTTTCTGCTGTACACTGCGTGCATTCTTTGAATGATGGTTGGTCAACATCCTTCGGCTGTAAGAAACTGAATCACTGCTCGTTGGTAAAATTTGGATGGATTCATTATTACACCTGCCATATTGTCGACTGTCTGCACAAGACACTAACCATACAAAGAGAATGACCATTTGTTCCTTGATGTGTTCTTATTATATCAGTGATGACATCTTCAAGCTTTTTTCACACTGGCATAAGTGATGCATGGACTGGTTTCTATTGAACACGCCTTGTATTAGCATTACTTAGTTTACCAGCAGGGCACACAACCACACTTGGAATATGGATCAATTGCATTTCGTCCAGCATCAAACATCACATTACATGAGCTTTATACGGTGCAAAACCTGGCACTTGGGATCATCAAGTGGGCAATAAAATCAACATCCAGAGTAGAGATGGAGATGATTTACAAACACTGAGTGAATGCAGAGACACAAATGTGCTAATACAAGCAGAAAAGTTTCACTGTGTGCCAAGTCATCCATTAGATGACCAATTTCAAAACTTAGCAAAGGGATGACTGAAAAAAGTAGCTTTACCCACCAGGCCAAATGACTAGAAAAATCCTAAAGTTGACAGCCACCTAAAGTCTGTACCAGAACAAACCCATTAGTAGAGAGAGGATAGTGATTATTCATATTCAGGCTGAAGCTAGAGTAATTTTCAGCAAGAATGACAAGAATAGTATGCAACATAAGTTACTCTTTCTCCTGGATGAGGAATATCCACATGACATATGGATCAGAGTATACAGATGGGTCAGCAGAGAATGAAATGAAAAATGGAGGAGCAGGAATATACATAGAGCCCACGAGCAATGTTGGGGATATAATCAAACAGGGAAATTCTGTCATAATTACGATACAGAAATCCAGGGAAATCAATGTAGCAACCGTAAAACTGTAGAGTGCCAATCTTAGCCCACAGCCTGAAGTATTCCTCACAGATGCTAGATTTCTGGTTCAAAACTGAAAATACTACTAAGCAAACTAAGGCGGTGCATGCAATGAATACCATGTTAAAGTTTACAGTTTCTGTCAATCTTTTCTCATGTTGTATTTATTTATCCTGTAGTTATTTTTGTGTTTCTTCCAATTATTAAATTGTCATCCACCTCAGCTTGCTATGTTTTTTCTGTTTATAATTTTGCTGTTCACAGAATGGCAATATGGCTCACAGGAACACCTCTACAAAATAAGTTGTCAGGAAGCCTAACATGGCCTAAAACAAACCTCTCATACATGATTAATATTGAACTAGGTGTATAGTAATTGATCACAGAAGAAAAGAATGGATTGATTGGTAATGTTAGAGTGAGTAGACATCAGTATAAATCACATTTGGAGGTAGTGTGTCCTCTGAAAGTTACAATTATCACATACATAATTGATATCAGACTGGAATTTTGAGTCTTCATACTCTTGGATGGCTGCCGGAATGAAGTGTCCCATATGCCATGGTGTTGGTTTCTAATAAAGAATCGTATTTGGAAGAAAGTCCATGTGCATAGATTTACCTAGAAAAAGACGACACCAAGGCATCAGATTTAAAGTTTTTGAAAATTGCAACCTGTACTGGATGATAGCAATCAACCAAAATATGGAAAAATAGGAAGCTCTTTAAACAAAAACATTCTTGGTTAATTGTTTTGTTGGTAAGTGATGTCTCGTGTAACATTTCACAAACATGCATGCACATTTCATATTTTTAACTTACATGGCAGCATTTATAAATACATGATTTATAAATAGAATATGGTACCTGATGTGTATGTTTAATATTGAACTGCTTATTATATATTGTAAAATAATAATCATTCTTTGAACTGACTGACCACTGATATCAATGTTCAAATGTAATAATCACTATATTCACATTTTTAAGTATAAAGTGGCGTTATAGTCTGAAGCATGTTACGTTTATATTCTTCATCTATATTGTTGTCATATACAACTATACATTCATTTTATGTGTGCTGTCTTCATAAACATATCTTGTATTGACTGTCTTGCATGTAGTCTAGAATCTCATGACTAGTAATAAAACTATTATATGATCATTTCTGGTTAATGGTTATCAATGCTAGTTAGGCTGGACTACTACAGACACTCAGTAATTTTCATCCCGTGAGGGGTATGCACTGCTGATCTTTGTCACGGGTAACAACTGTAGTTGTTACACAAAGTGGTTAACTATGTGTCCTTGAGATAAGATAACAATTTACTTTGATTAATAGTGAATAGTTGTCAGAAAGGTAGCAAAATTGTTAGCGGGCGTACCTCACAAGCACAAATCGATAGTACTTGTTTCGGATCAAAAGTTTCCACCGAAGACGGATGTGTTGGACCATTGGTGCAAATAAAACGGCAACACAACACATTTCCATTCTCTGGACTACATCCAACTGGAAATCTTGTAGGACCATTGTCCTGTTAAAAGAGAAATCCAGTGGGAATTTGAGAATGAACGCTGAAGAAGAAGGATCAAAAGTTGATCATTCACATTATACCTGTATTGATTAGATTTATTCATCATCAAGCCCCATCTCTGCAGTGAAGGTTGACTTCAACAGACCTCCAACATCCCATCCCTTGTCTCTTGTTTTCATGGTGCATTCTGCTAGACTGTAACCTGTCCATCTTGTGATATTATTCTCCCAATTGTATCTCTGCCTACCTCTTGCTTGCTTCCCTTCGACTTTACCCTCAAGTAAGGTCTTCAACAAGGTGTCATGTCTGTTAATGTGTCCAAAATATTTAATTTGTTTGATCTTTATTTCCTTTAATAATTATTTCTACATATTAAGTGTTATTAGAACCTCTTTGTTTTCTTCTCTTTCCGTGATCTTCTATATATCTATATCTCAAAGGCATCAATTCTGTCTTCTAATTGTTTGTTTATTGTCCATATTTCTGAGCCATACATTAATATAGAAATAGATTAAGCATTTTATAATTCTAATTTTTTAATTTTTAGCTTGTTTGTAATTTGTTTAGATGTTAGTATTTTCCTCATGTCATTGAAAGTACTTTTAGCCATTTCTATTCTCCTTTCAACTTCTGTTTCACATCTGCCATCATTTATGATTATATGTTCCAGATATTGATAATATTGGATTTATTAGTGGTGCCTAAAATGGCTGAAAAGTTATACGGGATATACTTCAATTATTAAATATTGAATTTGTGGTCTTTATGAACAATTTAAAATTTGTCTGGTGCCAATGCTTTCTAAGTAAGCTCTGGTCGCTTATCAGTTACTGACCTTCATGCACACTCAACTAAATAAGGGACTCTTCTAACGTGTCTCTGAAGCTGTTGTCATTAATACAAACTTCCACCTTCTTCACCAGCAGTTGTGTATACAATGGGGGTCATTCAATAAGTAGTTACATGTAGTTTAGCCGACTAACAAATGGTTGGCACACTGCCATACACATTACAAGCAGCCACACAGTTTATACATGAGCTAAGCAAAAATAGGGAGATGAAATAGAACATTTAGGAAGAGTGGCTCCTCAAAATCATCAAAAAAACACACAAGTTAAGATATTTTGGGCTTATAAAAGACAATAGGTAAGTAAATCATAGAGGGAAATATTCCAGGAAAGTGAAAACAAAAGATTGATAAGCACAGAATATAGGCATCTCCGAAGATGGGTGTGTTGGTCCATTGGCGCAAATAAAAGGAAGACAACCCGTTTCCATTCTCAGGACTACATGCTGCAAATCTAGTAGAACCATTATCCTGCTACAAGAAAATACCGCTGAAGAAGAAGACAGGATATCAACAATAATTTGAATGGTTAACTGAAAGAAGCAAGTCAGCTTACACAGAACTAAGAGGTTTACAGAACGACAGTGAATATAACATTTTGTGAAGGATGCGTCATATTGAAAATGAAAATAGTAATTATAATTTGCTATATAGTGAATTTTCTGGGTTGTCAGTGACAGCATCATGTGTTGCCATTGCAGAAAATCTCCCCCACACATTTTCTTGCCACTTTGGCTTAAGAAAGGAGACCAAATACCTCTGCCTGGAATACTCTTGCAATCAAAGTACTATTAAAAATATAAAAATAATAATACTAATAGAACACTATTCAAATCAAGGGGGGAATATGGATTAGATATTAACATTCAACAAAAACTGATAACCAGGAAAACTGAGGAGAAATCAAAGCTAAACATAAAAATACATTGAATCAGCATGATGTCAATTTTCCTGTATCTGTGACACAATAATCACAAATGATAGATGTGAAACAGGTTAAAATAGAATAGGGATGGTCAAAAGTACTTGGAATAACATCAGGAAACTACTAACATCCAAACAAATATATAATACAATGTAATAAGCAATATAATAACAAATGACATTACCAGTCATCTTTATTTTAATAAAATACATGAACTTTATAATACTTTGGTCAAGTGATGGAAAAACAAACAATCAGCTTCAATACATGATTAATTTGAAATAAAATAAAAGCAACGCAGACATGCAGCAGAAAACTGCTAGTATTGGTAAACAATAAGCCCTACAACACATAGGAACCTGACAAATAAATTATGTATGAACACATAGTGGTAGATGTAGCAAAAGATGTGCTTTACAGAAAATTAAAAGTGATGCAATTAGATTTGACACCAATTATGACAAATATATAGATCTTAGATTTATTCCCCGCTGAAGACTGATGTGTTGGGCATTGACGCAAATAAAATGGCGAAACAGCGCATTATCATTCTCTGGAATACATCCTGCTGGAAATCTAGTAGGACTACAAGAGAAATTCAGCAGGAGTATGAGAATACCGGGTATATGCTGAAGAAGAAGAATTAAAATTATTGTAATTTTAAATCAGTCTATTGCTCAGTTTATTAAAGCATTTGATTTTTAATTTTACATCTTCCCAAACATTTGCGTGTTGCCTTGCTGCATCAAATATCAATGGCCAGACACATCCATCTTCAGCGGGAATTTTAATGTAATGAAGCTCATTCTGAAATGAATGGTGATTATCTAAATCCTAAGTAACCACATAGTAAAGAGGGGAAAATGTGTTTTTTATGTGAAATTAAAGTTTCAGCACAATTATGTGAATTTGTGTAGTCATCAAACCAGAGCACTAGTGTCAACGATTTGCTTAGTGTCATTCACAAAGTCTCACAGATTCAGAAGTGTCATCTCTGTATGCCATTTCTCATATAGAACAGAAAATCATGTCCTGCCTCACAAATGAGTTTTTTTGTACATGAAACTTTCTCACTGGTTCTATTCAAGAGTTAGTTCTTTTGTGTGACAATAAATGATTGGAAGTAAGTGGTAGCCTAGTTGATAGTGAACTTTGTGATTTCTCGCTTGACACGGCCACTGCTCCAGTCAACTCACCTGTAAATGAGTACCTGACGTATGAGTTCGGGAAGGTAAAGACAGCCCACCTAATAGTTGCTGTGGTTTAGTATATGAAGAGTTATCTTCATCCCTGACGGCAGGTTGCTGCCATGGGACATACCTTTATGTGGTTGAGGTGAGCTCAAGATTGTTCAATTTCTTAAATTCTACTGTTATATTGTTTTTTTAAAAGAAAGAAATCCTCAATGTATATATGCCCCAGGGGGATTTCAATTATAATATTTTTCAGCTATTATCTTGTGTTCAACAGGTCAGGGATCAATACCAGAATGTGTCTTTATCTACTAGTGATTTTTTTCTGAGATTTCACAGTATTTATCTCTCATCCTATAGCAACCCAGAGAAAAATAATGCATACTTCTTCTGGCACCTGGTCATTTATTATGACTTCTGGTTTTTCTGCACGTTTGTTTTTTTTGGCATAAAACAAACTTTATTTATTGAGTTATTTATTTCAAATTCGGAGACAATAAAGTGGATGTGGGAATGGTTTGGAGGCGTTTGGACAAAGGCCTTACAGTTTCAAGGTCATCCTAAGGCCTACCTATAAATATCATGGCTCCTAAAATTCCTCATCATAAATGATAGCATTTACATCACTATTAAATATTATCAACACCTCCCTCTGTGCCCATAATATGTTGATCAACAGTACCTGCAACATTGAAGCGTTAAAAATAGTCTTAATCTGAATCATCATCCATGAAGAATTTCCAAACATGGCGTCACTGAAGTTAGGTCCATACAGTATGGATTGCAAACGTGTATAGGTTGAATAAATTACGACAGGGTATTTATATTGCAACGAAAAATTCAGGGACAAACACTCTAGCACATAATTATTATAAGAGCATGATGGGGAAATTAACATGGAAGATTATTGTACATGACTACAAATGGCTACCTCAACGGTGACATTTGTCAACATTGGGTGTCTATGGAAAGAGTTAAAATGTGGACATTGGGCTGCTACAGGTTAATAGGTAATAACTGCAGTAAAACTAATCCAACTAGTGAAACTTGGAAACGGGTAATTAAGTTTTGCATTTTTAGTGTACTTCTATAGTGCATACAATAACACTTTTCAAAATCCCCAATTAGTTTATTTATTATATATTATAAATATTTTGTTAGTTCAGACAAATTTGTTGTATAGGGATGCCACTGTACTTATATAATTATGTATGACCTGTTGTACTGTATGTTAAAAGAGGGCTGTACGCTTGAAATTTCTATTACATAAGCAGTGGAGTATATGATCGAATAACTAGAACGTGGTCTCAGAGCAATGAGGTTAGTTAGTCATCAGATCACCATCATTGTACTCTGGACAAGCCAAGAGGTGCTCTGATCTCATATTCATTATGTCCTTCAGCATGTCATAACTGACTGTTCCGGTTCTGTGTTGGTTGATAACTTCTTTTTTCTTCTTCTTGTTTGCTGTTTGACATGTCTACACAGCAAATCCTGTTTTTTTAATAAATGCTGCTGTATTTGAAAGCTCCTCAGTGCTCCCATATATCTTTCTGTGGATATCCATCTCTGTGGACCAGTGAACACTTTTCTTTTCATTTCTATATGCCACTCATTTCTTGCAACACCATGCTTCATGTCCAGTTCCTGAATTCTAGCAATACAATCGGAAGAAGAAATACACACCATATCTTCCAACTGGTCCAGCTCCATGATTGCATTCAAAATATCAGCACAGTCCATTGAACTGTCACTAGTCAATGTGGCCAAGCTGGCAAGTTTGTCTGCTCTTTCAATTCCCTCACCATCCACATGGCCAGGTACAAAAATAAAGGTAACTCTTCATCACAGATTTTGTCATCGACTCCAGCCACTGATGGCGTAGATAATCTGACTGAAACTTACAGAGCATACTTATAAAATCAGTAAGAAAATGGATGCTGTAACAATCTGGGACACCAGCCATATCATTGCCTTCGTCACTGCCATCACCTCCATTGTCATACTACTAGTGGTTGTATAAAAAGCACCACTTTCTTTCCTAATACACTTCTCTTTGCATTGAACTGTGAATGCCCAAGCACTGCACAAGTGCTGAACCATAGACCAGTGTAGATGATAATATGATGATAAATCTGAGTAATTGTTACTGATTAGAGCCTGAACTTCTGAATCTACATGCACCAAAATGTCATTGTCACCTTTCCTGGAAAATGGGATTACCACTTCAATGGAAGTTATAGACTTGATAGGCTTACCTTCCCACTCTTCTCTATGTTCTATGTCCCCTAATGTACGTACCCATTTAATAATCTCTGCCCTACCAAACCATGACTTTCCCTATTTCCTTCGATCTTTTCAATACCATCATGTAGTGGATGGTTCTTGCCAGCACTGATGCACATGTATTAACAAGCACTGCAAGTATCCACTCTTTGCATCATCTTAGGGTAATCCAGGAAGAAGCGCGTTGCCACTATTTCTGGGGCATCCAAGAATATGTTCACTTCATTCTGTATCCTGTCAAGTCTATCAATCTGCATTGGGTTACGGGTCAAGATAGCCAAGGCATAATCTATCTACCACAGACAGGACTAGCCCTTGATATAGCAGTGCAAGAAATCATTCACAAAAAACAAGTCAATGTCCCCACCTCTGTAAACCCATCATGAGCTCTGAGGATTGTGTAATTTACATGTTCATTGAAACACAGTCTGTCAAACAGTACTCCTAGGTATTTTAAAGTTGATGATCTTTGTACTATCTCTGCACAGATTGGTAGGAGGTGTTAGTGCATGTATGATGTGGTTATTCAGAAAAAAAACCACGTCATAGCTGCTTTCCGGGGGTTCATAGAGCTCCAAATGAATTACATCACTGGCCAATATGATCCATTTCACTTTGTAGATCATGAACAATTTGTCCTCTTTCTAACCCTGACTATTCACCAGAATGTCACCTGCATATGAGAAGGTTCTGTCATTTCCAATCAGCTGGTTACCCTTTACTTTCATTGTATGTATATATATATATATATATATATATATATATATATATATATATATATATATATATATATATATATATATATATATATATATATATATACACATACATACATACATACACACACACACACACTATATATGGAATCCCTATATAGTGCATTCTTTTATAACAAATTTCCCTATATAACAACACTTTTCAAAATCCCCAATTATATTTTGGGAGCGTGGTAGCCCATCTGATAGTGAACTTGCTTGCTATCACCGGGTTACAGCGTGCCAGGCTCGAAATCACGTCCAGATGTAAAATCCAGGTTGTGATAAAATCCAGGTTACAACTTAGCTGTAAATGAGTACCTGATGCATGGGTATGGGGAGGTAAGGACAGCAAGGAAGGGAACTGGCCACCCTACCTAATAGTTGCTGTGACTTAGTAGTTATCTTCATCCCTGACGGCAGGTTAAATTTTTCCTTTACGGTTTGTGCTGTAAATAGCAAATTTCTGTTCTGTTATTACATGCATATTTTCTGGGTCCGGACCAAATTGTTATAATGGGACTACACTGTATATTAAATATCACAGGGAACAAAAGTGAACCCTGTGGAATGTCTGGTTGTATTGTTCATGGATCAGATGTCCAACTTTTATACCTCAGTAACACCCTTCTCTGAAACAAAGCTGAAGAAATCCATTGCACAAGAAAAGGGTGTATGCTAAGTTCTAACAACTGATCCAGCAGGAGATACAAAGGGACTGTGTTGTAAGTGTGCTCCAAATCAATAATATTTTTTATTTAGAGCACGCTTAAAACGTATGGAGAACAATAAGGTCTCAGTTTCAAATCACTGTTGGGACTGGTTTTTATCATTTGGGGCACAATAAAAATCTTTCCTGTACACATTTTAATTGCCTATAAAAAGCCTGCACAGAAAAACAAGCAGTAATTACATCTTGTTTAAAAATTACATAAACAAATTACTACAAATGTTGTTGACAAAGGCAAGAAAGTTAGTGACATTATCCATAAGGAGGACAAAATAGAGGTAGGAAGAGTCACACATAACAGAGTGAAAAGCAATCAATAATGATTACCGTTATGGAAAATTTCAGTTTTCTAATGTAAGCAAGTACATTGTACTGATAAATGATTATTGCAACTAAAACTCATAATACAAGAACATGTCATGTATTGTTTACTATAGCATGTAAAAGAGAACTAAGGAATGAATGTTGGAAAAAATTTAGGATCATACCTTATACAGTGTCACCTTGAGATAACATCATGTGGCTGGCAATTATGTCTTTTATACATGGTCAGAATATCATAAACAAGCTTGGAGGTTACTCCAGCAGCAAAATTAATACATTACATTAGCAAATTTCAGAACACAATCTACTGAACAATTTGTAGACAACTAAAGTGATATTTGAACATGAAAACAATTGCAAATAACAAACTCACAAAATTTAGTCTGAAGAAGATGCACATAATACAGATAACCAAATAGAGTAGATGTCAATGGTTTTTAAATTAAGCAGGTTCCAGAAATATCAATTTTAAAAAATACAGAGAAATGAAAACAGTGCGGCAGAAGGTCAGTGAAGTGACATAGGCCTAAGCTGACTCTATTGATGAAGCACAAATTATAAGGCAGATTATAGATATATATTCATACAAACACTAAATGCAAAATCAAATTGTGAACCACTTATGAGAAAGAGAAAGGTCACTGAGAGAGGAGGGGCTTGAGAAAAGTCATGAACATAACTAGGATTGCTGCTTCATTTGCTCTCAAACTTCTGCAATTAGCAAGATTTAGTCTGGAATGCGTTGTGTTTACAGCTGTGCTGCAATATCTGCGTCTTTCAGCCGGACACGTCCGACTTTAGCATGGCTTATGGGTCATATTGACCCAGTATGAATGGGACAGCCAACTCCACCCCATAACCTCTTTAGTTGCCTCTTACAATTTGCATGGAATGTAAAAAGTGTTGCATCTCTTTGATTCCCTTTTGGGTCCAGGCAACATCCAGACACAAAATTTTGATTCTGTCATAATTGACATGTGCAGATGAATAGATAACATGGACTCACAGCAACAGGCAGCATATTTGGTCTAACAATCAGTCTCCCCAAAATATTTTATACCATAAATAGCTGGACAAGATAAAAACATAGTTCTATAATCATTGATGAAGCTCTCCATTATATTTTCTGTGCAGAATTTCATTTTGTCTAATCACACACATAACTTTCTAATGTGTTGATGAAAGAAAATGATATTTTAATCATTGATTGTCACCTAATTTAATTGTCAGAAATTCCTTTTTACTTTCTCATGTCTGTATTCTATGTTATTTAGAATCATCCCTGCTAGCTGTTACAGTCTCTTTGTTTCCATTTGTATAACCTACTGTCTTTCTCTTGAAAATAAACCAACACGTTTTAATTGAGAGGCATCATTCTTGACATAACATTTGTATAAATTTAGTTTTTAAATATGTTGATAAACTTAGATGATGTATTGCATATAGAGACATATTTGTTTGCTATAGAACTAAGATCATTTACAGAAAGTCTTAATACCATTGTGAGGAATAAGGATGAATACTTTTACAGTGGAATTCCTCTATAATGCATTCATTTACAACAAATTTTCCTTTAAAAAAAAACACTTTTCAAAATCCCCAATTATTTTAATTTTATGTTGTTTGTACTGTATATAGTGCTGTATTGTATATAGTATAGTATATATTGTACTGTTATTACATACATATTTTGTCAACCCGACCAAGTTGTTATAACGGGATTCCACTGTATCATATACTGTTCAAAAAAAGGAACGCAACATTATTTCAAACGTGTACCAAAATGTTATTTTACGGAATTAATGTTTCAACTATGGCATGGAGAAACTTTCAGACTTTAAACCAAACTACAATTTTCAGTCATTCCCAATGGTCCATTGTCACTGCAGTCGGCGATTGCAGTACAATCCAGGTAACCATGAGAAGTTAATGACCAGGTGGACTATGCTGAATGATGTCTAATCAGCAATTATCTTTTATAAAAGTAACTCCAAAAAAGTTTCATTTCTTTATTTGAACAGTATATTTTAAAATAAGGGTGGGAAAAAATATGGTACCCAAAGCAATTTTTTCTGGCCCACCAAGCTGGTCTTAAGTACTGGTACTATACTCACTGACTCTGGAGCTCTAGAAACACTATTTGGTGTCCATGGGACCCAAAATTAGAACTTTTTGGCCCCATTGCAAATGAAAAAAGTCCAATCTGATCCACTGACTTAAAAAAGTTTACCACCTCTGATCTAGAACCTGACACAAGTGCAAAGTAAAATCTATAATAACTGTGAGGCACTTAGGGTATTATTGAAGACACGAAATATACCAACTTACAGCATGATTGGTTATTGTGTGGGATTCACAGATTTATGCATTAGTGAATACAAGAGAAAAACTTCTGCTCTAACTTACACAAGCATTACAAAAATTGTATACAGTATTTCCAACATTTGAATATGCAAACATGAACAATGTAAGCTAAGCATTCTTATGAGCAAAGTGTAACATGTATATAATTGAAACATATCCTTTACAGTACATTACTTTTACAACTACTTGATAAATATATGTTTAGGTTCCTCATTCATCCAGTCAGTACAATGTAAATGACCTACCTCTCTGCAATTGTACCATAAATGTCATTATTAAAAAAAAATTTACTCAATACTGCATGTTTCCCATTAGGTGGTTGCGTGCTGTCGTCCAATGGATTATATCAAATCTGCTTTACTATTATGCATTCTGTAGCACATCATGTACAAGTAATTTTAAAATATACCCTTCGAAGGAGGAAAAAATATCCTTACATGAAGTCGACACATCAAAGATGTGAGATTAACACTTTCTGACCTCTCTGCAATATGCCACACCTTTATTTTTATAAAAGTTATTTTATACATATTTGTGTGTTTTTGTGTGTGAATCACATGATTTGTGTAACTTCATTGTCCTGTGTTTTGCAGTTTCTTCTGGTAGAACAAATATATAACAATGAAGGGAAATGGATTGCATAATAATAATAATGTATTTAGAAACAAAAAATTCTTAGCAATATCAAATAAAATGCACATATTTACTACAAAGCAATTGAGAGGTACTGACATAAATAAAGTCTCTTAGATATATAATAGTAGATTATGGAAGATGTTAAAGTGGGAATTTAGAAGAATCAAAATATATTAAAGTTTAAAATATAACATCAATAGCAACAAAGGTATCAATGAACTAACAAATGTATACATTCTTCATTGATATGTACTGCAGAAATAAGGACAATCAACAAATATGGAAGACAGAATTAAAGCCATTGAAATTGGGATATAAAGAAGTATTTCATGGAAACAAATGGAAATATGCTGTGGAGAAATATAGTGTAGAAAGAAAAGTGCTGAAAAGGCAAAATAAAACAGATGAGAAAATATTCTCATAGTAGAAGTTGAGAGAAGAATCTAGTACTAAAAGTTAGAATATAAAGTTACAATCTGACGGAGACACTAATTAGATGGTTTCTCGTCAACCCAATGCAAGGCAGCTGAGCACTTATAAAAAACTACCCACTGTGACACCGATTCATATTGTCTTTTTCACAACATTTTTGTTCAATCCTTCACCGATGTCTGTGAAACACATTTTCTACCATACATCACCTGCATTTTTTGATGATTGTTGGTCAACATCCTTGGCTATAAGAAAATGAATCACTGCTTTGCTGGTCAAATTTGGACATATTTGTTATCACACCTTCCATGTTGTCGACTGCATGCATAGGACACTTGGATATGAAGAGAATGACTATGTCACCATTTGTGCATTGATGTGTACTTATTACATCAGTGATGACATCTTCACACTTCTTGCGTTGGTGCAGGTGATGCAGCCTTGGTGGGTTTCATTTGAACAAGCCTTTATCTTAACCAGGGGGCGGCAACCATTTGGTCCGAGGGACAGTTACAGAAATCCACATTCGTTCGCAGGCTGGACAGAAAAAAATCCAAAAGCTTAATTTTACACGTTAATGTTACTAAATATATATTTAACATGTTTATATTTACATTTAGGTACAGACAAATGTAAATAATGTATTATTTATGTGGTTCTAGATCAGGATCAAAATCAGCACATTCATTTTTTTAGGAGCACAGCATGTGAGTAGTTAGATACTTGTTTGAGTACTGTCACGCAGAGTAATTTATGCCAGCAAGATGGGTACGATGACCTGTGGGCCATAGGTTGCTGACCCCTGCCGTAAACAATAAATTACACTTATCTTATGAATGGCATTCACCATTATAAAATATATACCAAGATTTTTTTTTAAAAATAACCAATTATGTTGCAAATGTCATTAGACAGACTAAAATTATACATTTGATTGATCTGTTAGATACACAGTTTCTAAAAAACATGAATTGAGTAAAATTAGTTCTTAATCATTTACATCAATTTATAAGAAAAATGTCATCATTTTCATATTAAATTCTTCTTTCATTCATTTGAGACATGTCTATATCTGTAATTAAGTCTGAATAAAACAAAAGTCTTTTGTAGTTCATACAGTGGTCCGTAAAGCTTTGATTTCAATCTTGAATTTTGTGTTCATGTGACTACGGAGTCAGTTGTGTCCTGTTCTGGGGCATAGAATTACAACTTGTTCTAATCTGTTCAAAATGTGATAGTCATCTTGTGTTCATGTTTGTAGCTTTCTTATTGACATGATCATCTGTTTTTTCTGATGGTAGGTGATTGATACATCTGGTTGGTCTTCAGCACATTCCTTGGTGAGAAGGTCTGGTTTTTTATTACCTGGTATTCCACAGTGAGAAGGTATCCACTGCATAGTTACCCTATACTGGTAAGACAGTTTATTAAGTAGTTTTTGTAAGTCTGTTAGTTTTCCAGACTGTTGAGCTTGAAGCACTGACCTTTTATCTGTCAGGAATACCAGGGGATGTGTGCCAGGGCTGGAGTTCAGCAGTTTTTCAGTTGCCACCCTAATTGCCTGAATTTCTGCATCATAATTATTGCAGAATTTCCTGTTGGTGTTTTGATAGTATCTCTAGGTTTGTGTGGATATTCTATATATACACCTGCTCCTCCATTCCTCACTGCATTCTGTGCTGACTCATCTGTGTATACTCTGACCCATATGTCTTTTGGATATTCCTCGCCCAGGAAACTTAAGGTGACTGTCCTTCACTGTACACTGTTCTGTTTGTCCTCGCTTAGCATTCCTTTCACATCGCTCTGAATATATATTAGTATTCCATGCCCTTCAGTCCAAGGGGTTTGTTCTGGTACAGACCTTTAGGGGCAGTCAACTTCAGGTACCTGGGTAGGTCTGTCAGTTGTCTATAGAATCATTTAGTTTAATGGGTAAAGCTGCTTCTTTTCAGTAATTGTTAGATTTTGGAATCTTTCCTTCATAGGATGATTTGGAATACACTGAAATTTTTTTGCTTTTCGAGTATAAAAGTCAAATTAAATGAAAGAAGTGATCATCATTGTATATCATCGATGGGGTCTTTGTTACCTCTAATATTTTATGGTAGTGTGTCCTGATATAACCTAATTGGACTTTGTCCGCTGGTTGAAAGGGGCACGCCTCTCCAAAAGAGAGGCAAACTCATTAACTACCAACTACCTAGAAGTGATCATTTACATCATCTTATGAGTTTCATCACTATTAAACTCTAGCCAGTTCTTGATCATCAATTAAAAGATGAGTTCATCACTGTCAGACAAAGTATAATCAATTGTAATCATTTTACATTGCACTAACTTTCAGTAGTTTGCTCATTTACATCAAATTATAAACAAATTCCATTACTCTCAAACTAACTAAAATCAGTTCTTGATAATTTACATCACACTAACAGAAAATAATTCTTGATAATTTACATCAACTTACACACAAAAGTACATCACTGTCACATTAAATTGAAGTACATGTAGTTCTTGATCATTTATATCAACCTATAAAATGAATTTAATGACTGCTGGAATACAATGTAAGCAGTTTTTATCATTTACATCAACATACAAGCAAAATTGATTCTGTTTGGTGGTTTCTTGTGTTAGAGAATAGGTCCACTGGAACCTACTTGTTTGTCCATCACAAGTATGACCATTTGTTTGGTTCGAGGTCCAAAAAGGAGTCAGCCAGGGATGTATCCTCTCACCACATCTGTTCAACATTTATGCAGAAAACATCATTCGAAATGTATGAGAAGACACACGCTATGAACAGTTTCAATCCTTTAATATTGGAGGACACAAAATCCCAGAAATTAGGTATGCAGATTACACCACACTAATATCAAGGAGCCCCACACGTTTATAACAAATTATTAGGATAGCAAGGCATAAAACCTTTTCCTCAACGCAAAAAAGACAAAAATAATGCATGTAAGAAGAAATAAAATTACACCAAAAATAGTCATTGGCATATAAATAACACAAAACTCAAAATCTTCAACTCCTGCATAATTCCAACATTAACATACGGATCCAAAAGATGGAAAGCAACATCAAACTTAGAACAAAACTAAACACCTTTAAAAATAAATGTCTTAGAAGGCTACTGAACATACGTTGGTCAGACTTCAAATCAAACACAGTTGTCAGACAAGAATCAAAACAAGAATATGTATCCACCTATATTAGAAAGCAAAGTTGGCACAAGTTTTGGAGAATCTGTCTATAATACTTTGTAGCTCAGCCCCAGAGTTGGGGTTTATTTAGGGCACAGTCATCAGCAAATAGGAGATCCCTGATTGTGTGTGACTTGACTGGTTATTTTCAGAGCTGCTGAAAGTTGAATAATTTTCCATCAATGTGATATATGATGTCTACTCCCAAGTCCAGATCTCTGAAAGCATCATCCAGCATAGCATAGAATGTGATGCTGAACTTGGTAGGTGCTATTACACATCCCTGTTTAACTGCAACGCACTATACTTTTTAAAAAAGGAGCGTGTATCAAGGCTGTGTTAAGCCAGGCTATCTAATACTGGTGATTCTGGTAGATATAGCAGTTGTTTGGTAGCAGATGATCTGCTTGTGGGTTGTCAGGGACTGAAACAGAAGCAAAGACTAGAAACATTGTAACCTGCCATGAGGTGACTAAGAGGTTTGGGGGGGGGTGGTGATTTGACGGTTGAGTCAAATCCATGCTTAAGTTGGATGTGTCAGGTCAACAGGTGCAGACAGCATAGACAAGCTGTAAATCGTGATAAATTCTGTTTCCCGGATAAGGTCCTGAGTAGCAGAAGTATGAGAATGAATGGAGAAAAGCAAGCACATCAACAACAACAACGGTTTTAATTGACGGATAATCTGCAGGATAATGTACTGGTCATTAATTTCTTGATCTTTGTGTGCAACAAGGATGTGTTTATTCTATCTCCCTTACTATTCTTCACATATATCGATTGTATATGTAAAATCAACACCAATGAAGAAGACAACCTAACAACTTCCTGAGTGGACTTCTTTTTGCTGATATCAAGTAATAATATCAAAATTAGAAGAACTACAAAAATATATAAACAGACTGCAGACAACATGTAGGGACTGTAACATGAAAAAAAATTCTGAAAAACACCAAGGTAATGTCAATCGCAAAAATAGAACGAAACACAACTATTCTCATTGATGACCAACAACTTAAACATGTGAAAGAATTCACTAATTTGGATACATCATATCATCACATGGGAAAAAAACCAGAAGAAATCCTACATAGATGCAACATAATACTAGAGTTTAGAGTAGATTTCTATTTTCAAAAACAACTATGTGAATTTGAACACCATACTGCACTATATAAAATGATTATCATGCTACCAATATCAAACGTGGACATTAACACCAGAAGCCAAAAGAAAACTTGTTAAAACAGAAATTACGTCTACTTAGAATCCTCGGAGTAATAATAAGAGATAAAGTTAACCCATGGTATTCATTAGATGATGTTCATCCTTCACAAGTGAAAATGAGCATGGCATGAAAAACAATAAATGCAATGAGGAAAAAATATTGTCTAATTTGGTTTGTGAGTTCGTAGGCGTCCGATTCATGCACGGAAAGGTCTATTGTAGTGCATGCAGGAGTGCTGAAGGTTCGGGGTAGGAGAATTTTTGGATTTGTCCTTCCGCTTGTGGATTGCTCGCAGTGTTCTTTCTTTTTCAAATTTTGTGATGCCAGCAGTGATCTGGTTGTGCCAGGCTGAGCGATCAAGTGCTGTAGTCTCACAGGAGCTAGTTTCGACGCTGCAGTGCTTGAGAGAGTTTTTTAGGTGATCCTTGAAGCATTTATTAACGCTGTAGGGGTGTGAGATGTTAGCGATCTCACATTTCAGTGGCTCTGCTATATGAGGGCGGTAACCTTCTCTTCTCCCTCACAGTATTTACTTCTTGGATTAATCCAGTACAATTAAAGCTGCGTCAACCTGGGAGCCATTGGGATCTGAAAAACATTTCCACCTCAAATGGGGTTGAACCCAGGACCACTCATATTCAAAGCCAGTGTGCTAACCACTGCACTACGATGCCCCCTTATAACAGATATAATCAGAAACGAAAACATCAGAACATTAACAAACATAATGCCAATTCTGGATTACATCAGAAGACAACAGAGTAGTTTGCACATGCTTCCAGACTACAATCAGACAGTGTCCCTCAATAAGCATTACTATACAGACACAATAGATACAAAGCCAGTGGCAGACATGCAAATGATGAATTACAGAAATAAGAGTCATGAAAACAACATATGAAGCACACACAAAAAATCACCTCCAGAGAACTCTTCTACCCCTGACGTTGCAAGGCACAAAGAAGTATAAAGCAAAAAGAAGAAAAAAAAATGTGCTGGTATGGAAAACTACTGCTTGTTTGTCGGCTGTGTTCAAGTAAGTCGTACCTTGTGCTTTGAACTGCTAGCTAGGGAAGGTTGTTGTTACACCAATTCTTAATCATTGACATGAACTAAGATACAATTAATCACTTTCAGAGAATTACACTACAACTATTACTTTTATTTATTTGCCTTCACCTTTCCAAATTCTGTTAATTTTCTTATTGTGTTGGACCCAGTTCTCAATTTCTTGATCTATTTTATAACACTTTGTGGCACAGTTCTTGAACACCATCTAACCAGGGAAGTTTAATCATTTCTACCCTTGGCAAATCCAAGATATTTTTTTGCTTTGTTAATTTGTTTTGTCTCAGGTTTAAAACCTAAAACATTGAAATCATTCTTGTCCATACTATTTACATTTATTTATTAGATGTATTTCTAAAAATGTAGTGGTGTAGTTTTAAAGAATCTTGAAAATGAATATTTTATAGATAATGTCATGACAGTTTCTGAATATAAAGCTTTTTTCAATAGGCATTGCATTAAGCCAAAAGCTGAAGTCTCCTGGGTATGAAAGAAAGTTCTGAGAAACCACCCCACTGCACATATATTGTAAGAACACATCTCTCGTAGTTTATGGGGATCCACACAAACAAAACAACTGACAGGGCCTAATACAAGCAAACAATTTATTATTCTGTTATTTTTAAAGGTAACACATCCTTTTCTGTCTTTGTTAATTAACTTAACTAAATTACACTGAATTAGATATTCCGGATTCATCAAGATGGCAACACAGACAGAATATTTTGACGTTACAATATATTCTTTGTATTCTACAAAACAAAGCTAATCTGCAAGAGATTCCTTGAAAACCAGTTCTTAGGCAGATATCACAAGATACTACCCTACTGTAATAGTAGGAACACGCTAGTCAACATGACACTAATCTTTAAAATCAGAGCATTTACAATACACTAGGATTTATTAACAATCTCACAGAAAAATGTCTAGGAGGTTGAACATGCTAAAGCGACTTGCAACTACATCCTGGAGAGTCAACAAGACAACACTTAAACATGCATACATAGGATACTTCAGATCCATATTAGACTATAATCTCCCTTTGCAGGCCACATCATTGAAAAGTTTTTGCACACACTTGGGCAGAGTACATAGCTGGGCGCTCAGCTTCATTTGTGGTGGCATGCGATCAACACCAATAGTGGCCTGTGAAATCGATGCAAACATAGAGCCACTAGACATTAGAAGAGAAACGGCAATATAGAAGCTGTGGAAAGATACAAACGACTCACAAAACCATCCTAACAAAGAAGTAGCCATAAATGGACACGAATACAAGATGAAACCAAAAATCCCCAGTACAGCCCCGTTGAAGTGTGTGGCAACAGGAGTAGGTGTTCTGTGCTTGATGGCATGAAGATGATTACAAAAGCGATCGCTCAATCTCAAGCAGGATTCCCCGATGTACTGTTTTCCGCAGCGTTTACATATGATCACGTAAATAACAATAACATTTACACCTACTCCTGTGGCCACACACTTCAATGGTCATCATGGTGCTCTTGATATTCAGGTCACTGCCATCAGATCCTGCACCACCGATAATAGATCTAAGTACATTCTAGAAAAATCGCCTATTTTTGAATTGGGTACCCTCAAGCCTTTTGGACTCAATTCCGACCACTTGTGTCTAGTACTGGGTTGGTGTGGTCTTGGTCTTTATTCATTTTGTTCTGTCATCTTTTTGTTCGATTTATTTCCACATATATTTACGTTTTTCCTGTCCTTCCGGCACCTCATTTCCATATTTCCGTTGGTTACGTTTGTGGATTGTAATAATTTCCATTCGTCGTCTTTTTATGTTTTGTTTGATAGTGTATCTTGATAGACACCTTTTGGTTGAAACGTTGAATATGTTTTGTGTATTGTAATGTGTATGATTTCTTGTGTGCACATCATTAACCACTAGTTTTAATGATAGTCCGTCGTGTCTGAGTGAAACTATTATAAAAACCCGTGTTGTACGTAAGTACAATTGTTGTTACAATTCACGCAGTTACTTTATATTGATTGTCAAACATTATCCACGAAAGAAGACAAATCAGAAACAGTAGTAAAACTAGAGCAAAATATAGAAATCTGTCAAGAGATATTCAAAGATGAATTAGACAAACAAGCAAAACTACATAAACAAACTATGCATTGAAATAAAAGGGCAGAAAATCAAGGTAACAGTAAAATTATGTTCGAAAATGTACGACACCTAAGAGACAACAAACTTCAACCATCATTAAAAGTGCTGAAAGATAAACAAGGTAACACACTAACGGAAGGGAAACATATCTTACATAGATGGAAGGAATACTGTGAGTGAGATCTACAATGACCCAAGTAAAACAAAATAAATGAAAATGAGCCAGAACCTACAAAAGAAGAAGTGAGATATGCAATGGAAAGTTTAAAGTAAGAAAAAGCCCCAGACAATGATGGTTTAACAACAGAAATGATACACGCAAGGGGCCAGGCCGGAATCAAGATCTACCACAAACTCTGCTGCAAAATATGGGAAAGTGGCACATAGCCGGAGGAATAGAAAAAATCATTATATATATACCCCTCCAAAAAAAAAAGACAACCTTCAGATTTGCTCAAATTACCAAACTATAGCCTTTATAAGTCAAGGAAGTAAAATAGTGCTAAACATCATAATACAAAGAATCAAAGACTAAAGATGGAAATAAACGAAACACAGGCTGGTTTCAGATCGGGTAGAGGAACAAGAGATCACATCCTTAACATGAGGTTTATTATAGAAAATTGTAGGGAATTCTCACCTGACCTGCACATGTGCTTCATAGATGACTCGAAAGCATTCGACTGTGTCCAACACCAAAAACTATGGGAGATAATGAACAGCATGAGTTTCCCAAGACATTTGATCCATCTAATAGAAGAACTTTACCAAGATCAAAAGACCGCAGTGAAGTTAGAGGGCAATCTCTCAGAGTGCATTGATGTACTGAGTGGAGTAAGGAAGGGATGCACACTCTTCCTATACCTGTTCAACATCTATGCAGAAAATTTAATGAGGAATATGAGGGAAGACATACACAATGCTGACTATCACGCTGTAAACATTGGTGGTTTTGAAATCCCTGAACTATGCTACACAGATGACACTGTGCTTCTTAAAAATGATATAAAGGGATTGGAACAACTAATTAAAAACACAAAGAAATACGGCGAATCACAAAACTATTATTTAAATGCGCAAAAAAACAAATATGTCAACAAATATAACAACACAACAACCAAAAATCAGAATAGACAATACAGAGATAGAATGTGTGGATAAATTTGAATACTTAGGAGCAAACATCAATAGTGCAGGAGACTGCATGGCAGAGATAAGGAAGAGATTGGCAATGGCATATTGTAAAATAACATGTTTGAAAAACATATGAAAAACAACAAAATAGAAACAAAACTGCTAATGCTACAAACTTTTATTTATCCGGTTGCAACTTATGGCTGTGAAACATGGACCCTAAGTAAAACAGAGGCAAAGAAGATCAATGACTTTGAGATGAAATACTACAGGAAGATACTTAGAATATTATGGAAGGAAAAAAGAGAAACTCTAATATTATAAACACATTGAAGATTCCAGAGTGTTGGTTACTAAACACAATAACAAAAAGAAAACTACACCTGTTTGGTCATATAAAGAGACACTACTGTTTAGAAAGACAAATAATGGAGGACAGAGCAGCCTGGGCTGAGGAGGAAAGGCAGACAAGAAGACAATGGACTGATGACATTAAAGATAACATTAATACGTCATTGGAAAATGCAAGCCGCATAAAATTTGCCCAAGACAGAGAGGGGTTCAGAGAGTTCATTGCGAAGACAAAGTTATGGAGAGAATATATCACATGACAAGAGGGAAGTTATCTAAGAAAAATGAAGTTGCCAATTTCTAAATTTCTATAAGAATTTTGGTGACCTTTTGTTTGGGGAAAAAAAACCCAATGACAATGCTTTTTTTTACCAGATGTTTTACTTGATTTCTAGTACTAAATGGCATGTTCTGATCTCATGTGGGGGGTGGGTGGGGGAAGAGAAATAACCCCACCCCCTTATCTACAACCTTGTGAAGAAATGTTTTTTTTAATGGCGCACAACCCTTACAGAAGAGGAGTCTTTGGTCTTGGTTGGAGATTTTGGTTTATAAAATCTATACCTAAGGGGTTGGTGGCAAGAAAATTAGAAAAACACTGCATTACACATTTCAATTCATGTACCGTAAGAATGACAGTCTGGTCCACAGGAGCATCTCTGCAAAACTAATTATGTGGAACCCACAATGACTTAAAACAAATTGTTCCATACATGACTAATTGGATTAGAAGTAATAACACGCCCGTGTGTTGCCAGGGCCCGAAAGGGGAGCAAAGAATAGCAAAACTGTTTACCTTCCACACATGTCGTAAAAGGCGACTAAGGAGGTTATGGGATGGAGTTGGCTGTCCCATTCCATATAGGGTCAGTGACCCAAAGCCAAGCTGAAGTCGGATGTGTCAGGCCGAAAGGCGCAGATATCGCAGCAATGCTGTAAACCATGACACAACGCATTCTGTTCTCTGGACTACATCCTATTAATCTGCAGGAGTTTGAGAACGAATGCAGAAGAAGAAGTAATAACTTATTTTAGAAGAAGACTGAAGTAAACAATTGAATTTATACAATGTGATCGACTAACAAGTTTACATACCAATGATGTATACAATAAAATAAAGGTACCATATTTAATATTCATTACAAAGGGGAAGGGGACTGAATATCTAATATTGAATATTTGCACTGCTATCTCACCAGTCAACCATGTGTTGCCCAAAAAAATGTAACACTGTCACCAGCTATGCACAATACATATCATGTGATATAATAATAATAATAATAATAATAATAATGAACACATAACCTGTCAGGGCTGTGACACTGAGAAATTTGGTGCAGAAAGATCACGCATCTCTATCCTCTACCATTCTGATGAGTTTGGAAACTTCACACACTATCCAATCTTTAATATTATCCAGCCATGTCTTCTTCTGGCCACCCCATCTCTTACTCCCTCCAAGAACATTTATCTATGTGATAAAGCCTGCTGAATACCCATGCCTGAATTGCTAAAAAACTATAACACTGTCACATATGATGTACCACACATGTCATGTGATAAAGCCTGCTGAATTGCTAAAAAACTGTAACACTGTCAAGATCACAATGTCGTACCACACGCATCATGTGATAAAGCCTGCTGAATACCCATGCCTGAATTGCTAAAAAACTATAACACTGTCACATATGACGTACCACACATATCATAGATAAAGCCTGCTGAATTGCTGAGGGGAATAGGAGAACCCGTGCCTGAATTGCTAAAAAACTGTAACACTGTCACGTGTTACAATGTCGTACCACACACATCATGTGATAAAGCCTGCTGAATACCCGTGCCTGAATTGCTAAAAACAACAACACTGTCACGAGCCACACATCCTATCATACACATCATGTGATAAAGTCTGCTGAATACCTGTGCCAGAATTATTAATAAACTGTAACACGGTCACCCGCGACACGTCGTACCATACATATCATGCGATAAAACCTGCTGAATACCTGTGCCTGAATTGTTAAAAAAAAATGCCAAAGAAACACTAATTTGGAGCGGACAGTAAAACTTCACTGCCTGGCACAGGGAACAAAAAAAAGAACTGGTACTCTTTGGAGTTTATCATCTTACCACTGAATGAAATGACCCTTGACGAAAAATACATGTGCTGAGGTCAAGTCCCTTAACCATGCGCTACTGTCTTGATAACAAATTTAATAGTTCTTGTACATTTCCCATATATGAGGGGGAGGTCAGGAAGTAATGCAATGCTCCACATAATTTTTCTGAGCTAATAATGGGATTACAAACATGAAATTTTGCACATTTCAAATTTGGAATGTTCTTATATGTGTACGAAATTGCATCACATTGAACAATCGGTACAGCAGAACTAAAGTATCATAATGGCACTCCTTGACAACTAGTGTTGCAAACAATGAATTGCAATAGAATTCCTTGATGTGGAGGAAAAACTGTTGTGAATATTCAGAGATAAATACGAAATAAAGTATACAGTCACTGTAGAACCTAACTATAGATATAAAATATTAATAAATAACAATAAAACATAGAACAAAGACAATTATCAACGTGTCGGTCCTAATGGGACTTTTATCAAGAAACAAATAACGATATAGAAAACGCAACCAAGATGACTGGATAATGGCTTCCTCACCCAAAAACATTGGAATCCTCTGATATTTTGGTTATTTATATTTACATTTGTGAATATTCACACTTGTTTGTGTAATGTGTAGGGAAGTTGTGCAGTCAATAGGAGAACCCTTAATCACTTGGCTCAGAGAAGTAAAGTTTCAGCATGTAGAAAGACACAACTGCATGATCTGCAATCACTATGAAGACAGAAATTCAAGACGATTCCTTCAGCAGGAGAAAATCTCAATCACTGTTTTTGGGAAATTAATGTGTGATTCTTGTGGATGCAATGTCAAGAGTAGAGGCAGACACAAGCTTACATTAAGACACTACTGAAATTATGGTTCTGCAGAGTTCAGTCTCTGTAAAATGTAAAATCTCTTCATACCAGTGAGGACAATGTTCTGTAAAGGGTATGTCACACAGAGAGAATCTTACATAAGAAGAATTCTAGACAATGATAGAGATAAAAAACTATGATGACATCAAGGAGCGAACAAAATACATAAAGAGTCACTTAGTCTAATGCATCAAATAATTAATAGTAAGTAATGATGATGATGGCTTTTGTGGCTAACTGGTTATCCAGACTCCTATCATCTCAATTGCCCCACGTTCATTAGGTGCGATGTCGGCTGGCGTAGGCGATTATGGCTCTCCACAGCTCTCTTTCTCCAGTATTATGTATCAAGATCATTGTTGTTTCCCTGCCATGCCTGATTGTTAAACTGTCTAATATTTTCTTACGTTGTCGCCCTCTGTCTCAGTTGCCTTCAATCTTGCCTGTTGTGACTATGTTCTCCAAACCTTCTTGTCTCATAACGTGGCAGAAAAATGAAGATTGTCTTTTTCTTATATTACTGAGTCACTGGGTCACTCTGCAGAATGCCAAACTGCCTTAGCCTAAAACAAGTACTATTCGAGGAAGTGGCTGAAAGTCATCGAGCCTGTGGTAGGCCAATGCTGAGGTGTAAAGACATCTGTAAATACTCAATGAAAGGCTTCCACATAGAATCCAACAACTGTGAAAACACTGCTGAAACTCGGAATGTCTGAAGGCAGAACCTGCATGTGGGAGCAGCATTGTTCAGAAATAATATGTTTAAAGATATGGAGGAAAAAAAAGTAAAGACGCAAACAAAACCTTCCGTTGCTGTAAAATGATCGCTTGAAATGTCCACATTCCTGAAAAAATATTCAATGGATTGCTTCTTCTTATTGCTAAATGACCATCTGCAAGGCGTAAGAGGCCATACATACAATATATATATATATATATATATATATATATATATATATATATAGAGAGAGAGAGATAGAGAGAAAGAGTCAGCATAGATTAAGCAAGAGGAACAGATTCATACCAGCACAATGTTTTATAAATAAATAATCCATAAATCTTTTAACACATACCAAAGTCAAAATGCACCAAAAAATATCATGCTCTCCATTCCAATCTAAAAAATGCAATATGTGAGGCAATACTCTTAAAGTCATTGGCTAATTATGATGAGATATCAATGACTTTCCTATTTATAGAATAATCTTGATAGTTTATCAAATATGCAGGCAAATGTACAAGAAATTATATGGAAACCCATACGGGTAAATATATTTGATTGCAATAAAAGTCTGCTGTTCAAAACTGGACAACAATGCATCACTGCCTAGCAAGTCATGGTTGCAGTTATGCAAGAAAAGAGTTTTATTTGAATGTCTATGACCACTTGCATTCAACTGGATGTAACAATGTGATGTGCTCAGCTCCCTTCAAAGGCACTCTGTGATGGGTATAATAGTCAATCATCTCTGGTATGGTGCAGAACTCCTTGCTGTTCTTGCCCAAAATGTAGCAGATACTACCATCTTCGTTGGCTCTCTGATCAATCTGAACATGAATGTATTGTCTGGAACTCCTGCATATAATAAATGACATTATTTAAAATACATAATCCACACTTGTCTTTCTCTCATAAGCGAGCGAGCACTCATGCACGCACGCGCACACATACACAGAGAGAGAGAGAGGGAGAGAGAGAGATAAAAATACTTAATAAACCAGTGGAAAAGAAAACCTTTGAAATGAGATGCTACAAAAAGATTCTGAGAATACCATGGACAACAAAAAATGACTAATCAAGAAGTGTTAAAAACATTAAGTATTGAAGAGAGATGGCTTTTAAACAATATTATAATAACACAAAGGGGCAGTATAAAAGTATAATACTGTTGTGGTAAATTTTTTTGGCAGTTTAAGGGGACATAACAGCATGCAAAAATTAATAATGAAAGGTATAGTTGCTGGTTATGTTTCGTGATTTCTAGGGCATGTGCTGAGAAAAACATAGCTTGAACACTTAATAACCACTGGAAAGATCAATGGAAGAAGAGATAGGGGATAACAAAGAGAAAAGTTGCTAGATGGACTAGTATTGTGGCATGGTAGAAGTTCACCAACCGAGCTTATTGACAACACAAGAGACAGAGTCGCGGAGAAAAATGATCGCCTACACCATTAGGCATGGCACTTGATTGATGGTTGCTGGTAGCAAAGGTAAGTGCCACTCTAGTGACAATGGATAAGAGACATCTCCTCTTCTTCAGCGTTCATTCTCAAACTCCCACTGGATATCTTGTATCAGGACCATGGCCCTAATAGATTTCCAGAAGGATGTAGTCCAGAGAATGGAAATACGTTGTGTTGCCGTTTTATTTGCGCCAATAGCCCGACACATCCATCTTCAGCAGGAAGAGACATCTCAGAATGTTTAAACATGTGTCTTGCTGCATCAGGTTAACTTTCCCAGAATCGTGAGAAGTTCAGACTTTCCATAAAGAATATTACATTCTGGAAAGAATATGGCACCAGAAGAAGATATATATACAGTAAAATCCTATTATAACAACTTAGTCTGGACCAAAGAAATGTGTGTAATAACATAACTTCACTACATACAGTACAAACAATAAAGTATAAATATATTTGGAGATTTTGAAAATGTTAAATAGAGAAATTTATTATAAACGGTCAACAGATTAAACAGCCACTTATATAGACTAAGATTGGTCCCATCACCACTGTGCCTTTGTGGGCAGGCAGCACAGACAGCTGAACATATCCTGCAAGACTGCAATACACTAAACCAGTTACGGGAAGAACACTGGCCCACAGAGATGGATATCCACAGAAAGATGTATGGGAGCACTGAGGAGCTTTCAAATACAGCAGCATTTATTAAGAAAACAGGACTTGCTGTGTAGACATGTCAAACTCTGAACGAGAAGAAGACGAAGAAGATTATAAAAAGGTTAATAGGTAAGACTGCTGTAAATCTGTATATAAATAGTACTTATGTAGAACACAAGTTTGTCCAATTTACTCAGCGAAGGGGGTTACAGATTTCATACAGGGTGAGTAACAGAATTAGATGACTTCACTAATTTGTTAAATGTCTTTTAAAAATGGTCTGCAGTTCATTAATTCATTGGTTCCATGCCTTCCGGCGTAGGCGATCATGTCTTTTCACAATTCTCTGTTTGTTATACATTTAAATATGGTTTCTGATGATTCTGCATCATGCCAGGCTTTCAAGCCATCAAACCTCTTCTCATGACATGACCCAGGAACTGCAATTCATAGTGTTGAAGAAATAAGAAAAGTAAGAGTTAGAGAGTTTTGTAGAAATAAGAAAAGTAAGAATTAGTGTATTGTAGAAATAAAAAGGAAGAATGAGAATGCTGTAAAAATAAGAAAAGGAAGAATGAATGTGTCGTAAAACTAAGAAAAGGGAAAGAATGAATGTGTTGTAAAAATAAGAAAGAGTATGATGTAAAAATAATAAAAGGAAGAATAAGTGAAGTGTGTTGTAAAAATAAGAAAAATGAAGAATGAATGTGTTGTAAAATAAGAAAAAGGAAGAATGAATGTGTAAAAATAAGAAAAAAGGGAGAATGAATGTGTTGTAAAAATAAGAAAGAGCATGTTGTAAAAATAAGAAAAAGGAGGAATGAATGTGTTGTAAAAATAAGAAAGAGCATGTTGTATAATAAGAAAAAGGAGGAATGAATGTGTTGTAAAAATAAGAAAAAAAGAAGAATAAGTGAAGTGTGTTGTAAAAATAAGAAAAAAGGAAGAATGAATGTGTTGTAAAAATAAGAAAAAGGAAGAATGAATGTGTTGTAAAAATAAGAAATAGGAAGAATGAATGTACTGTAATGAAGTGTAAAATTGTGTTGCAGAAATAAAAAAAAGTGGAAAGCAGATTCTCATTAATTCTGCTTGAGATCAGCAAGGCATATCTGTCATTTTCTAGAATGATCATTGCCACCAGGACATGTCTACACACTGAAATGTTTCATCTATCATTGTCCTGGGCTTATTTCCTGGGCTGTATCATTGTCCTGGGCTGTCAGCAGAGTTTTTTCACGCTGTTATATCTCTTTATATTGCTATTGGGAATATGAAAGAACCCATCTATGTGACATGTTCTTTGCAGAATGTTGCCCTCACTGCCATTCTGTAAGCTTTTTGCTTCAAGCTGTCCCACCTCTTCAAATGTCAAGTTCAGAATTTCTTTGATATCATATGTCCATCACAGTCTTGGTCTACCTCTTGTTCTCTTACCTGGAACCTTAGAAAGAGTATTTTACTAAAAGTAAATACCAAAGACCAATATGGGCATATTCAAATAACCCAAGTATATTCTGTACAAACTACAAACAGTTGATGAATAGCAAAGGTAAATTAATAATGAGATAACAACTTACTTAATGGATAAGGAATAGGACCTTCTGTCTGAACTTATTCGGACAATGTAGCTTCCTTCTTTACAAACACATAACATCTTCTCTGCATCCTCTCTACTGATGTTTCCATGATACCAACTGCAAGAAAAATGGAAAGTGACTACTCTCAAAGAAATCAGCATTTAATGCATAAGAAAGTAAATCAGCATTTAATGCATAAGAAAGTAAATCAGCATTTAATGCATAAGAAAGTAAATCAGCTTTTAATGCATAAGAAAGTAAATCAGCATTTAATGCCATATGGAGTATGAAATGGGATGAACTGGCATGAACTTTGAACTCCAAGTGAGCATGAGTTTGTCACTTTCTTCCTATGCCAGGTGGTGAAATTTTACTTTGAAGTTCAGATTGGTGTTTCTTTTACATTCTTTTTTGATGGGGAGTTTTTCCAGAGTTTTTGCAATACCCAGATGGCTGTTTTACACAACGTGGCTGTAAGGTGCAATGCTACTAGGAGGGTAGTCTTCTACTCTGGAGGGGACTTTGTCGTGACTTTCTTACAACCTTGAGGATGCTGAAGGTAAATATTGTGATTCTCTCTAAGATTGTCTCTGCCCACTTAGTTCTTGGTTTTCCTCGTGCCTTGTAGCCCGGTCTTCTGCTAATGTATGCATGAAGGGCTGGTTGTGCAGGTTCCATTCTCATGACGTGACCAAACCATCTGGTTTGCTGCCTCTTGATGTAGTCTTGACTTGAGATAGTCTTTACTTATTTCTTGATATCTTCATTTCTCCCGCTGTCTCTTTTTGTGACATTTATAGCTTTCCTCAAACATTTCATTTCGCAAACTATGATATTTTTCGCTAGTGTCTTTGTCAAGGGCCATGTTTGACATTGGTAACAAAGAGTTTGTGTAAAAATGTTTATCAATTGTCATTTTGTAGCCATGCAGATTGATGGGTATTTAAGTATTGGTGACAGCTGGTAAGTCACAGCATTGGCTTTTTGGCACCTTGTTTAAATCTCTGTCGAGTTTGCTATCCTCTGTAAATATGCTTCCTAGGTATTTAAATTCTGGGACTTACTTTAGTTTTGTACCATTGACAGATACATTTAACTGGCCTGGTGTTCTGCTTATCTTCATAGTCTCTGTTTTAGATGTGTTTGGTTTCATGTTGTGTTGTTCGCAGGTTGTATGAGAAAGTGTGTGCCCAACTGTAATTAGTTTTAAGATTCATATATTAAACATTTATCATCTGCAAATAACAGTTCATTGAGTGATCTGTGATCTTCATTTGATGCTTCTGCAGGGGTGAATTTGTTTCTTGTTCTGCATCTTTAGTTATACTGTCGATGTATGTTACGAACAGAAGTGGTGATAGTACGTAGCCCTGTCTAACACCTGTTTTTATTTCAAATAGGTTTGTTGTGCCATCAGTAGTTCTGATTATGCTCTGGAAGTTTTTATATAAGGCTCTTATGTTGAATAGTAATTATCCATGTACTCTATAGTCCTCCAATATTAGCCACAGATTTTCTCTGTCAACTGTCTTTTCTTGGCCGATGAAGGTGATGTTTAGCTGTAGGTCTTAATCGAGTGCCTTTTCATTCAGTTGTTGTAGCGTAAAAATAGCATCTGTGATGCACAGATGCCATACCTTTCCTGAAACCAAATTGTGTCTTATTTAGCTGGGGTTCTATTATTGGTCTTACTCTCTGTTCTATGATTTTTGCATATATCTTTCCTATGTGGCTGCGCAGAGATATGCCTCTGTATGACTCACACACTCTTTTGTTGCTCTTGTTTTTTCATATGGGTAAAATTATTGCTCTCTGCCAGTCATCTGGTACTTGTTTTTCTGACTATGCAGCTGTAACTATTCTCTTTAACTAGTTTACTTCAACGTCCTTGCATGCCAGGATGGCTTCAGTTGTTATGCCATCCAAGCCAGGTGATTTGTTTCACATGCTGTTCTTAATATGTTCCACTATTTCATAGCTTAGTATTTCTGGTTCTGGAACATGTGAATATCTTGGAGTGAAAGGATAGTTTCTTGTGTTAGTTGATGGGTTGCACAACTCTTTAAAATACTCTAGCCACCTTGTTTTCCTGTCTTCTCGATGAATATGGGGGTACCATTTCTGCAGTTTATGATTGTCATGGGGTTTACTCACTGTAGGCTTTCATGTGTGTGATTGAATGTCTGCATCCTGCCAAAGATGGAGTTGTTGGGCCATTGGTGCAAATAAAATGATGACACAATGCACTTTCATTCTCTGGACTAAATCTCTCTGGAAATTTAGTAGGGCCATTGTCCTGCTACAAGGGAGATCCAGCGGGAGTTTGAGAATGAACACAGAAGAAGTGAATGCCTGCATATACAATGGTGGAACATGACATACATAACACACAGACACCCCCACCCCCTCTGAGTAGGAGGCTTCTTCTTGAAACATTGCATAAAACTAAGTTGCCTTCTGTGTATGAAAAAAAGCTCTGGAGAAATACCTCGTTGCACATATAAAACAAGAGATGCATCACTCATAATTGCTGGGAATTTAAAGAAACATACACTGTTTATTCAGTGGTAGAGTGGTTAATAGACCTATCTAACAAATACAACTTGAAAGCTGATTGTACTGTAAATGTGAATGGATGTATTAGTGATAATAAAAAAAATCAACAATAGTTAGAAAACTATGTCCTATATAGAATATGCTTCAATTATTATATGAAGGGAAGTCAATAATTAAGTTGCAAATGGATGGGACAAAATTAAAACAAATACAATACAAACACGAAAACTAATATAATTAAATAATATAATTTGAGACAGTGATCCTTTATTTCTCCACATAATTTCTGCCAACATTGTGCACCTATACCATCGATTTATCAGTGCGGCAATACCTGCAGCATCAAAATATTTCATCAGTCAGTTCTCTAGGTACCCAATGTCAGCACATTTTCTAGAATTTAATTGGTCCTGCATCATGCTGTGGTTTGAACCATGTGAACACCCAGTTGCGGTTGCCACTCTGTCCACCATTATTTCTGTCACCTTGAATCATTTCTTCACCTGCTGCAAAGTTCCTTCTGATATAATTTCAACAAGTTGACCAAATTCTGTGCATTCTTGTGAAAATAGATTTACTCAGTTATGTACCACTTCATGTTATCTCCTTATGAATTTCATTGGCAGAAAGTTCTTCTGTGTGTCAACTCCATGGATATTTAACACCTCCTAAAAACTTATAACTGTATGTTGTTCATCCCTTGTACACTCTTAAAGCATGATTGCTATTGTGCATGTGCGCTGCTCATTCATGTACAACAACTACTGGTTTTATTGTTTAATATCATCTGCCACAAACATTGATCACATATCTGGATATTATAACCTCATAACTCAACTTTTAAAAATCACAAAATGCAATTCTATTCTTTTACAAATTATTTTGTGACTTGCTTATTGACTTCCACTCATATTATTAAACTATACAGTAACCAACTTTTGGCTGGCTAGAGGTATCATTGGATTGATGCGCTGTCCAATGTTGCAGCCATGGCCTCTAGCTTTTGCGTGACTTTCTCCAAGACTGTGGTGCTCTGAAATGAAAATTTAACACATAACTGTAATGAAGTGGTCACATCTTTCTGGGAGTGATTTTTATTTAAAGTTGTGATTAGCTATATTGAAACTCATTTAATGTGATTCCACTGATCTTGAGACTGGTGGAAACTGGCATCAAAAGTGGAATAAGTAGAATGCTACCCTAGTGAGAATTGGTGCTCAATGTGTATAACTACAAGCAACAAGAACTATCAGTATATTTCATTTTCTTTTGCAGCCATTCTCAAACTCCTGTTGGTTGTAGTCAGGATGTAGTCTGAAGACTGGTCACAGTGTTGCTATTCTTTGCTCCACCCCTTCAGACTCCAACAACACACGGTTAATATCAGCATACATTTCCTATGCCATCTACTGAAACACTTACTACACATGATTTGATTCTACTTGGAATGTAGTGACATCTATTCATGGTTACTAAAATGAATCTACTATTTAAGATAAATGTTTGCTTGTTCCCATTCCTAGAAACTATGGGCAATAGAGCGCTTGTATCTTTTTTTGCAATGGGAAAATTCTACAGACTTTTATTGTATATTTAGAGATTCCCAGTTCTCAGTAAAGAGAAATGCTTTAAGAAGAAGCCTGGTACTCAGAGGAGTAAAAACATAATTATACAGATGAAATACTACAGGGCTTCTACAATAGAAAAGTCTCACAATATAGGCATGTCATCTACTAAGGATTGCTGTTGCATGGCGGTTGTTTTAATGGTTCTTAACATGCTGTAAGAAGTCAACAATATGGCTGGTGTCATTTCTCTTCGGTATGTGCTAAATTTAGAAAGTATAGTGGTTTTTTTTTACACATATTAACACAGAAGACATCAACATACTTAGCAATGAAGATCAAGAACCAGGGTCAGCACAGGAGGAGGTCATTAACTCAATACACAATTAAAGGCAAACCCCCAGGATGCGATGAGATAACAACAGAAATGATCCAGGCAGGCGGAGAAGAAAGTATCCTTACATACCATAGCCTATGTTGCAAGATCTGGAAAACTGGTATATGACCAAAGCACTGGAAAAGATCAGTTTATATCCCATTACCAAAAATGGTAATTTACAATTATGCACCAACTACAGAACTATTGTTTTCATAAGTCAAACTTGAAAAATATTATTCATAATGAAGAGAATGCAAAATAAGAATGAAAGAAGTTCATGAGGCACAGGCAGGTTTTAGATTCTGCAGAGGCACGAGAAACTATATCTTCAACATGAGAATCATTATAGAAAAATACATGGAATTAAATCTAGACATACACTCATGCTTGATTGACTAAACCAATTATCGAAAATTATGGTTGACATGGGATTTCCAAAATATCTCACATATTTAATCGCAATGCTGTACCACGAACAAGAGGCAGCAGTAAAAATGGACAGAACAATATCATAATGGTTTAATTTACAGAAAGGAGTTAGACAAGGATGCACACTATCACTGTACCTGTTCAATATCTACGCTGAAAACATAATGCGAAACATAAAAGATGACATGACATATACTGGCTTCCAGTCTCTTACCATCGGCGGTCAGCAGATCTCAGAAATCAGATATGCTGATGACACAGTTCTCTTAACAACAAACAGAGATGGTAGAAAAACAAATGTTACTATCAACAAAAGAACACAGTGAAACCCAAAACTTGTACTTAAATATGAAGAAAACAAAAATTATGACAACAGATAAAGTGAAAGTACAACCAAAGATAATATTTGACAATTTCAAACTAAAGAATGTAACAAATTACCAGTATTTAGGCACAAACATAAATAGCTCAGGAAACTGTGCTATCAAAATCAAGAGAAGAATTGGAATGTCATCACTGAAAATTGAGCAAGTGAAAAATCATTGGCAAGGTACCAGCAGCAAAGCCAAACTATGTATGATCAGAACATGCATATTTCCAGTGGCAATATACGGTTGCAAGACATGGACATTAAATAAAACAATAGTAAAGAGGATCACTGCTTTCAAAAGGAAATGCTACAGAAGAAATTTATGTATACCATGGATAACTAAAAAGTCAAATCAAGAAGTATTAAGATGAATAAACGTCAAAAAGGGCTGGCTCTTTAACAACATCCTAACAAGAAAGCTGTGTTTTTTTTGTCATATAAAGAGATACAAGAGCATGGAAAGATTAATAATTGAATGCAGAGTTAACGACAACAGGGGAAGAGGGCGCCCAAGACGACAATGGTGCAGTCATATATCGGATTGCTTAAACATATCTCTAGCTGCGGCAGGTCAACTCCCCCAGAATTGCTGTGTTCTGAGAATCCATAAGGAAGACCATGTTCTGGAAAGAATATGTCACATTAAAGAGTTTTTTTTACCATCATAACAAGAACAACAGAAAATAAGGTGAGAGAAATAGGAAACTAATGGGTAATTGTTATCCTACACTTGACCTGGATCAAGAAGGAAGGGGTAGTGCTTTCATATTCTTGATTAATATATGTTAACAGGGGCCTAAAGGGGAGCAAAGAATAATAACACTGCCTCCTGTTAAAAGATGTGACTAATGAAGGTTATTAATGATGTCCCAGAACACTTCTTATGCACGCATACTGACTCAATAAACATGCTCAGCAAAGTTGAAGTGGCCGTCGGCATCATCAGCTGGTGGAATTATTGACACAATCTCTGAGCATTATCTTTATATTTGTTCCCATTCGTATACAGGAAGAGACTGATAAATCAACACAGAACTGGAACTGTCGGCCACTTCACCATGACAGATTTATTGAGACATGGATCTGAGCACATGTGGACAAGTCTGGTGTGGGTCGACGATAACTTGCAGTCATAACTCACCCAAGGAGAGTTGGGTATAGAGCTAATCCATCATGTAGAACTGTGATTCTCAACCTCATCTTTAGCTTCCTTGTATGAATATTTTGCTTTCGTTACCCCCCCTCCCCCCCAAATAACAGTTTGCTGGATTTCTCAACTTGTTACTACATATCTCATTACCTACATATAATTCAAATTATCACCCATCTGTGCCCACTTAGACAGGTCTGTGACACCCCCAATATCACAACATTTCTCGGTCATGTGTTGCCTGGCCCAAGAGAGGCGCAAAGAATAACAGCACTGTGAATCTTCCATGCATGTTGTAAGAGGCGACTAAGAAGATTATGCAGTGGAGTTGGCTGTCCCAGCCAATATAGAGTCAAAGTGACTCAGAAGGCATGCTGAAGTCAAATGTGTCAGGTCGAAGAGCACAGATTTGCAGCAAACCTGTTAACCATGACATAATGCATTCTATGCTTTGGATTACATCCTGCTAATTTACAGGAGTTTGAGAGCGAACACAGAAGAAGACAATATTTCTCTGTAGCCATCCTAAAAATTAAGTTGTTACCTAGGGAGTTATATAACCCACACTGAGAACCATTGATGTAGAACAATGTTTCTCAAATTCATTCTTCCTGCTACCATCTCATTTCCTATAGATTATCTTTCTCCAGCCCATAGATACATTTTCAGTAAGGGGAGAGGAAGGGGGTTACCTAAAGCGGGTAACTTCTTGGTTTTTGTGATCTTTGTGTGACCTTTTTTAGTCACTAATTCTTGGTGGTTTGACTGTCCCATCCTATAAAGGGAAAAAATGATTCAAAAGCAATGTTGAAGCAGATGTGTTGGACACAAAGGTTTTGATATCTCAGCCAAGCTGCAAACCACAACACAACATATTCCGATTTCCAGACTACACCTTATTAACCTGCAGGAGTTTGCAAATGAATGCTGAAGAAAAAAAGAGTATATTCACGATAGACTAAAGGTTTAACAAACATCATTAGGAATATAGGAACCTAGGCCTGAATACTACTAGTGTAAATAATTGACATACATCCATGCACAGTATGCACCAAAATATACATTACTGAAATGAAAAGAACAATATATTGCAGGTCATCTGCAGTTATACAGCTGATGACAAACACACTTGCACGTTCGAGATACATGAGTTTCAGTACTGTTTATTGTGGCATATTCTGTACTTACTTCCTCTAGCAAAAGCAGCATTTGGTTCTGTATCATCAGGAGGCATGTCTTGTGCTTCTGAGTTTGACCTATGCGTGGCAAATTTCTGCTGGTTGGCATTGACTGTTGGAACAGGGTTGCTTCCATACAGTTTAGCATGTAGCTGTTTCTGCTGTTTGCTTGAATCCCATGGTTCCTCATATATAGCTGATGCCTGAAGTTGCATTTCTCTATAAAAGTAAACAAAAAAAGATTTAAATACTTTTCCATATAGATGAACAATATGGGGAATACAGTTTTAGGACCTATTTTTATGTGACCTTCTAGGGCAGAGGTGGGCAACCTTTTTGTCGGTTACCCAGTGTGAGAATTTTTCATGTGGAATGAGACCAACATGCATTTTTTTAGTTCTCTGAAGTTCCAGGTGGTATTTTAAACTTTAACGCTCATTGGTCAAGTGCACCCAACAATAGTTTTTACTGTGCTACAAAGGGTTGTTGTTGAGTGTACTCAAACTGTTGGTATGTGTTCATTCTGAGAGTGAAAATCACATGATTGTTAATGTCATGTGACAAGAATCAACGAATCATAGTTAAAAATAGTATTTCTGCATAGTAGTTGGAAAATCTGAGAATTTTGAATAAGACATGTTAAATATGTAGACATCTGTCCCAATCAGAGTGAATTTGGTTATAATGGTCATCAATATTTCATGTAAAATTATTATTGATTGGAATTTTGATGAGAAGGAATTCTTGGGAATTTTGTTTGTTTTCAAATAAGATATAGTAAAACGTTGATCTCATTATGAAATCACACTGGACAAGACATAGGTAGAATATATCGACGTGGACTATATACAACATTAGAACTAAGTCTTGAGAACAATGTTGTCAACAAGGTAAGTTAACTAAATCTACATGTTTTAGTTATTTCCCCAATGATATTATGGGAATCAACATTATTTTGCAAAACTACATTAGTTTGGTTATGAAACAACATAAATACAATAGACTTAGGTGTGTAAAAGTATGTTATATATACATATAAAAGTATATGTCGCTGCCCACTTCAATGACACAGGCCAACGGGGCGCCAAGGATATTCAGCTGCCGGCCACTAAGGCAAGCTTCCCCGACAACCAGACTTGCTTGAGAACCACTATATATATGAATTTGGCACTCTAAAATCTTTAGGAGTCAATGAGCGACTGACATATTAATTATATCCGGTTGTTCCGCGTCAGTTCTCTCTGTCTCGTTTTCATATTTATTAGGGTTTGTTTTTGTATATTTCCTATTTTCATCCATTTCCTGTTTATGTCACCTCTGACCATTTCCTATTTGTGTCACCTCTGACCTATTTCTATCCTTCTATCCATCCCCACATCTCACTTGATATGTGAACACCAGTTGTGTTGTCCCTGCTCATTGTTTTTAGATGTAAAATGTGATTGCAATCTTGATAAAGACCTTTTGGTCGAAATGTCAGATTTGTGTAAGTGATTATCTGTGTCTAGTTATTAGGAAAACTTCATTACCCTGTTTCAAGATTTCCTAAAAGTATGTTATCAGGATTACCACATCAGATGATAAAGATGAGTAATTTTTAAAAAAACATTTTTTTTTACCTCTTTTCCCATCTTTACAACCTCACACACACTGCTGGTATCACACATGCACAAACAAAACTTACACAAATATATGAGGTATCTAATTCTTTGCTTACATGTACATCAAATTATGTAAATCTCTAAAAGCAAAAAAATTAATTGTATTTTCCAAAAATAATCTGGTGGCACGGGGGTGGGAAGGAGATTTGGTTTTTTTTTAATTTGACGTGATAAAGGTCCATGTGATCAGGGACCAGTGCAAATGGTAATTTTAAATCAGCCTGCAAAAATGGATTGGAGGACTATTTTTGCCCATCCCTGCTCTAGTTAGAATCATGGCTACTACCTTCCTGGAACTAGCATGGCACCCTTCTACTAAGATTTGAGTAAATTCAAGAAGGAAGCCAGAGGATAAATTAAAAATTCTTTAGACTAACGGGAATTGAACCAGCCCATTCAACGGCACCAAATCGCCTAGCAACTCTTGTACACGGTTTTTCCGTACTTGACTAACTGCATCTCCAATAAAAGATGTGATTTTACCAAGACTTGAGTGCACAGTTTGAATGTCTTGACAAAATCACATCTTTTATTGGAGATGTGGTTAGTCAATTACGGAAAAACCCATGTAGAGTTGCTAGGCGATGTGGTGCCATTGAACGTACTGGTTCAATTCCCACTAGTCTCAAGAATTTTTACTAAGATTTGATCAATCAAGACAATTTTTTAGTTTTCAAAGTTTCTTACTGAGATTAGGAACAAAACCATGACACCTATCTTTGTAGCCTCTATATTTTCTATTGTCTGTTTATATCCAGCTCTGTGGTGGTGAGGTATAGAGCGCCTTGTGATAGCCAAGTTCAAATTCAACTGCAGGCGATTATGCATCCGACTTGTTCAGAAAGTAATGGCAAATTACTGTACATTAATACTGCCAAGAAAATCACTGCAGCCAATAAATTCTGGCTTGATTCTGGCATCATGAATAGGATATGATACTAATATTTTTGTGTGTGTCCACAATTAGCTTCCATACAATAGCAGTGACTCAAGACTCTTTTCCTGTTATTGATAAAGGTTTATTGAAGAGAATGTTTGTCATCTGTTTGTCCATTTATAAAAACTCTTGCTACACGTTTCTTGCAGCAGGACAATGATTCAACTAATTTTTTCGGCAGGATGTAGTCCAGGTAATGGAAATGCATTGCCAAAGTTTTATTTGCGATAATGATCGGACACATCCAACTTTGGCGGCAATTAAAGTCTATGTGGTCTACAGTTGAGTATTTCTGCTTCCACTATTTCTTACATTTTACCTTGGTTATAACTTTCTATTTATCATATATGATGCTATTTATATATGTTCAAGTGTTTGGAAATTATCCACAACTGATCTGGCTGTAATTGTAAAACACAAGTCAACAACAAATATCTGAAAAATACCTTATCTTTTGTTCAAGGAGACTGTTTTTGAGATCCCATGCATCCTCATATGTATTTTGTGGAAGTGGTTTCAATTTTCCAGTAGGGTTTTGATCTGCCTCCACATTTTCTTGAGGATTGTTGTCAGTCTGAAACATTTATTATCAGTAAACAATTATATGTACATATTAATATGATCAACTACTGTTTCTGTATCTTCTTCTGCTGCATTCACTCTCTGATAACCAACACAAATTTGTGTGATTTTCTCCAGGGAGCATAAAGTACATTGTGCTATTATTTGATTTGCACCTTGTAGACCTAGAACATCTTATTTCAGATTGCTTTTATTTCAAATGAACTTTCCTAGCTCATGACAGTCTTCAAATATATCTGTAGGCGACAAGTGTGTATCAACTGTATATCATGACAGTTTATTACTCACTGTGCCTCTGGATTTTACATGCCAAAACATGTCCCTGGGTGGCAGTCTCCTAGGGAGCAATAATCAGGGATTTGAACTTGTGTCGACTGCATCTATCTCATACAAAGTGTCAGCTGCAAGTGAACCTGATTCGTGTAATTATCTGTATTTTTAATAGGCCTGTATTTTTCATTGACCAACGGCACACCTAGAGATGATTTGGTCTGCATGATGCCCACAGCCTTTAATTTTCCAGGAGACCTGGTACCCAGTTCGTACGGTTGAGATGAGCTAGAGGCAATTTGAAATTTCTTCTTCTGCATTGGTTCTCAAACTCCTGAAAATTAACAGAACGTAGTCTGGGGAATGTAATGTGTTATCATGGTTTGCAGCTTTGCTGGGATATCTGCATCTCTGGTCCTGACACATCTGACATCAGTATGACTTTGACACAATTTCGGATGGGACAGCCAACTTCAGCCCACAACCTCCTTAGTCATATCTTATGACATAAATGGAAAGTAAACAGTCTGATATTCTTTATCCCCCTTTCGGGCTCTGGCAGCACACAGATGAATTTAAATTTTTAAAATATTTCCAGTCTAACTGGAAATTGACCCCCCCCCCCCCCAACAAGCAGTAGAATTAAAATAAAAGATATTTATGATAGAAATCGCCTTCAGCGTTCCTTCTCATACTTCTGCAGATTTGCAGACTGTAGTCCAGAGAATGAAGTATGTTATGCCAAGTTTACAGCATGGCTGCTCTATTCAGCCTCATACATCAAACCAGTATGGTTTTTGTGCTCCTATGATTCATGAGCTGCTACGGAATGCATGGCAGGTAACAGTGTTGATATTCTTATATCCTCTTTTGGACCCAGCAACACTCAAGTAAAGAAAGATAAATATAAAATAAGATATATAGATGTTAGAGTTGAAATATGATACATCAATGGTAGATTTGAAATAAGATATATCATACTGGTAGATTTGAAATAAGATATATCATACTGGTAGATTTGAAATAAGATATATCACACTGGTAGATTTGAAATAAGATATATTAATGGTAGAGTTGAAATAAGACATAAATGGTGGAATTGAACTAAGATATATAAATATTAGAGTTGAAATAAGACATAAATGGTGGAGTTGAAATAAGATATATCAATGGTAGAGTTTAAATAAGATATATAAATAGTAGAGTTGAAATAAGATATATCAATGGTAGTACAATAAAATTGTAAAGGTGGAGAGAAAATGAGATATGTCTACATTTATGACAGAAATAAAATAAGCATACATTAATGACAAATAAAATAAGATGGGCCTACATTTATGACAGAGATAAAAATAAGTCTACATTTATGACAGAGACAAAAATAAAATAGGTCTACATTTATGACAGATAAAATAAGCCTTACATTTATGACATACCGATAGATAAAATAATCCCTACATTTATGACAGATAAAATACAATAGACCTACATTTATGACAGAGATAAAATATGATAGACCTACATTTATGACAAAGATAAAATAAGCCCTACATTTATGACATAGATAAAATAAGATTTAGTCTTGTGTTTTATATTATTACCTTTTGATCTGGAAAACTGTCAAGTGCGTCATGGAAGATTTCAATTTCAGACGTTTGTGACATGCTTCGAGTACAACTCATTCTTTTTTCAATTTTCTGTTGCTGATTGAGGTTGTCCCATGTATTTTCGTAGACCACTGCAGTTTTCTGATAGCTAGGTAATTTGTCAGATCTCTTTGCTAGCTTCTTCACTTTTTTTTCTTGCTCCTGTTTTATCCTTTTCATTTTCAAATCCCATGGCTCTTGATAGGTATCTTCAGTGCCTCCAGGAACAGGAGTTTGATTCATACTGTAAGATGGAGAATGCTGGGATTGAGGTGCTGAAGATAATGAAACTACAATCCCAGAATTCAAAGGGTTATCTGGTGTTTTCACTTTTGTTAGCTGGGATGATGATTGGGGTGTTGACTGTACATGTTTGTCAGGGATAATCTTGGTTTGGTTGCTATCTTGATCTTGAACAGAAACATTTCTTCCTGAAGGTACTTCAGGTTTTACAAGACGAATTGCGGAAGCTACTTCATATTCAATCTCTACCACCTTTTTTCCTGGTCTTTTCTTTTGTATCTGAGCTTTTATGTCTGTTTCAGTAGACATCTGTAAATTGTTCTTATGTGTTACTTCCATATTGGTAATATCTGGTTCACCTCCAATATTATCAGGTTTAGAACTTTGGAGTTGTGGAGTAGTGTTTTTAGCAGATCTTGGTTTTGGAGATGGTTTTTTCTGTGGCAGTACATCCTCCTCTACAGGCTCTTGTGCTAGATTATATACATCAATGTCAACACCCTGACTAGGGTCTGTTCTGGGCTTTGGCTGTTTGACCTTTTTGACAACAATGGAATCTGAAATGATATCGAAGTGAGGTACAATTTATAACCATATTTTTTACTACCACTTCAAAATTCATGAAATGAATTTTATAACATTGCATGTATATTGCCAGGCCTCAAAGTTGGGGGGGGGGGGGGGGGGGGGAGGAAGTAGGAAGCAAAGAATAGTAACATCATGACTTGCCATTTTATTATAACATTAATATTGTCTTTTTCATTAATTCCCAACTTCTGCTGATTAGCAGGATGCAGTCCAGATAAAGGAATGTGTTGTATAATGGTTTACAGCTGTGCTGTGATATCTGCGCCTTTCAAATTGACTTTCTGTGGGATAGGATAGCTTATTCCACCCCAAAGCCTCCAGTCACCTTCTATAGCATGAGTGACAGGTAACTGTGTCACTATTCTTTGCTCTCCTCTTGGTCCCTTGCAAAACATGGGCATGTCAAGACAACCTTGCACACACACGCTCAAGCCCCAATGCCCCCCTTTGTAAGCATTTATTCCAGTATCTTCTTCTTATAGTCTATGCTGTGTGGCATTAGCTATGATGTCTGTCTACTGTACTTTCAATCATTTTAAATATTGATGTTCCCCAATGCCATAATTCTAAGCTGTCCAGCATCTTCTTTCTTGGTCTTCCCCTACCCCTCTTGCTCTTCAACTTGCCTGTTGTAACCATGCACTCCATTTTTCCTCTTGTAACGATGTATTAAAAAATTTACTCTTTCTTCTGATGCAAGTGACCAGCTATCCTTTTGAATTAATTTCTTTCAAGATATCTTCATTACACTTATTGCCCATGGTGGTCTCTACATTTTACTATAAAACCACAATTTTACTGTCTACATGATTTCTTACTATTCTGCTGATTGTCCAAGATTAGTTTCCATATTCAGAACTGGTTATATATAACTTCTAAGAACGCTCACCTCAATTATCAAAGATATATTACATAGGATGTTCATCTTGTGAAAGGCTGTCCTTGCTTTGGCTACTCTACATTTAACTTTTTATCTGCTGTTATTAAGGAGCCCAATATTTGAAATTTTAACTTTCCTTAGACTGGTCCCATCTACTTTGGGAGCAGAGTAGAGTAGCCTTACCAACAAGAGATGCAAGGTGCCTCGTTCCCTTCACTGGCTCCTAGGACACCTTAAGGGCACAGGTGGACTACCCGCTTAGTGCCCCACCCCATCAGGGTTATGTGATGTTGCTACAGGCAGATGTTTGAAAGAAGCAACGAAGTCAACAAGTGTTGACTTTCCATTTATGGTTAAGAATAGAGAACACTGGCAGATCTTCTTTGGGGCAAGTTGCACTGACACAGTCATCAAAGAAATTGTCAAGAAATGACAACCTTCGAGTCATGTAAGTTGCAAAATGGCACTCAGGAATATTCCTCATTTGAAAGTGCCTAAATCACTTTTCTAGTACTACAATTGTAGATCATACTGGACCCCATAAGTGCTGGCCAGGTAAATCATGTTGTCTAACCCTGTTGTAAGGATGCATTGCCTAGAAGTGTTTAACAAGCTAGTTTAGTAACACAATCGTGACTCATGTACAAGAGCAATGTGTTTCTGTTTGCAGCTCTGAAAAGATCAGGGATTTTTCATGCTTAGAGTAAAATTAAAATAAAAGACCAAGTTTTGCACAGTGTAAAAATAGCATTTATTCTTGTGCATAAAATATCTCCCAATTGGCAGCTAACTTGGAATGCTATATATGAGGACTATTTTAAAAGTTGTGCATTCGAGGCAATAAGTTCAATAATATTAAAGATTTACACAGGAACTGCACATTTTCTGAAATTTGTAATGTCCTTTTTTCTTGAAGTACATTTTGCAATGTAGCCATCATCCCAGGGTATCTAGCCGGTTTTCTTTAACATTAATTTCTCTCAGGATGACTACATTGGTGATCTTTTTGGTCCATGGTATTCTGATGATTTTTCTTAACATTTTGTTTCAAATGCTGCTATTATATTTTAAAAAGTAAATAGATATAATAATATATAATGAGACTTATAACCTGTTATATTTGTAGGAGCGACAAAATCGGAGACATCAACACAAAATGTCTCACAAACACCATTTTGTGTTCCTTAGCCATTCAGACAAGTGTCAAAAATCAGACCAAGACCATTACTTGTTGTTAATCCAGGAGTTCCTTTGTTCATTCACTTTTCTCCTTCCAACCATGACCCTTTCTTGCAAAGCAGTTTTAATTGTCAGTTGTGTCTTTTTGAATGTCCAAATCAAACACATTATGCTGTTTTACCACTGCCAAAAATGGTTCTTGATGACCTGCTACTTTTGTTTATTTGCTACCATAAAAATATATTTGCTGTGTGTAACTAATTTTTAACAAACGTCTTATTTAGTAATTAGTACTTATATTAAAAAGCCTGAATCCTTCTTTCTGCATCTGTAAAACCGTGTCCAGTTTCCAAATCAATATAAAAGTCTTGTCTTGTCCTTGTCATGTGTGCCGCTAGGTGTTATGGGAAGCCAAAGTCTTCTTTCTTTAGCTAACTGTGATGCTGCTGCTATAGTGCAGCGTTCTAGTATTTCTATGATGTCATCTATCCATCTTCATCTGGGTCTTCCCCTGTTTCTCTTTTCAGATGATCTTTTATTGAAGGCTAATGATGGAATGTGATCTGTTTCCATTCTGATAGGTGGCAGAATCATTTGATCTTTTGTGTGTCTATGTATTCTGTGCACAATATTGATTTCATCAGATTTCTTATGGTGTCACTGTTTATTGTATCACTTTTTGTTACCCGCAGTGCTGTTCTAAGGCACTTCGTTTTGCATACAGCAAGTTTTTGTTCTAGTTCACATGTAACTTAGCTCCAAGTATTCAATTTAATTGCAATATTTTACTTGTTCCGGCTTGCAAGGCCTGTCAAAAGAGCTGACTTGGGCTAGGCTATTTGAACTTTTGCCTTCGCAGCCACCAAGTTGGCCACATGAAAGTATAGATACAATATAATATATTTTATATAATAGATATAAAAGACTTTTGCACTGACTAAATAAATTAAAAACAATATAATGAACAGAAGGATAAAATATAGTAATAAATTAAACATGTTAATTAGCATATAGGGGAAGTTATTTTTGTAGAACATCAAGTCAAATGCATGCCAAATAATAAAATATAACCACTACAAAAAGAAACCCTGGCAGCATTCATCTTCTAAAAACAATTACTAAATCTGAGATTGAAAAAGCACAAAAGCGTAACCTTTCAAAATCATATAGAAAGGAAATGAATCAAACCTTGAGGTTGTGCATATCTTTTTTCTGAGTCAGAACTGTTATCCTCATTTTCTTCTGATGCAACCCTGTGAAGTTTTCGACTGTCAACAGGATCACAGTACTCAGCTAATGATGCCTGGAAGATAAGATGGCAATTTCACAGTTATTTTAATTGACATGTGTCAGACAAGGCTCTCGAATGTCCGAAGAGTGGTTGCAATCCACTGTTACAGTTGACATCAACATTTCATTCTCTAGGTTCAACTTCATTTTATCTGCTTACACTTTTTATCCCTTTAAAATATGTGGCCACTTAATCCATAGTTTTTCTCTCTGTGTATATAATATGTTCTTCTGAGTTTGCTTACACATAACCAGCATGCATTTTCATATGATTTCTGTTGCAGAGCAAGAAGTATGCTGTGCTATAGTATACTTTAAGGGACATAATTTAAAATTATGCAAGTGAGCTCAGAAATAAGGTAGGTATTTGATTTGGTCACAGTATTTACATGGAAAAATGCAGTGTCTGTGAAAACTTGCAATGGTTACTAATCTAGATAAAATAAGAAATTAGGAAAAGAGTAGGTATAATATTATGTATTTGAACATATCGAAAGGCAGCAAGTAAAATGGTTTGGTCTCCTTATGAGAATACACCAAAACAAATACCAATAAGAGCATATAACAAAAGAATATCCAGTCATAAAGCCAAATGTGGACCAAGACAAAGGTGTATGAAAAAAAAAGATACCCTTGAACAAACATGGACTCAATGCAACACATCTGGCCTTGGACAACAGCAACTGAGACTCCCACCCCTACACTTAACAGCAAGTGTGGGTACTATCAACCATCAGTCACTTGGGGAAAGACAATAGACAGTATGCCTTGATACAGACATATAGTTAGAAAAATAAAAAAGAATAGAAAACACTAAACTAGGTCTATATAATAGGTCTAAAAAGTACAATAAAGAAGATCAAGAGGCAGAAAAAGCAAAATATTGAAGGGCAACATAAAGAAAGACCTACAAAAACTAAGATGGCAGAGGTGGTTAGAGAATGTGGAAAATGAGAGGTTTTTGTAGCAACGTTTGAAGGAATGATATCAGCAAATATTGGTAATGGGTCATGTTATGACAAGCACTGCAAGTAACAGTGTCACTATTCTTTGCTCCACTTTTGGGCCCTGACAACACACAGGTGTGTCAAGATATATGCAGTCAAATAAACTACAAATCAAAATCATAACAACAACATCATAGCAATAAATACATTTTAAACAAAATACAAATTGGAGAAAGTTGTAGAACAGAGACAAATGTGTATGTACATCGTCATGGCCCTGTAATGCTGTAGAACAGAGACAAATGTGTATGTACATCGTCATGGCCCTGTAATGCTGTAGAACAGAGACAAATGTGTATGTACATCGTCATGGCCCTGTAATGCTGTAGAACAGAGACAAATGTGTATGTACATCGTCATGGCCCTGTAATGCTGTAGAACAGAGACAAATGTGTATGTACATTGTCATGGCCCTGTAATGCTGTAGAACAGAGACAAATGTGTATGTACATCGTCATGGCCCTGTAATGCTGTGAAGAAGTCCTGATAGATTAAAATAAATCACATATTTAAAGTTTCTGTTGCCTGGGCCTGAAAGAGAAGCAAAGAATAGAAACAATGAAACTGCAATGCATGTTATAAGAGGAATCTAAGGAGGATTTGGTGTTGAGTTGGTTATACCATCCTACAGAGGGTCAAAGTGACCAAGAGGCTATGCTGAAGAGATGTGTTAGGCTAAAGGCTCTAATATCGCAGCCAAGCTGTAAACAATGGCACAACACAATCTGTTATCCAGACTACATACTGCTAATCTTCAGGAGTTTGATAACAAACATAGAAAAAGAATAAGATATAATATAATGTAACTTAATTGTGATCAATTCTTGGGGCTAAAAAATAATTCTAACCAGAGACTAAAATGAATCACATGAAATTTCTGGCTCAATTCAGATTGCATTTTTTCCTCTGATATAATTTTACTGCCAAAGAGATAATTCATAATTTTCATGCACCTGATATATATACACATAAATATAATTCCAAAACAAAGCCATTAAGACCTAATACCTAATCAACCAAATATAATTAACTTGAAAATTTTGTATAAAATAAAGATGGATCATTACGGTTTAATGTGTCCATACCCACGTGACCCCAGTCCATTATCTTAATAGAAGGTTTGATTTCATTGAGCTTCCGTGATGCGGAGATAGTGCGGAGATAAAAAATGTTAAGCATCTCCTAGCGCTAATTCAATCTTCACGTAACACACTGAGAACTCCCCCTGCCCCCAAAAGGGTGTTCCAGAGGAGGGGAAATTCTTAGTGCTACGTGAGGATTGATGGACGCTATGTTATATGCGCCTTCAGCAAAAGTTTGTTTCGCTAAATAATATATGGTTTATTTTGCTAAAAGCGTGGACACATTAGAGCGTAATGTATCATTAAGATAAATGTATTGCTAATACATGCAACAAGCAACATTTGAAAGGTTATAAAAGGTAGTCTTTAAAAACAAAATGACATACATATACTGGTACTATAATTTAGCAGATTATCAAGAAAACAATAAATTCCTTACTATTTTTCCAGGATAATTTCTTGCTGGAATAGCTCTTGAGTAGCTATCAAGTTTATACTTTTGTAGAAATTCCTTTGATGTCTCACTATTCATCTTTTCTCTTTTAAGTTAACCATTCCTTTTATAGCATACCCTTCTCAGGTGGAACCATAGAAGTCATTGTTATATCTATGCACGTACAAAAAAAATAGAACTGTTATATACAAAACTATCAACTAGTTGAGAAAAAACCATGTAAAAAAATCTATTAAAGTACACATAATCTGAAAAAACTTTACATATCTATTCTTTCTTTCTTTTCTAGCCATTTTTGCTGTGAGGCATCATATGGATTTCAGTTCTTTGCCAGTTGGGAGGTTGCAGTGGAATTTAGATTTGTGTCTGTTTAAAATATCTTTGAAGTTGTCAATCCACCTGTATCTTGGTTGGCCTTTTGCTCTATATCTAGGCATTCTCATATTGTAAGCTGCTACTGGGATTTGACTTGGGTTCATTCTTGTTAGATGGTCAAACCACTTTATCTTTTGTCTATCTATATACACGGTTTAGTACTCACCATTTTTCTGTCATTGTCGTTGTCTTTTAAAAACAAACTTATAGCCTATAAACAAAACTTATGTATTTGTAAAAAAGAACTTTGAACATAATACATTTTAAATCAGAGTAAAATGATAAGCCTAATAACTTAACACAATGTTTATTTTGAAACCAATTACCACTATTGTAGTTCAAAGCAGAGAAAACAAATAACAAATATATATCCATGCACTAATTAAATGTTCATTGCCATTGCAGCAAGCAACACACAACAACATGTTCTTGGAGATGACTTATTCTGAAATGCGGAATGAAATATAAAAGCAACCAATAATTGATAGTTTACCTATGTATTCATGTTAATTTAACGAATTTGAGCAAGAACATTGAATGATAGAACGGTGTAAATATAATATAAGACAGTTTTTTTCAAGGCAAATGATAGTTATTTGTGTATGCCCTAATGTAAAATGTAGGATCTAATTAGTACTAAATTTTCAAAATGGGTTTACTTCATTATAAATAACACAGCTATGTATGCCTTAAAATTTGTATTTCAGTAATACCTCAACCAAGTCTGTAGGTCAATTCTGAGAAAAGTTATGAATTTTTTGCTGTAAATGTGAGGAAAGGATAATTACACGAGAACATATAAGTAAACATGAACTGACTGGTGAAGAAAGTTGTGACCAAGAATTACAGCCAAGTTCATAATTTATGAAATCTCTTAGTTATTTATGATAAAATATGCAAACAAACTATACATTTTTGTGTTCGGAAAGGCCAGACGTTGAATACATTGTACAGATTTCCAGAAGCAATTGGGGCTAATTAATATTCAAATTGTGGCTAATTTGCATACTTTACTTTTAATTGAATAATCTAATTATTAAATATTTAAGTTATTTATGATAAAATACCCTACAAACTATAGATTTTGTGTTCAGAAAGGCCAAGCGTGACAGTTGAATACAATGTACAAATTTTCGAATGCAATTGGGGTTAATTAATATTCAAAATGGCAATATTACATAACAGTATTGAAAAAAGTATATGTACACAAAATTTCCCAGAGAAATATATTTACCTTGTATTTATTAGGATGTGTAGAATGTTGATCCAAAGGAACATTGAGGAAAACTATTCAATAATTAAATATAACTAATAATTAACCAGTAAAATACCTACAGTTCAACTTTATAGGACAACAATAAAGTAACATCTGAACTACAAAAAGGAAACGAGACATCAGAACTACAAAATGGTAACGAGACACCTGAACTACATAAAGTAAAGATCACCTACAACATAATCAACCAACAACTGTGACGCAGACAATTCATCCACAGAATCTGATTCTGCTCTACTCTCACCACTCTGCACCATGCTAGACATTGATAATCTTTCTTACGTAGTCATAAATGACATGACTGTTTCCATGTATGCAACATCCTCACCACAACCACTTACATTCCAGACATGATGTAGTATCTTACCTTTGAGTTTTGGATCCTTCCTCACAAACATTTCTAACACCTACAACTCTTCCCTATCTAACATGCTAAACCTGTCAAACGTACGTTAAGGTAAGTTCTGAGCAATATGACTCATAACCTCTGCTTCTAATTTCTTTCTCTTAGCCATATCTGCCGTAACACTATCCTCACGTTGTTTCCTGGCACAAGGTTTTTCTCTTGCCTTATCCCTCCTGATCTCTCAAATGTTTAACTTTGTGACCTTTTGCGCCGCAAAACTGTTATGAGACGCTCCCGCACATTTGCAGATAGGGACTTGAGATACCCAAGCACATCATTCAGAATTCCTTTAATTTTGCCTTCAATGAAGCCAAATTTAGCATTTGCAGCTCTATGTCACACAGCATCCATCATTTCTATAGTTCTCTCTGTCTGGATGTTGTGCATTGGAGCTGCAACACAATTTGTCAACATCTGAATTGGTTCAGAAAGAACTCCAGAAAGAAATGGCGCTAGTCGGAGGTTAAGCTTAGTGATGAAGTCTTCTGTCAGACACGAAACAACTTCTCTAAATTTAAGTTCTAAGGAGGTATAAATTGCACGTAATCTACAAACAGATTCATCAACATTCAAGGGATCTCCAATAACATGTCTCACAGGACATCAGAAGCAATGGATCAGTCTGCACTCTTGTTAGGAATTCCAGGCAATTCTTGAATAATCAGTTACCTGTGTAAATAATAAGATATAATTTCAGAATAGAATGTTGGGAACAGATTGCAGAATTTGTTGACACCTATCTTGTTAAATGTCTATTGGTACATATTAGTCAATGTTGCTATCTACAAGACCAAACAAATGAAACTCCTCATCTGGAACAAAACAACATATAATGTCAATGGAAGTAACAGCAGGGTTACAAAACCTAACAGACTGCAGGGATGAGAAAATCACAATAATGACAGAAAACTTTAGATGCCTGAAACATCACCCTATGCATGAGAAAACAAATGAACTGGCAAAAAAAAGACTGAAAAGAGCAAGCTTCAATCACCTATAAAAAAAAATTATGAAAGCTAATGAAGAAGTAACCCGTAACAATCAGGATGAATGGGAACAGCTAGAAGCATATTACAACATCGCAAACACCTCACCCATATATACTGCAAAACTTACAATCCCAGGCATTGAGAGCAAAACTATAGAAACCCCTACTGCCCTTAAGGCAAAAACACTTGATCACCTAGACACCTAATACCCTACCTCACAGTGGATTCATGTCTTCACAGATGGATCATCAGAGGGTGCAGTAAAGAAAAGAGGAACTGGAATACTAACACTCATTCTAAACACTCCAAAACTAGAACTCTCAATCGCTACTGGCACATTATCAACAAATTACAGGGCAGAGCTACAAGCAATCTTAGAAGCATCAAAGGCTCTAGAGGAACAGAGGCTCAAAGGACCTAACATAGTCTTCTTGTGTGACTACATGTCAGTACTCCAAACCATCAAAAATGAACTCAAAGATCTCCTAACAAAAACAACTGTAGAACTTCTAAATCAACTGTCTGCTAACAATAAAGTTGTGCTGCAGTGGAACCCTGCACACTGTGGAATAGCAGGAAATGAAGCAGCTGACAGACTGGCAAAAGCAGGTTGGAAAAAGGAACAATTCCAGCACAGAATATCACTGACTGAAGCAAAAACTCTCATCAAAAGAAAATACAAACATGCATGGAGTCAGAGAACAGGCAGTAACTTTCCACAGAACCCTATTCTAAAGCTAAGCAGGTCACAACAAACCATAATTTTTAGACTCCGCACAGGACACTGCAGACTACAAGCACATCTCCACAAAACTAAGGCTGTCCAAAATGACCAATGCCCATGTAAAAAGGGTCCTCAGACTCCAGAACACATTCTGCAGACATGCCCACTCTTTGATGATGTGAGAACTAAAATATGACCTCAAGAGACAGATCTGAAGGTAAAGCTGTGGGGCAACTGTGAGGACCTCCTGCTGACGACTGAATTCGTGGAGGCGGCCCACCTTCCTGTATAGACTTCATAAGAAATTGATCGCTGAAGAAGAATAAAAACAAAACAACAGCAAACCAACACATGCAGATATCACACGTCATTGGGTCAAAGGGCATGATATCAGCAACCAACCAGAATAAAACAGATGTGAAATAAAGATATAACAATAACATGATTAAAAACATCATTTCTACACAAGTAAGACAATCCAGAAGAAATCAAAGTTGTACTCATCAGGTCGAGATGGAAACGCTTCTCTGTGTTGCCATAGGTCATAGATCCATGGTCCTGTCAGGATTTTTTTTAAAAGTCCAGGTACTCTAAGCTGAACCAAAACAAGAGGATCCTTCAGTCTGGCAATAATAACAGGTTTAAGAAAACCTTTGTGGTTGCACTTGGAATCAAAGTATTCCAGAGGTTTATCTGTCCTTCAATAATGACAGCTGTCATGTGAAAGAGCATATTAAACCTGTTGCCAAATACCCCTGAATGATCCCTTGCTTCAGCTCTGCTTATTTCAGAAATGTTTTAAATCCTGCTTACTTCCTGTGCCATCCTTGTGTCTGAAATGATTAATTTGTATAATTGATCAGTTATAGAATATTGAACATGTTGAAATTGATTTTTCTTCTACAGATATTCTTCTGATACGTTTGTTCTCACTCCTGCAGATTAGCAGGATGTAGTCTGGAGAACATAATGCATTTTGTCCTGGTTTACAGCATTGCTGCAATATCTTTAATGAATGATATAATATAGTATAGGCCTATAGTAAGTCTACATTTAACGTGAATGTGTTGTTCAATGTCAAATATATACTAGGCCTACTAAATATACGTGAAGATAATATTAACCTTTACCACCCAGCGGTGGAGTGGATTCGACAACTTTTTACATATCTCTTGCCAACAGCTGGAGAGTGTATTCGTTACATGCAAGCCCTGTTACTAGGTCCCCTGTAATAAATAAAAGAAGCCAAATATATAAAATTTTGGTTACTGATTATTTGAAATCTGGCAAGTTATTCATTTGATTACATTTTTCAGCGAGTTTAGTGTTGACTGTGGACAGAATTTTAATGAAATATTGAAATTTCCACAATATGTCAACATCTTCAAAATGGGCATCGTCATGAAAGTGAATATGGTTTTATAGACTTTTGTTTTATTGTAATTTCAGAAAAATCATTATTGATTATTATTTGGATAAACAAATAACATTGGAGAAATGCTCACATCTTTCCCATCCTGAAAAGTAACAAACCTCCAAATGAACCCAAAAGCTACCGCCCCATATCCCTAACATCATGTCTTGGGAAATTAGCATAAAGAATGGTTAACGAACGACTTTACTGGTTCCTCGAGAGCTCAAACATCCTCTGCCATGAACAGGCTGGCTTCAGAAAAGGCAGTTGCACAGAAGACCAACTATTTAGGTTGACACAGAAAATCCATGATGGATTCCAGGAAACAAACACACTGTAGCCATCTTCTTTGACTTACAACAGGCTTATGATCGAGTATGGGGAAAGGGTCTTTTGATGAAGATGATTGAGATGGGAATTAGTGGAAAGCTATACAACTGGATAAAATACTTCCTCATTGACAGAACAATCCAGACAAAGATAAATGATGCAATTTCATCTAAAGAAGTTCTAGAGGAAGGCTTACCACAGGGTTCTGCTTTAAGCTGCACCCTCTTTCTCATTTACTTCAATGACCTTACCAAACATATCAAAGCTGAAAAAGCCCTCTATGCTGATGACTTAACAATATGGCAGAGCCATGAGAATGTTGAAAGTGCTGCCAAAAGACTAAATGGAGATTTAAAAAGACTACATGAATACTGTCAAACATGGAAGCTAAAAATAAACTGTGAGAAAACTGTCTATACCATCTTTACCAAGAGTCATAAGGTAGCCAAAGAAAATATCAGTCTATGGTTGGATACACAGAAATTGCCAAGAGAAGAACACCCCACATATCTTGGAATCACGCTTGATCGGCAGCTCACCCTCAAGAAGCATGTAAAAAATATCAAAAATAAAGCACTTAAACGGTTACAACTACTGAAAAGACTCACTGGCACATCTTGGGGATCAGACAAGGATACCCTTAGAGGACTATACCTTGGTTACATACGTTCTGCTTTAGAATACAACAGTGCACTCCTCACAACATGTTCCACAACAAATGTAGAATCCCTAGACAGAGTGCAGAACAATGCCCTACGTCTTATTAGTGGAGCAATGAGATCTACACCGACAGCTGCATGTGAAATACATACGAATGTAGAACCCCTTGAGATGCGGAGAGATATGGCTGCAATGGAGACTTATGAAAGAAGCAAAAGAATGAACAAAGACCACCCAAATAAACAACTTGTAGAAAACTGGGAACCAAACCACAGAATAAAACAAAAGTCAGTCCTGAGCCATGTCAATGAAATAAAAGACAGCTACCACCTTCCAGACAAGAGACAAAGACTGCAAAGAGTAGAAAAATGTTTACCACCACACGCAGGTTTTAAATTGCCAGAAATCAAAACACAGTTAAGAGATAATGCAACGAAACGTTCCGACCCAGTAAGTCTTATGAAAGCAACACAGAAAACAATAGACACCTACCCAGAACAATGGATTCATGTCTATACTGATGGGTCTGCCTTCAAAGCCATCATCAAAGCAGGTTATGGTGTCTATATAGAATATCCAGACAAAACATCTGATGAGTTGTTTGATGCCTGTGGGGAGATATGTTCTAACTATGAAGCTGAAATAACAGCACTAGAAATTGCCTTGTACCACCTGAAGACCATATTTGATGCCTTCCCATCAAAAGTCCATTACATTGTTATTTTTACAGACTCTATGTCTGCTCTCCAAGAATTGGAATGTGATGGACATTGTAAACCCGAACTAGCTGAAATATACCACCATGCAAACCAGCTGCTCACATCTTATGATGTCAACATTGTTATGCAGTGGATTCCTGGCCACTCAAACACACCTTTTAATGATAAGGCAGACAGGCTAGCAAAGAGGGGAGCAAAACAAGAACAGCCTTATACAGAAACAGCAATGCACACAGTTAAAATGATCCTGAAATCTGTGAACAAAGAAAATTGGATGAACAGATGGGCCATGGGAAACACTGGGAGGGAAATCTATAAATATATGACCAGCCCAAATCCTAAAGACAATATCAACCTCCTGGAAAGAAAAGACCAGAGTATCATATTCCGACTGCGCACACAACATGTACAGCTTAACAATCACCTGAACAGAATACAACCACAACACACTCCAGGGTGCCGGCTGTGCACTCATCCATATGAAACTGTTGACCACCACCTTTTTGAATGTCCAGAGCTGGATGACATCAGGAAAATGCTTCTCCCTCCAGGGCCAGATAAATGGAACACATTATATGGAGCAAAACAACAACTCACAAACACATGCATATATCACACAATGGCATTGGGTCAAAGGGCATGAGCCCATGGACAGCTGGATCAGCAACCAACCAACCAACCATAAGGTTTATTCATTTTACTCAGTGAAATTATGACAATTTGACCATAAATACCTTGAATTCAGTCTGTATAACAGTGTTATCACTCCAGGAAATTTCTAAAAGAAGGTCAGATATTTTTTAGTATTTTTGTGTGTGAAAAAAACGTCTTTATTACTTTCTCACACGTCTCGTATCACACACACTCAAACAAAACTTACACCAATATATGCAGAATTCAATTCTTTATTTATATTGTACAAATATTATTTAAATATCTCTAACAACAAAAAAAGTTATCGTGTTTTCAAAACAACAACCAACTATTACTCAAATTTCCAAAAAATAATCCAGCTACATGAGAGAATATTACGTAATTGTAAACTAGTGTGCGTAAGGTTAAAAAAATAATATTTTGCCATGGTGACAGAAGCACCATTGCATGACTGGTACATGTTTTTGCACTGCATACTTGAATTATACCATGGTAAATCTATATAAGGTAACTGCATGAAACGTACAACAATTGTACTTATATCATGATAAAACTAGTAGTTTTTTTGAAGGTACTAATACAATTTCTGAATGCACATACAGATTTAGAAATATACAATAATTATAGCTACAAAACGCATAAACTTTTTAATACGCAGCACTGTTGTCTTGTTACCAATACTGTGACACAGCACAGCTAAAAAAATGGCGGAAGCATGCTGATAAAAATGTAAAGATGATCTATTGTTTCAAATGCCTGTCGTGTTCTCTAAATACATTTATATTTCATATATATATATACACACACACACAGATAAATGGTTGATCTAATTACTGGACACTTGTCCCGAGTAATACTGATGAAAAAATATTGTAAATTTGTAACAAATATATGAAAAACACTTACCTTGACTTGTTTAATTATTAAAAACTTCAATACCCTGCAGTATTTTCATGTCAAAGATACATGTGCTTATGGCATAATGCGTAGCACAAATGAAAAGCGTCTATAGGCTTAAATCTCAGGCGCTCCCGCGATTTCAATAGAAAGTGGCCCAGTATCACGCGTGATGACACAAACTAGTGTCACGTGACATTTATCAAGTAACATAACCAATTCATCTGAAGAAAAAAAACAAATATCTACTTATCGCTAAAAAATGCAGTGTTTGGGAAACACACAAATTTTACAACTATTCTGGCATAAACAACATAAAATAAAGAAAAATAGAATGAAACAGGAAAAAGAATATCAGATAAGTGCTAAGATAGATAACAAGAAATGTAACTCTCTTGGAATTATTCAACTAGACAATGGGAGTCAAATGATAGACAGTGAAATTGTTTAGCATTACAACAATAAAGTTAAAGTAAAATATAAATATGCCAATGCTATTATAATTAATGTGTTCCAATTTAAAGTTTGTTTTTTCTGCATATGAATCATGAATTAGTATAAAATGTAACTTTGGATAAAACCATAAATAAAATCATAATAATAAAATAGTCATATGATTGGCCGTAGCACTTTAATGTCATTATATTATAAAATAGGCCCTTGGAGATTTCGTAATAAATAATGATCAATATGCTCATCATGGCCTAAGTAAAGAAAATACATTAAATTTAATATTTTATCTGTCTCTTGGCCCAGGACAATACTCACTGAGTCACAGTACTGACGAACTAAGACACATAGAAAGTATTCTCAATTTCACACTTGTGATTCATTCAGTCCCAATAATAATTTCTGAAATTAGATCACTACTACACAGTCTATATCTAGTCACCGTTTACTCTCGGCGTTTAGTACTCACTACTCAACTCAATTCTCCAAGACATTTATTATTTGTTACTTGTAATAATAATAATTTATTATGCAAAATGGGATTGTCCAAGTTTTAGTTATTTAGCAAAACGAAACTGTCGTATATAAATATATGAGTGATTTATTTTTAACTAAATAACTAGTTCGAAGATATATATGTTGTCGTGTTGCGTATTACCATTACTGTGTCATTACAACATACAGGGCATAGACTAGAGGTACAAAATTCGCACGATACTTCTTCCTTCTTAGACTGAGAGATGTTGATTATTTCTCTTGTTGCGCTCTCTTGTTTCTGGAAATAACTATATGAAAGAACAATGACAACCGGTGCAAAGTTATTTCCTGACACTCAGTTACGGTACTTCTTTTTCTTTCTATCCTCATATACCTTTCGGTGTTGAGAGGAGAGTGAGTGTACAGTCTTTTGCCCTTCTATTTGCCTTTTCTACTGTTATATTTCGAGTGTCTTTTATACACTATCTATCCACCTTTTATGAGGGCGTCCAATAGGTCTACTGTTTTCTTTCGTTTGTTATGGATTTCTTGGATAATACTTTGCTCTTTCTGTCTTGTTATGTGACCGAACCATTTAACTTGTTGTTTCTGAATATATTATAATGTTGACATGATCCCTAATTGTTTTCTTAGTTCTTAATTTCTGACTCTGTCTCTCAAGCTAAGTCCAATCATACGTCTTACACAAGGCCATGTAAATTTTTCTATTTTGACGCACTCTGTGCTGATTCTGCAAGCAGATGCAGGTCACCCAAAATCAATTTGCTAAATCATGTGACAATTACCATAAACACTAAGAAAGTAGAGGCTATGTTTCAACATACCCCAAAGAGTCCAGTATGTAATTCTGAAATCTTGAGAGAAGTTGAAGATATAGGCCTAATAATAAGATTCATAATCCATCAGGGTCGTACGCAGGGTGCGAAACAGAATACATCAGCACATAGGCCTAAGGCTAAAGCTCACCAAACAATTTCATCCTCAGCCATTCGGATGATTTTAGAAAAATCAATCCCAGACCATTCCTTGATGTTATAAATCCGTGATTATCTCTGATCCCTCTCCTTCTTCTAACCTCGACTATTCCTGTTATGAAAACACGTTTCCAACGCAAATGGGAAACAAACAAAAAGTGGCATATATATGACCGACAGATGTGATGATTTGACCAAATCACGTTACAACAGTCCATTTTTGTAATGTTATGCGCATAGCCATGTAAATCTGTATTATAATTTGCGCATTTTCCGTGGCGTCACTTGACTACCAGAACAAGCAGACAAGTTGATGCTAAACAACAATGAATAATCCAATCGCATGTATCTGTTACACTAGCTAACACTATCCCTAACGTCAACCTTGAAACCACCCCCTGCCCCTGTGACGAGTCCTTTACAGAATGTTTTTATCGCTGCGAATCTATAAGCCTTTCGGTTCTGAATATTTAGTATTCGGTATTATTGGCTCTTCAGTATCACGAAAACCTACCACTACCAATACAAAGATGATGATAGGTCTATACTGTATCATTTACTATCACTATTAAAGAGCGACAGAACATAACCAAGATTTATATTTAGCTTTCGTTGACCAAGAGAAATATTTGACAAAGTGGATAGAGCACAACAATGGATAACACTACAGACATATGGAGTTCCCCAACATCTGATAAGCATATGTCAGAGCACATACGCCAGTAGTCAATGCGCAGTAAGAACGAGCACGGGTACATCCGATAATTTCCAAATTCACTCAGGAGTGAGACAGGGATGTGTAGGGCCTACTATTCCCTCTATTGTTCATAGCATACATAGATCACATCTGCAAAGTAGCAAAGACAACGGAAAAAAACAATCTGAAGATAACTTAAAGGAATTGCTATTCGCAGACGACCAAGCACTAGTAGAAGCATCAGAAGACAACTACAAAGACAAATAGACAGATTACATAAAAATACCAAACCTTTAACATGAAGATAAATTACAGACGACCAAGTATTAATAGCGACACCAGAAGACAAATTGCAAGAAAACATAAATACACACAACTATCAAAAATTCAACATGAAGATTAATATTGAAAAGACCGAAATAATGACAATAGCAAAGAAAGAGAAACTATATGTATCACTATCTCCATCGATAATAAACACCTTAAACAGGTAAAGGAGCTCACTTACTTAGGAAGCATTATATCGAGTGAAGGGAAAACCTGTAAATAGATACAAAATATATGCAACAAAACATACCAGATCATATGACAGATGACACATATTTTTAAGAACAAAAATGTAAACATAGACACTGAAGTTACATTTTACAAGACTATTATTATCCCATCACTGTCCTACTAGTGTCAAACTTGGACAATGGCAACACAAGATAAAAGAAAAATAGTGGGGGAAACTTCTGTCGTCACACTCTTCTCATTACACTATTTTGTTACGCCCATGTTATCTCACAGTTTTTTGAACAGTTGATTCCATCATGGACCACGTGAAGTTTTTATTTTCTAACGTAATTTTGTCATCTTCAGGGCCGTGTAATATTTCGGTAAGAAAGAATTTTTACTTAAAATAAAGTTCATTCTCCAGTTTTTGTGCGTAGTAACCTCTTTTTGATAAGAAATGTTCTGTATTTTTTTTGGTAACATATTGTTAAGGGTGGATACACCAGTTTACCTACCTTAGGGCGTAATACACCAGTTTACCTACCTTAGGGCGTAATACACCAGTTTACCTACCTTAGGGCGTAATACACCAGTTTACCTACCTTAGGGCGTAATACACCAGTTTACCTACCTTAGGGCGTAATACACCAGTTTACCTACCTTAGGGCGTAATACACCAGTTTACCTACCTTAGGGCGTAATTCCTAGTGCTGAAAGTGTTGTTTTCATTTACTGGGGGTAGGGGGAATTAGTCAAATCCCTCTTTATCTACGAGCTAGGGCATATCAATCTTATTATATAAGCCACACACCAAAATTAAGCTAACGCTATTTATTGCTATTATTAACATTAGTAATCCTTTTTTTTTTAAATATTGTATTTTCTTTGTACATCCTACTGTAATTTCTCGTCCTATAATAACGTTCCGTTATTTTCGCCTCTCTTGGTTTTTGTTTTGATTTTTAGTTCTGTCTGATTTCACTATATTGATTGCATATAGTCTTTATTTACTTTTTTATTTCAATTTTCTGTCTGTTCGCTCCAATCGTCATAAGTTCATTTGGCCGAAACGTCGACACTGTGTAATGTTCAACGTAAAATTGCTATTCTGCACTTTTAAATATTTACATGTTGACCTCACAGTCCATTTACTGCATTTCTCAAATACGGCTAATGCCCTGATATAAATTAACGTCAACAACTGAAAGCAATAAACAACTATGGTGTGATTATTATTGCTAAATTAATTATCTCTCAGAATAATCCTTTCCTTATAACGCAAATAAAATTACATCGGACACGCACTACGAATGAATACTGAAAGACTCCACTGTCAAGCTTTGATGTGGTCACCAAAAGGCAAGAAGAAAACGAGGAAGACCAAAAGAAACTTTACGTAGAACTATTACAAGGGAACATTTCACCATCGGAATCAGAAACAATGAGGATCTAAAGCAAATTGCAATGAAACGAGAGACATGGAAATCTATGACATCCGCTCTATGGCCATAAAGGAATAACTAACTAATAACGCAAATAAAACCCATCTGTGAGTCAACTAGTGGATATAAATAAAACACAATGTGTTAATATCTCATTATGACATAAATAAATGAGAGATCTGATGCCGTGGCAAGTGCACCTGGATAAAATGGAATAATTCAGCTATTCTCTGCCGTACAGTAAGGCAAAAACACTAATCAGCAACCATTATTCATCACAGTGGAAGAAATATATGGATATTGATCAGACACTATATTTCATACCCAACTTTATAGGCAATCGCATATCATCATCTTTCGACTTAGAACTCGCCACTGCAGACTACAGAGTATGCACCTGATCAGGATGACCCACACAAATGAATGCCCATGCAGAACATGCATATTACATACTCCTGAACACATTCTCTAAGTCTGTCCAGTTTACAAAAAACTTCGATGCAAGTCTTGGTCACAAGGAACTGAGGCAAACATTTTGGGGCAGCAGATCTGACCTGGAGTAGACTGCAATAGTCGTCCTAGCGACTGACATGAAGATCTATCACTATCAAAAGAGTCCTGGATAAGAAGAAGTGATACAAATATGTTATCACTTGCCTAAAGTCTCAGTGATGTTTAATTAGGTCTATCGTCCACCAATATTTCTCTGCAATTTTCAAATATTCTCTCTCTCACACTTTTAAAGTTCGTGTGATAGTCTATTGTCTTTCCCCAGGTGGTTTGTGATCCACTCTTACCGTTAAGCGTAGGGGTGATTGGAGCACGAGCTTGCGTTCTATCGCCAGATGTGTGTCCTCGGCTGTGCTATGACCGTGTCTGTACAGGATGTCCCTGACATTTTCTATCCATCTTTTCCGTGGTCTTCCTCTAGCTTTGTACCCTGATCTTATTTGATTACATGCTTGTACGGGCAACTTTTCGTGATGCATTCTCATAATGTGGCCAAACCACTTGATCTGTTCTCTCTCTATGTAATCTGTACAAGATATTATACCTATTCTTTCCCTGATATATTCATTTCGCAATCTATCAAGCCTAGTGACCCTGGAATCTTTCCTCAAGCATTTCATCTCGCATGTCACTATCTTTCTGTAATGTGAAGATGAGAGAGACCAGGTTTGGCACTGGTAACACAGTGTTGGTAGGAATATACCGTAAATCATTTGTCTCTTAACTTCCATCTCGATCTCGTGTGATAGTGAACGCAGAATATGAATGCGTGCAAGCTTTATATTAATTTCTACCAATTACATAAATACTGTTTTAGCATTTTAACCTACCACTCCTAAGTTAGAACACGTTGACCGTTCCTTCTATTCAGGCCAGGAATGATAACTAGGCTTAAGTTCAATTAGTAAAATCTAGAACTGGTCAATTACCGCTATGACGCTGAAATACATTGTTATATTTAAAAAAAAAAAATCTAGGATCAGATAGCTTCTTAATAGTACAGTTGGTTAGCTTTTCTTGGAGTCGAATAAAGGTCATCGGGTCGTAGATAATGTAACAAATTTTTAGAGAGTATGTTTAGTTACTAAGTGAAAAAGTGTCTCAACAATAGCTTAACCATTGTGAGAGAATCAACTCTCGTAAACACATCACTATTTACTAAGCTTACATCTGGATTCAGCTTGGTATCACGGAATTTGTAAACTTCTTCTTCATCATCGTTATCAGTCAGATATCAGGTTACAGCGCCAATAGCTTCAACGAATTGTGTGATTGGCTTCAGGTCATCCATGGAACCCCTCAAATCTGGAAGTAGTGCAGTCTCAGTAGGCCATATTTTCTCCCTCTCTTCTTGGTAGAGTTGACAGGCATGAAGAATGTGCTCTGCAGTGTCTGGGCTCAGTCCACAGTTGCACAAGTCTGTCTCGCCAATCTTCAGCTTTCGGAACATGTGACTTCTCAGTCGTTGTGGCCAGTTCGTAGTCTGAAGATGATGGTTTGTTCCTTGCGTGACATTTGATGGTAGGGGTCATTTGGTTCTGCAGTTGGGTGCATCTGCTTCCACATTTTCTTAAATTCTGCTTTTAACATGGTCTTAATTCACAGTACGTATTACCATTTCTATTTATTCCAGTGATCCCCCTTTCCTAGCCAGGAGATCAGCCTTTTCATTTCCAGGTATGCCACAGTGATCAGGGATCCACTGCAGTGCTGTTTCTTTGACTCACATTTACTGTGGGGTCCTCTCATGGGGCCCTAAGCAAATGATTATAAGTTAATCCTAAATAGTTAGAAGACAGAATTGATGCCTTTGAGATGTGGGTATATAGAAGAATAGGGAGAACATCATGGAAGGAGAAGAAAACAAACACAGAGATTTTAAAAACACTTAATATGAAAAAGAATTACTAAGAGAAATAAAGATGAGGCAAATAAAATATTTTGGACATATTAAAAGGCATGACACCTTATTGAAGACCTTACTTGAATGTAAAGTCAAAGGGAAGCGAGCAAGAGGAAGGCAGAAATACAAGTGGAAGAGTAACATCACAAGATGTACAGGGTACAGTCTAGCAGAATGCACCACCAAGTCAAGGGATGTTGGCGGTCTGTTGCAGGCAACCTCCGTTGTGGAGACTGCACTTGATGATAGGTTAATCCAGGTCTACAATAGGACCTATATCATATGAGCTCGGACTTCGCATCATAAAACGCCTGCGTTGGGCAGATAACCTTCCCTTTCCGGCTGCCTTGAATGAAAAATCAGCCACCAGCGGCACACTAAACATACTACAACTTAATATATCTGGACTCAGAAATAAGACATTGGAGCTGAGTAGAACACTACACAAACATGATACCCACAACATACTACTGCAGAAAACACTACTAGCAAAGAAAGAACATTCAATATCAGGCTACGCCATACACAAATGTAAATGTCAGAAGTGCAGAGGCATTGCAGCACTCATAAGAAATGGCATGAAAGGAGATATCATAAATATGAAAAATAATGGGAGCGATATGCAAGAAATACATAGGCCCCCTATATGGTACCATGGTCTGCGGTATACACTGTTCAGTGCATACTGCCCACTTAACTCCAAGAAACAAATATATATCATCACCACAGATGCCAAGAGAATTATCATTGCGGGAGCGTTGAATGCTCACAAATCTGTCACAGGATACGATACAAGAATAGAAACACCATAGGAAACAACATACAGGAACTATGCAATACAGCAACCTAATGATATTACAAGATTCCCCAACCACGGAGGCAGTGGATCAACATTCAGACCAGGACCTTACTATCATATCCAAAGACCTCGAAAATCACTGTATGCTGAGAGTCCTTGGTGACATAGGAAGTGACCACCAACCCCCAAACAAGAAAGCAATAAATACGCAAAACACTTCGCTGGAACTACAAACGACAGACTGGGAACAATTAAAAAAACCCACAAAGCCATGTTTGCAGATGGACAAGTGAATAGACACCTGGCTAAAGTGAGACTTAGAAAAACCTTTCTCACAATATCAACTAGTGCAACTTCTGGAAACTGAAGGCAACCACCAGTAAACCACATGTGTGTGTATATATATATATATATATATATATTATATACCATTTACGCTTAACAAACGAAGAAAAGGAGTTCAAATTAATTGTGAAGAAAACCCAATATGCCTAGGTGTTCAGCTGGACAGGGGGCTAACCTTCAATAACTTTATTAAATATCACAGAAAAAACATCTAAGAAGTTGAACTTGCTAAAGTGACTTGTAAGTACATCTTGAGAGCAGACAACACAACACTTAGACATGCATACATAGGCTACGTCAGATCCATATGAGACTATAATCTCCCCTTGTAGGTCACATCATCAAAAAGCTCTTGTACACACATGAACAGAGTACAAAGTCAGACTCTCCGCTTCATTTGTGGCCTTTGAAATTGATGCAAACATAGAGCCACTAGACATTAGAAGAGAAAAGGCAACTATAGAATGTGACAGTTATCCTCCTTGTGGAGTATTATCATCAAGTGGCATATTCTTTCCAGAACGTAGTCTTTCCTATGGATCTCTTGAATTCTCCGCGGTCTTGAGCAAGTTACCCTGCATCTTCCAGTGACATGCGCAGGCATTCTTGAATGTCTTTTGTCTAACGGCATCTTGGTCGGCCTTTGCCCCCTATCATCCCCTCCAGTAACACTCCATGCCGTCGTGTCTCTTAATATGACCGAACAAAACTAGCTTTTTCTTTAATATGGTGTTCAGAAGCCTTCCTGGAGGACGTTAATTGTTTGTAACACCTCCTGGTTTGTTTTCTTCAATGTCCATGTAAAAACTCTTCTATAACACTTTAATTCAAATGATGTTATTCTCTTGGCCACTGTTTTATTTAGTGTCCATGCTTCCCATCCATATGTCACCACAGGAAATACACATGTTCGTAGTAAACACAATGTGGTTATGTTAGTACCTTGCCATAGTTTCTTTATCTGTTTTTATTTTGCCAGCGCCATTGCCGTTCTTCTCTTGATCTCAACTGCAGTCCCCCACATTGTTTATATTAGTTCCTAAATAATAAAAATGTGTCACTTCTTCCAAATTGCAGTTCTCAATATTAATTTTTGGTCTTGATTTAGTTTTGTCAGTTGCCATTATTTTTGTCTTTTTCATAAAAACAAGAGTGCTATATGCAGACATTTCCCAACCAAATCCACATGACCATAAATAGGCTACGCAAAGATCAAACCACACTAGGTGCGAACAACTTAAACACCTACAAAGAATTACAGCAAACCATACTACAACAGACTAGAGGAGGAAACAGTAAAACACCACCTTATTGAATGCTCTGCACTACAAGACCTGTGAAAACTGTTACCACCAAACTCTTACATCACTAATATCCTTTATACAGACACAAATCAGATGAAGAAGATGCACTCATCATAGGAAAGAAAGAGTGAAAGCTTGCAACCCTGGGAATTGGATAAGTATCTGAAGTAGTATTTGGTTATGTAGCTCAACAAACTGCTTGTTCTGAATTCAGTACAATCCATAATCCTGGACTTCTTAGGTAGTGGTATGAATACTGAGGAGTTTAGGTGTAGTGATTACCATCAGCAGTTAGATGTCTATTGATGATTTTTATATTTGAGATACTTTCAATCCGGGAAAATGTCAAAGAGCGAATTCCTTGGTAGTGGAACATTTTAGGATTGACATTAGATGTTTGATATATCCAAGGACTGTTTATATGTGGACCAATCCAGGGCCTTGAGAGAAACTTGGGCTGGATCAGGAAAAGTGCACAGCTGGCACAGTGGAGTGTGTTGTGGTTGTATTCTGTTCAGGTGATTGCTAAGCTGTACATGTTGGGTACGAAGTCAAAAGATGATAATTTGGTCTTTCCTTCCCAGGAGGTTGATGTCTTTGGGATGGAAATATATTTACAGATTTCCCTCTCAGTGTGTCACATAGCCCATATGTTCTTCAATTCTCTTTGTTTACATATTTCAACATCATTTTTAACTGTCTGCATGGTCGTTTGTGTGTATGGCTGCTCTTGCCTTGCTCCGTTCTTTGCTATTCTGCCTGCCTTAATAATGTATATAAACCAGTCTGTTTCAACAGTGTAAGAGGACATTTCTTAACATTCACAAATAAACGGAAGCCAAAAAGTAAACCTTTACACAATATAAGTTTATTATATGAATATAACAAATATTTAGACAAGCACTGTGGTATTTTTGTTGTTGAATTCTATATAAAACTGGACATTCTGTTAAATCTACTTACATTCATTACAAAAGATGATTATACATTCATCACGGCAAATTAATAAGATATGAAATTATTTAATGAGACAATATCCCACCTAATAGTTTGCCTCTGCCTCTCCGTAAAAAGCGCTGCTGGACAATGAATTCAATGTGCACATAAAGACAAAACAATGAGGGCACATATTCAATATTTTTGAATTTTCAAATACAGGAGACGTACAAACAATAATTAGTTGCTATTTTTAAATAGGCACGTTAATCTGTGGCATCAGAGTTGTCTACTGTATAAGGATCAGCTACTTCTGTTGCTCCACAATCTACAATAACTACATCCTTGGTGGGTTTGTCTCGACTATCAGTCGATGTTTCCTCAATCTTTCTCACAACACTCTGAAAAAAATACATAAAGATTAAGTACAAGGAAAACCCATAGTCAGTAAATCATCAATAATATTGTACATCAAAGTAAGAACAGGATTGTAAAGTACTGGACTGTCATACAGGCTACCAGTATCATATGGGACAACATAAAGTTGCATAAAGAGAAAAGATCATTCAGAATAAGGCAACTCAGAACCGAACACAGGTGTGTACAGTACGATTTTGCAGCATGACTTCACAATAAAGATGTTTGAAACTCAATTTACAAAGAAGTTAAATATCTGTGTAATAGAGTTGTGCAAATCACTTAAAGCAACACAAATTCAAGATGTAATAGGTTAAAAAATATCCACAGACAACACAGAATGACTGAAGCAAATGTATGGGAGGAAATAAATGGACACTATACAAAAACTATAATGATAAATAGATTTGTTTCTGGGTTAGGCCCAAAGAATAACAACAATATGACCAGCCATGTCTAAGAGTGACAAAGGAGGTTTTAGAGATGTGGGTACGCTCTTCTATCCTGCAGAGAGTCAAAGTAAACCTGAATCCATTCTGAAGTCTGATGTTCTGAACTGAAAGTCTAATATTGCAGCAAAGATGCAAATCATGACATTTAAGAACAAAGAAGAATGGGTTGAAAATATGATTAAAACTTCACAAACCAAACAGAAAACAACATATGTACCTGAAGACATGATAAATGCTATAACTGTACAGTAGACTACATTTGTAAGTTTACACTTAACTATAAGAAAACATACCATGCCCTTAATGATTTTTCCAAACACTACATGACGACCATCTAGCCACGATGTTTTTGTGGTTGTGATGAAAAACTGTGATCCATTAGTGTCCTTCCCGGCATTTGCCATTGACAGCCAGCCAGCACCATGGTGCTTGAGTTTAAAGTTCTCATCTTTGAATCGATCTCCATAAATACTCACGCCTAAAAATGAAATCATAAGCATGTTTCAGCAAACATGGAATTTTCATGTAAATGTTTTCATTCACTAAGAAAAACAATGGGCAAATGATATACTAAGTCAATGTAAAAGGTTCATATACTGAACCAAGCTCATGGTCGAGACAAGGTTCAGTACTTGAGGACATAGGGGGCAATGGATTGTGACTAATTACATGAAACATGTTCACTAATAGTAGAACACCACATACAAAATAAATGTAGTCAAACTAAGTCCAAATCTCTGCTCACCGACACCATGGAAACTGCTACTAAGCGACATGTTTTGGCCTGTACAGTCCAATGGCATAGTGGGTGATACACACTCATCGCCTGGCGACATATAAGAAGACTGTCACATGCAATGGATGCTAACTTTAATTACAAGCATGCCAAAAATTGATGCGCTGGGCTGAATAGCACAAAAAACGCAGCATTGCTGTAAAAGTATCAGCACGGGGTGCAAAGGGTCCCGCATTGCTCTCATGCAGACCCAGGGTTAGCAGATAACCAAGATCCCAAAAGTACCTCCTCGTGGTGCACTCTGGAAACAGAAATACAGCTGCTCATGCTGTGTTCCTGGCCAAAACTTTTGGGGATCATGTCCGTGAATGTGAAGTCAGCAGATGGAATGAGAATTGACTGCAAAAAAAAGATATGCAACAACTCCGACACATTTGCGCCAACCAGTGATGCAGGACATTCCGGGCTGGAGCATTGACCATTGCAAGTGTCACAAAATTGGTAGATTTCATGATGAATATTGAGAATTATGTGCTAGTCTCTGTAAGGATAACATATTGAGTACAATGAGAAGGCAGCACTGTGCCAGAGGGCAGAGTCACATGCAAATTAAATGAGAAAACATGACATAGAAAGTGGAACTAAATTTTTGTTCAGCTCGAGAACAGGCTTCTAGTGCTCCTAAATATATGTAGAGACTCTTACTAGACTTGGATGGTGACAGATAAGAAGGCTGCCATAGACTAGGGAACCCTAGCCAAAACAAAGGCATGCTGAAATTGAATGTGCGGGACCTTCCGAAGTGCAACTAATGTAGCTATGCTGTAAACCCACAGCACAAAGTACTTCACGTTCTCCGGTTGAAATGACATAATTTTTGTGTTGGTTATCAGAGAGCGAATGCAGAAGTATCGGCACAAAATAATTCATGCTCTCTGGCCCAAATAATTGTGATGATTATTTAAGAGTGAACACAGGAGAAGATATGTAGAACGGGGAACATCTAAAAAACTTATCAGGAAGAGAGATGGGAAGAAGAGATTCTGGACAGCCAGGTGAATTAACATTGATAAGGAACTGCTAACCACCACTGTGTTAAGAGAGTTGTGGAGATCCACAATTGTCTACACTAAATGGTATAGCACTTGCAAATGCTGATTTTACTGTTGCTTGTCTAGCTAAATATGATGATTAGTAGTTGGCAAGTTGTAAGGCAGTTGTTGGACAAAGCATGTTGTCTCAGTACTTCTTTTATGGCTATCCACCTCTTGGCTTTTTGTGTTCAGACCAGAAATCATGATAGTGTCTAAGATATTTGCCTGCTGGCTAAGTTTCAAGATCACTCATGGTTTGCAAAAATAAAGTAACTCATACGGTCCATCCAGCCACAAGGAAATTGGTATTAGGGATCATGCTATTGAGTAAGTACTGAAAGCACCACTAATTAGCTGTTGGTCAACCATTAGCTAAGCAGCAAAACATTGGATCAAATGGTGTGACCCATGGACTGCTGAATCTGTAACCAACTATCAGAGGTTTAATATGGATGACAAGTTATTTCTTTTTGTTCTTTACTCCCATTCAGATTTCTACATTCATGACTCTGACAAATGCAGCAGTCAATCCCAGGCTCATAGCAGTGATGCAAAGTTATTCATGGAGACAGGGTATAGTCAGCAACAAGTGTTCTGCTTCCATAGAGCTGCTTGGGCCGCAGATGCACAAGTCTATAAGTTATTAAATTTTCCTGCTAATTTTTTCTTGTATATTGGAAAAGTTGATGATTGTACAATTTATCCTAAACCTTACCTCCGGTACCATCTCCTTTGGTGAAATCTCCACCCTGAATCATGAAGTTTTTTATGACCCTGTGAAATATGCTGCCTTTGTATGTTAGTACAGTATCTTTCGACTGAAATGAATAAATATATTTTTGGAAATGTCACTGCACTAAAATAGCAATTTTTCACATTTTATAGCAATATTTAGCCATTTTACTACAGGTAACTTAATCAGTTTTGTCATGTTTAAATTTTGCCAACAATAATTTCGCAACTTGGGCCTAATATTTTGGTTAGCAACAGGTTGTTACAACTTGTGCGTTAAAAACTAGAAACTGGAATAAATTATTAAAAGCGCGAAGTCTGTATATTGAAAAGTGTGACATCCGGCACCCGCATACTAGGAAAGAACAAAAAACTTACAATATAAATGATGTGTACACACAGATACTTACACTGTCAATGCAAATGGACAAATATATATTTCATAAGTTTCGTAGAAAAAACAATCACAGGGACTAATGAAAGTACTGGTAATGTATTTAAAAGCAGTGTTGCCACTAAAATAAATGTTAAACCCTGCAAAAACCACCATTATAAAAAAATTAAATAAAAACAGCACAAATCCCTGTTGCCACTAAAATATATAAATAACATAAAAATTAGTGTTGCCACTAAATTGAGTAAAAAAACCCCACTATGTACAAAACTGCAGAAATTCACGTAAAAAACGCAAAATGTATTGTATGAGCATACAGAGTCAAACCTTGCAAAAAACCATACAAAATATGGGTATTTGGTACATGTGTATATCTATTGTTCAAAAATTATTTTGTTATTATCTCTACACACAATATGTAAATGGAACACTGGTTAATGGAACAGGCAGCATATTTGTTTTACCTGGAAACCTTCAGCCAAGGACTTGAAATTTTTCACTGTCTCTGGAACTGTTTTTCCAAAGAGCCCTATTTCTATTCTTCCTGCAGGCTCTCCTCCTATTTCGATATCAAAATGTACCTGAGATCAAACAAATAAATTATGAAGTAGAATCTTTGTACTTTGTAAATGTACTTATCTTAAACACTCCAATTCACTATTAATCACAGTAATACATTTTGTGGTTTATTTGCAGGTTCTGCCTGCTGATCACATCCATGTGGTAACTGGCCTGGACTTCTATCTAGTTCAGGGTGTAAAGAATAAGACCACTGTCTTCTTTCCTGACATGTCATAGGAGGCGACTAAGGAAAATTGGGAAATGGATAGGCTGACAATCTGTTGCCTATGAAAAAGTGATGGTCACTACATGTCTTGCCTTCTGTCACATGGTCCCCATGGAGAGATGCAGGCCAGCGAATATTGCACCTTTGTCCTTTTGTGGCATACTCTATAAAGACAGTGGTGGGAAGTGCTAGGTTATTATCACTGCAGATTAGTCAATAGATCTGACAGAAGAATGATAAACCTAGTTGGCCCAGACATATATGCTGTATTCAAGGCAGGACGCAATGATCTGTGGATACCGTCTCCCTTTAGTGCATCCTGTGGAGACAAAGAATGCGTTCATAAGCCTCCTAACACAACTATACCTTTGAGACAGTATTTGAGGTCACTCCCGTTACTGAGGACCTATGCTTTTGTCAGAAAGGGTATGTACTGTTAAGAATTACCTGCTCACAATTAGTTATTTCGTCATCATATCACCTGCTGATCAATAAAATGTATGCTTAACTAAGTACTCAGAAGGATAGACTTTATTGGTCATAATTTTCTTATTATTCTGAGATGATCTTTCAGAATGTAATTATTCATCCACTGATGTAGTCCGTTATCGATTCAGGTTTTAAGTTGTGCCACATGTGTGGCATAATATATACTATGTCACATATATACTTAGATAATATTTCTAATTTGTGTTGAAATTATTGTAGACATATTAGTTAATTAATTATCTAATGTTAATTGATGATTTTTTTTCAATTATGCAGATTAATTATCATACATACTGTCATAGTATTTTAGCTAATCACAACTTGTACCATTTTGCTTGAAAATTAAAATCCTATTAATGGTCTTTTGCTCGTAATGTCAGTTTGATTGTTAATGTTGTAATTGTTACCATATAGAAATAGTTTAACTCTGTTTTGGGGTAATGAAAGGGTAAATCAGGAATTGCTTGGTTAACTCTACAGGGATCTTGTTCAATTATAGAAACAATTATAGGCAGTAATGGCTGAGATTCACTCCTTTCTTGGAGCCTTCTCCCAGCTGAGAAAAACTCAGGCATAACAAACATTTGATTATTCCTCTAGTCACAAGTGATATTTGAGGTGATTCATCCTGCCCAGAAGCGTATATGCATCCAAGAACTACGGTAAGGGTTTGTACGAGGACATTGCTATACAAATATGAGACATTTGTGTTACTTAATAACAGTATCTTCTTCTTCAGCGTTCATTCTCAAACTCGCCCTGGTCTCCCTTGTAGCAAGACCATGATTCTACTAGATTTCCAGCAGGATGTAGTTCAGAAAATGGAAATGCGTTTTATTTGTGCCAATGGTCCAACATATCCATCTTCGGCAGATAATGACAGTATGAAGTTAATGGAACATTTCTCATGTTACAGTCATGTATTTTGGATTATGCTGTTGATATGGTGTAATTTGAATGTGCTGTGTTTTCCTCAATGTCAGCTTAAATCGGATGTCCCTACTGAAAGCAACGGCAAACTACAGGAGTATAGTGACAAGAAATTTTCTCTGGAAGGTCACATTAAGAGACATGGAGTGTTACTGGAGGGAATGATAGAAGGCTAAGGCCACCCAAGATGCCATTGGACAAAAGACATTCAAGAATGCCTGTGCATGTCACCAAAAGAGGCAGGACAATTTTCTCAAGACTGCAGAGAATTCAAGAGATCCACAGGGAAGACTACATTCTGGAAAGAATATGTCACTTGATGCTGATGGTGTAATTTGCTTGTAACTGGAGGCAATGAGATGTCAAATTTAGTTTCAACCTGCAGGATTGCTGATTTTTATTCTTACTCGATCATAAGAGGAATGTAAATCATTTCAGTATGTTCCGACTACTCCAGCTAATTCATCAGTGTGGAATGTCATCACAAAGAGACAACCAAAACCAACAGCAGGGAATGTCCATTTCGATCCCAAAAAGTGAGTGCCCAAGGCGGAGGAATCCTTATGAATCAGAAGTTCAAGTGGCGAAGTGTGTGGCACATTCAGGGCATAGTAATGAATGTTGGCTGACCACCATGGAAAAGTTTGGGGCCGTACCAACGTATATCCCAAAGACAAGTAGCAGACCATCAAAACTTGAATAGAGGTTCTAACACTTTTGTATAATCAAGAACTATTAAAGGAAATAAAGATCAAACAGATAGGCCTAAAATATTTTGAACATATTAAAAGACACGACACCCTGTTTAATACTTTACTTGAGGGTAGAGTCGAAGGGAGGGGAGCAAGAGGTAGGCAGTGATACACTTAGGAGAGCAACATCAGGAGATGGACAGGTTTCTGAGTGCACCACAAAAGCAAGAGGATGTTAGAGGTTTATTGCACCCAATCTTTGTTGTGGAACTTGATGATGAAGGGACATGATCACACTTTCACTCAACTGCAGTATATGTGTATAGCATAGGCATACAATATGAAACTTTCTTCACTTAAATTAAAGCATTGTGCTGTGTACTCAAGTACTGGAATATGATGGGTATACAAGAGAGCACTGTAACCTTTCCATTGCATAAAAATTAATTGCGAAGGCTCAAAATTCGTGACAAGACATCTGTTTTGAACTTTTGCTCCAGTTTGTCTTTTGGTGTAATTTAAATAGCTTCTAGCTATCATTGAGTATCAGGTCTAAAGCTCATGGCTGGCGACCCACTTCATACTGATGTCTATGGCAACATTCTGTACATGGCATGAACAAGAGGCAAGTAAATTTTATGACATCTGTACATGATGCGCAGACCTTCAATAGGAAGGTCTGTTTCAAGCATCATGGTCGTCATATGCGGGATGTGGTAAAACCATGTGCAATACAGGCCTATACCCGTCATATGGGAGGCGTTGATAGTGTTGACAAGTAGCTAACATTTTATTTGTACACAGGACCTGCAAGTGGTGGAAGACATTTTTTTTTTACATGTTGGCAGCTTGCTTTGTGAATTCAATTATCCTGTGGCTGGGCCACATATCCTGGTCAAGTCAAGGTGGAAAAATTTTGCCTACAGATCGTTCATGGGCTTCTTCAGGGCTGCCAGTCTAGGCCTTCTTCAACTTTCGGAAGAAGAACAAGCAACCCACCTGATAGGATGATAGGAGTAATACATTTAATTGCTCTCAATCCTAAACGGTTGGCCAGTGGCAAGTCTTCGACTCCTGTAGTCTGTTCAGATAGGTCAAAGAGGCACCACCAGACTCGGTATGTGTATCCAGTATATAAGGTAGTTCTGTGCCCATATCCCTGCTTCAATAGATATCACACGATGGTAAATTTTAAAACTGAGTGTACTTCTGAGCTGTACAACAAGTAGAAGAGCTGCACAGCAGTGGGTTAGTCATTCATGTTTGGTTGTTTTTATGAGATTTTTTAAAGACAAAATGTCTTCACCTCTTCCTAGCATCATCTGTAGGACACATTTAAAAAAAAAAAAGAATTACACGCACATTTGCACTTTTTTAAATATTGCACATTTATATGTGTAAAAATTTTTAAAGTTCAAATAAAGAAAAAGTTTGTGCGTCTTTCAAACATCCATGTCATGTTTTTTTTGCGAAAAAAGGTATTCACCACTTCCTCACACTTCGAGTAGGACTCAAAAAATTTTTTTATTTACAGACATATTTGTGGTATTCAATTCTGCATTTACATGCACACAAAAAATTATTTTAAAATCTCCAATAAGAAAAATGTATGCCATTTTCTTCAACACCAACTAAAGCAAAATTTCAAAAAGAATTCAGTGGTGGGGGAACATTTGTGATTTGTAAACACAGCTTGCTAAAATACAGGTTAAAAGTTACATATGATACATAGAAAGAAAAATGGTTACAGAACTTGGTTAAATCCTAGTTTAAGTCCCTGTTGTGCTATAAATAGCACACTGTTGACGCCTGTTGTCACAGATTTCCATGTAACACCAATTAAATTATTGAAATTAATGGATGCTGTGACATCACATCTCTGGACACAAATGACATCAAGCACACTTATAATTAGGTGGTAAATCTTGCTTTATGCCTATAATTTTTATAACTAATTAATTTTTTTCATTTATAACTGATCCTACTCTTTACCCCGATCCCTAATGTAAATACTAATACGAAAATAATGTCTTTTCAATTAATATACCTTAATTTTAAATACAAATTCTACTAATCACGCTGCAAAGGTTAGGTAATACCTCGAAAGTAGAATGAAAAGGTCACAGTGGAGAATCAAGCTAGGATTGAGCCCAGAACTTAATAAATCTAGCTTCAAACATGACAAACGATGCCATCACTATTTAAAACCCTGTCACAAGAAATGTATAGCCTAAGCAAAATTTTCACGTAATCCTAGATGTCCAAGTAGCTAGTTTTTTGGTGGGCCTAGGCTCTAATGTATCATCAAATCATAGTGTTTCTCAATTATTCTGATGTTGAAAATTGGCTCTATAACTTTAGTTTTTACGAAAACGTACGGGTATACCCGTAATTGTTCTTCTGCTAGGATTTATTCTGAAATCTGTTTAACAATATTTTATATAATATAAATATAGTATTTAGTATATGCCCTGCTTATTTATTCTAAACTGCGCTCAAGGCGAAACAGCCTACTACCAATGACTACTATAACTATACTACTAATAATTTAAATACTAAACTAAACTTTTTAGTAAGTTAGTACTTACCACGTCTGTCACTTTCGGTCCCTTTGCACCTCCAGATACCAAGTTCGAGAGGCCAAAAAGCAGGACAACTGTAGTGATCAGCATAGCTATGACTTTTATTGCCAAAACACTACTAAATCCTTTCCTAAAATACAGCTTTGTGCCTACAATGGAACGAAGCCAATTGAATAAAAGAGAACACAACACACGCTTCTATCGGGGTCTCTGCGATCAAGACCTTGACCTTACAATACGGTTCACATTATTTAAAAAACAGCGTTATTTATATTGGCTGATGCAATAGATCATTGGTTACTTTGCATATACTTTGTATCATTAGCCAATGCAACGCATGAAAAAAATTTAATCAGCCAATATAAGTGACGCTGTAAGATCTGTGCACAAGAATACTTAAAGAATGGACTTGCTACTAATCAACTTGGTAAATTTTCATTGGTTGTTGATTTTAACAGTTCCGGAAGTACAACGTGTCACACTAAATATTCTCATATATCCAACAAACATTACACGTTGATTGTTAACGTTTCAAATTTTTTGGGACAATCTTGATAATACGAACCATAAAACCACCTTAGTTATTGATTGCAGTTAATTAAGAGAGAATCTTTCTTAGGTTTGCCCGATTTTCCTGCGTCAAAATGGGGAAAATGGGCAATTTTGACAGAAAAAAGGGACTTATTTTATATGTAAAAAGATATTGCTTAGGAATACATGCATTCTAACAGAAAACACCATAGGACTATACTTTATCATTTTCATATGAACCATTCTATACTAACATATGGATGCTAATCTTGGACAATAAACAGAAAGTGGGAAATTAGAGGCAATAGAGATGTGGTTCTACAGAAGAATTCTGAGAATATCGTGGACTGACAGGAAAACTAATGTGAAGGTGTTGAGTCAAATGCGAAACGAATAATATAAAAAAATGACAAACTTCATTTTTTGGCCACGTTATGAGACGATGAGGTTTGGAGAAAATAGTCACAACATGCAAATTTAAAGGCGACAACGTGAGGCAGTTTAACACCCTTGTACGGCAGTTTATTAGACAGTTTAACAACCTGGTACGTCAGGCACACAACAACGATCTTGATACATAATACTGTAGATGGAGCGCTGTGGAGAGCCATGATCACATAAGCCAGCCGATATGGCAACTAATGAATAAATGAACCATTCTGATATATTCTTTTGTTAAAAGTTAAAAACACATCAATAAAAAAAATACAATTTTAACATATTTTTTTCCAACAAATTAAAAAGACATCATTATATACCTTAACAACGTAGCCCTCCTTTCTATTCTTGTGCGACCTTTTTCTATAATTCTCTAAAGGTTGTACTTTTTAACAATTCTTTAAAAAAAAAATTAAATATGGCAATTTTTATAAGACATGTCTTTGAAATTATGGTGCACAAATAAAATACGTATGTGGCTAGGGCGATAACGACGCGGACAGCACTCACAATGTCAAAATGTAGATGCCATGTGAGCGAAATTTATAAGAATATATCACAAGTTGCCCGTACATGCATCAATCAATCAATCAATAAAACCCATAACCCTTCAGGGTCGTAGGGGTACCACATTGGAAGCTTCAGCACACAGAGTCCTCCAGCGAATTCTATCCTCAGCGATGCGCATGAGTGTGGAAATATCTAGCCCTGTCCATTCCTTGATGTTGTCTGTCCATGTCTTTATTTGTCCTCCTCTGCTTCTTCCAAAATCGTACTCTTTTGATCAAAATTCTTTTGATCGTACAGGCATATGAGTATCTGTATATAGGGTACGTTGCACGATGTTATGCGCCATATGGCCAAGTGCACCCGATTTCTGCCAGCTATTTTTTTTAGGTTTGCTTTACTTAGATGGTCTGCCCTCCCAGGATAATGAGCACCATCTGTTCAGGCTGTGTGTAGAGTTTTCCATCTCCTATGTGGCCTGTCTTTCTGGACTCTTGAGCGCCACCTGCCCAGAAGTTAGGGGCATTTTCTACGTTTTCCTACCTTTTCCCTTAAGGGATGGAGCTGATTGGGGCCTAAAGAGGGATTTACTGACTTCTCCCTTTGTATGTTTTAGAAAGTAGTTTCCTATATTCCCCTATTTTAAAGGTCCCCCAATCCTGTGGACGCACCATGCCGGGGTCAATGACCCCAACTGTTGGCTTGAGCTTATAGCGGTTCATACTCGCTTGATGCTGTCCGTCACGAGACACAAGGGGTATTTCAGTGGAGATATCAGTGCCACTTGATATCCCACCCCGTCCTGCTGGACAACATCGCCAGTTTGTCCGCAACTGCTTATTCGTCCAGAAATCTGGATTATTCGTCCAGAGATCTGTCTTATATTGCAGCCAACCACCAGATGTGGAGGCTCCATATCCGGAGGGTGTTCCACGATCCGCAACCTGTGGACGCGCCTGGTAGGGGATGGTCGCCTCCCCCCCAGGGTACAGGCATATAACCAAATGAGATCAGGGTACAAAGCCAGAGGAAGACCACGAAAAATATGGATAGAAAACGTCAGGCACATCCTGAACAGACATTGTCATAACACAGTCATGGCCACACATTTGGCTTTAGAAAGCAATCTCGAGCTCCAACCATCCCTACGCTTAGCGGCAAGAGTAGTAACAAATAACCTGGGGAAAGAAAATAGTGAGCGAAATTACAGTTCCGCTCTTACTGGTCTTATTTTGTTTTGAATGTGCTCTAGCTAGGGTCCTTTTGGTAAAAAAAAAAGACAAGTTCACTGGCGATGAAAAACCGGACACGGGTTGACATATTTGACCAAATTACAAATTTTCGCTTATCGTTTCCATTTCTGAAACAGCTAACCATGAACATTTTTTCCGCCGAAGACGGATGTGTCGGGCCATTGGCGCAAAAAAACAACCGGTGACACAACGCATTTCCATTCTCTGGACTGCATCCTGCTGGAGATCTAGTAGTACTGCTACAGGAGAGTTCCAGCAAGAGTTTGAGAATGAACGCTGAAGAAGAAGAAGAACATGTTTTGGCATGCAAAGTCCAGGAGCACATCGGATGATAAACCTCAGAAGAGCACATAATAGGTATGCATTCATGGCAGATAAGAGGGTTGCCACAGGCTAAGGAAGGCTACTCGAATTAAAGGCATGCGAAAACAGACATTCTAGGCCCATATGTCGCAACAAACGATATACAAGGAAGTTCAAGCTATCTAGCTTAATTCATACGGGGATTAGTGCTGGTTATTTGAAAGTGAGTGCAAACAACAACACATTTAATTATTGTATGTTATTAATGTATAGGCCTACACTCCTTTAAAATTGAGTATGAATACTTCCGAATAATTTTGCTACAGTTTATTAATGTTGATTACCCCCCTCCCTCCCCGAAAGCAAAACTGGGTGCCTGAAGTCAAAGTAAGGGCACGTGTTAATAAGAGAAAATGAAATAATGCACAGATAGGAAGAATACATTTAGGAACTTTACAAAGATAGTACAAATTTTCTTCTTCTTCTTCTTTCGTTCACCTGAAACATGTCTATATCTGTAATTCTGTCTCCTGAATAAAACTCACTGTCGTTTGAAGTTCATACAGTGTCCCATAGAGCTTTGATTCCAGTGTTTTGTTTCCTATGGCCAATATATCTGCCTCAGCGTTTCATGCTCTGAAGACTCTTGAAGTATATGTTTGGCACTATGTGCTGCCTGTACACTGACACGTTGTCAATCTTGAACTTTGTATACATGTGACTGCGGAGTCGGTTGTGTCCTGTTCTGAGACGTAGAATTACAACTTGTTCTGATAGTAGAAATGAAATAGACATAGATTACAACAACGAAGGCCCCTGAATATTAACTGTAGAGATGGAAGAAGCTATACAACATTTGAAATACAATAAATCTACTGGACCAGATAATATTACAAAGAAAGAATTATAAGTGCTGTAGGAGTATGGTATAGAAATAATCATCAAAATATTAAATGGCATCTATAACAGTGACGATATTCCATCTGATTTAATGCAATCAATGTTCATAAACGTACCGAAGAAACTTTGTGCAGTAGCATGTGAAGACCATCGAACGATCAGCCTTATGAGTCAGATGACCAAGATTCTACTTCGTATAATAATGAGACGAATAAGAAGAAAATTGAAACCAGAAATTGCAGAAGAGAAATGTGAATTTGTGGAAGGAAAAAATACAAGAAATGTCCTATATATAATACGAACCTTGATGGAGAGGACAATAGAAGTACACATGACTTGTACTTGTGCTTCATTGATCATAATAAAGCATTTGACAAGGTGAAACTTTCGGAAATGATAAAAATGTTAGAAAAACTCAATGTTGATGGGAAAGATATAAAAATAGTAAGAAATATATATTGGAAACAAACAGCTGCAATGAGGGTTGACAGTAATGTAGGAGAATTTCAAAAGATAGAGATAGTCGTCAGACAAGGATGTGTAATGTCACCAGATCTTTTCTCCATGTACACATAAGATATTATGTGAAACATAGGAATCATGCAAGGAATATCAATTGGAGGTTAAAATTTGAATAATCTAAGATATGATGATGACACAGTTCTGATTGAAGGAGCGAACAAGAACATCAATCTATGTTAGATATGGTAGCACAAGAAAGCGAAAACAAAGGCCTAAATCTCAACAAAAATAAAACATAAGTAATGGTTGTTTCAAAGAAATACACACCGCCAAAATGCAATATTATATCAATGATGCAAAATTAAATCAAGCGGATTAAGTTAAGTATCTTGGGACCATTTTAACAACAGATGGCAGGTGTTCCAATGAGATCAAGAACAGGATAGCACATGCTAAATCAACATTTAAAAAAAGTGAGAATCATTCTCTGCAATAGCGTAATAACAATGCATACAAAAGTTGAAGTGCTAGGATCTTATATTCAGTCAATCCTCCTGTATGGAAGCGAAGCATGGGCAGTAAACATAGGCGCCAAGATAAACTGGAAGCAACTGAGATGTGGTTTTTAAGAAGAATAATGAAAATTTCATGGACAGCCAAGAAAATTAATTTAGAAGTTCTCAGAGATGCTGGAGTAAAACGACAAGTAAGTTATAGTTAAAATTAGAAGTAGACAATGAAGATTTTTTGTAGAGCATGTGATGAGAAAAGTAGAACTTGAACATTTAGTAACCATCGGAAAGATCAAAGGAAGAAGAGACAGACGAAGACAAAGAAATACATTTCTGGATGGGTTCTCACTGGCACAAACAGAAGTCACTAACTGAACTTATTAACAACCCAAGAGACAGAAGAGTTGTGGAGAAGCATGATCGCTCACCACTCAGCATGGTACTTGATTGATTTAAAGCAGAACGCATTAAAACCTGATTTAATAAACCAACAAGCGGTGGTTGGGGTGGGGGGGATTTGATTGGTAGAGAATTAAACTTATTCTGGAGAGGAATTCCACTATCACTAATACCTGTGGACTGGAGTCAACCTTGGTTATTATAAGACATATGTCCTTAACAATAGCCCTTTGTTGTAATTCCTGAAACTTTTACTGTATGATTAATCTTTCTAAACGTGACTTGCATATTTATGATAGTGCTGTATAGGACCTATATATCAAGTTGGATATAGGAGTTTCTTTGTCTCTTGTTGTTCGTCCATCACAAGTGATGATGACCATTTGTTACATCCAATTTAAAAATTCAATTTTAGTTATGTCCTTGATTATGAGTTCGTAGATGGCTAATGAGCCCTATTCGAGCTGTAAATTTCATTGGACAGTTTGGACATGGAATAACGACTGTAGACGGATCTTGGTCTATCCGTGACTTTCTAGCTGCTCTCTGCTGTTGAGCTGCTGCATTTCTCTTCTTTTTACAAGATGATGCGCTTTTTTATGTAAAAAGGAAGCGAACGATTTTGTGTTCGTCTTCTACAAGGCGCTGTCTAACTCAGTGGTTCTCAACCTTTTTTCGAATTTGGAGTGAGGATGGCCGTAGCCCGTAGAGAACCCCTGACAAAGTTTTCAAAAAGAGCAGCGAACCATAATAGAACCGGAACCATCAGCCGTTATTCTCTGAGAGATTTACTGAAGCGGAGATCTGAGCACCTATGGACGCGTCCGGTGTGCGAAAAGGATAATCAACAGACCTAATACCTAATTTAACCTTTTCACAAAGTACACAAGATATTTGTTTAGCGTTTGTACTCAAGCTCCCTCTGGATCTCTCGTGTAGCAGGACAATGACCCTACTAGATATCCGGCAGGATGTAGTCCAGAGAACGGAGATGCCTTGCATGATCAACACATCTCCGCTTTCGGTGGTTTCACAGGTTTTAATTTATCACCCTAATTATGAATTAGTTGTACATGTACGTTTGCAGTTGTCCTATGTAGTTTGCTTAGTTGACGGGATTAAAGCATCTATTTGGAAAGACACGATTCTTTCATTTACAGACACGAATCCATTTTAGAAAATCAGGGCATACTCCCAGTAAATAATAATAGAGGTTGAGTTTCAAGTAATCCGATATGAACCATCCCAAAGGTTATTTTCGAATATGCATTAGCGAAACATTTTCTCGTGTGTGAATAAAATTAAGTATCAGCCATTTCATACATGGCAATTTGTACTAAGTAAAAAAAAATTAGGGTGATGCCGCCCCTTTACTGTTTTTAATCCCCCCCCCCTTTTAAAAACAAAGAAAATCACCATGTCTTATCTTTTCGAATTCAAGACAGTAGATAAGACTACGTAATGTAAATGGGGGTGGTTTAGCTAATAATAATAATAATAATAATAAATAAATAAATACATAAATAATAATAATAATAATAATAATAATAATAATAATAATAATAATAATAATAATAGTAGTAATAATAATAATAATAATAATAATAATAATAATAATAATAATTGAATAAGTTTTATTTTTAGATTCCCGACTTGCAGATATAACTCAATCCCTGTACACAATCCTAAATTTGACTGTCGGTGGCGAAAAGGGTTACACCCATGTCTAATTATAGACATTATTACTGTGACAAGAGTAAGTAACTCTTGTTGATTTTAACAATTATTTTGTATATGTTGTAGTTGCACCCCTTACACCGTTGAGGCTTGAGACTTGTGCGTTGGGTGGAAACGATATGATACAAAGAAAGCACCACTGTTACCTGTCATAAAAGACGACTTAGGAGTTTTTTTTAAAAAGACTTTCCCATTCCATAGAGGATACAGGGCTATTTAACAGTTTTTATATTTTGAATAATAAATATTCCAATGTTTATTTACCAAGAGGTCAACACGATCGACGCCATGCTAAGATCGGATATGTCAGCCCGAAAGGTGCACAAATGTGGCGTAATATTTTGTATAGCGCAAGCAATACATATTGAAAATCTGTTGTTAATTTTTACTTTAAAATTGTATGATGGAACATTCTAATGACTAGTTTTTAGCAGAAGCGATGCGTGACCTTCGCAATTCTATAAACAATAATAAAAAAACCCAATACCCATGTCCATCTTATCGTTTAGAACAGTTTAAAAAAAACAAACTTGCAATATAGGCCTATCCATATAACTCACACTCTAAAGACTAAAAAAAAACCCTTCATCCCCGATCCTCACTGGACCAATTTTCTCGGCCATTCTCCACGCATATACATTCAAATATTACAAATTTATAAATATGTTAGATCAATTTATCTGAAACTCTTAGCAACATTTTAAAAAAGAATAACACGCCTTTCACAAAATAATTACATGTTCTCTCTTTGTCTTCTAATTCTTTCATAGATTTCATGCACGAAAACAACACAATTTTGCTAGAGTGCTTACACAAACATAACTTTTATTTTAATTTTGAAGAACATAGACTGGCATGCCCCTAAGAAATTATTTATATAAATATTACAACCGTTATATAATCGAGTTTGTCAGTTCACCGTTTTGAAGAAATATCAAGCCAATTCATTGTATTATGTGCAAGTTGTAATCGACGAAAGAAGTGCTTACAAAATACAATAACTTGCTATAAAATAAATGTCTTCCCACTCGCATTTGAGTTATTATTCGCATATAAATATTAATAAGAATAATATGATTTTATTATGACTGCAGACTGATATGATTGTATAATGCATTTTGTTTCTTTCTAAGAAATATAGTCAAATTTGAGTATGTTAGAAATACATAAATGGACGCATCATTACTGTTTATTTTAAATTATTTAAAGCATGTTATTGATATCGTTACTGTTCAGGTTTCAAAAATGTTTTGAAAGTCGTCACAATTTCGATCCCGATATAAGATAAAATTGGGGGGGGGGGGGAATTGACGATTGGTGCGATGAGAGGTGAAGCTTAAAAACGCACATTGTAGTTTGATAAATACAAAACTATACTGTGCATTATAGTCAATCAATATGTAAAAAATTATGTCTTTACACATCATAACATGTAACCATTGTCTAAAAAAATAGATGAGGAGTCAAGCAATTATTTATATTTATGTGTATGTATCTAGTTTCTTTCTGTACTATACCACGACATGTTTCATTTGATGTAGTTTCTGCTCCACTGTTCTTCTCAATATAACTTCGTCTAAAAAAAAATTGGTAGCATATCCTATCCAGGACGTAGCTATCAACCCAGCATTTGTTGGCTGTGGTGATTTTCTAGGCAATATAAATACGTTCAGTAGGTTGCCATTGCTTTCTGAACGGTCCGGATGCACAATTGCCTGTGGTGAGGATCGAACTCGGTACCTTTGCCGTCACAGACGCGCTCTGTACTACTTCGTCTACTTCGTTTTAATCTTCTTCCAAGTGTTCATCTTTTTTTTGCACAATTGCCTGTGGTGAGGATCGAACTCGGTACCTTTGCCGTCACAGACGCGCTCTGTACCACTTCGTTTTAATCTTTTTTCAGCGACTCTCACCCCCCCCCACCCCAACCTAATTGCTGTCGTAATTTATGGACATCGCATTAAGTGCCGAAATATGAGTCTTTTTTTTGGTTGAACAGACAAGCAATATTTGGAGACCGAACATTTATTGGTATGTTTGAAATACTACACAGTCTGTTCACTAACAGTTGCAAGTTCATTTAAAGGGAGATTGGTGTGAGAGGATTGCACATAGGACAGTTAAAAATAGGTTAACCCCACTCTCCTCCCAAAAAAGTACCAGAGTAATAAAAGAAATAGTTGAAGCATATCTCATATATTACATTTCTTCCCAACTATTTTTAGGCGCCAAAATACATCCAGACGCAGCGCCAGTACCATGAGGATGATTGACTTTCGAAATAGGAGCATGACCGTCTGAGTTGTGTTTGTGAGATCGGCTTACAAGCCACTGTACCACGGAGTCGACCATTTTCTTAAACAGAAAAGATCATCACCATTTACAGTTAAATGAAAGCCATTTGTTTAGGAACCGCCGCTTAGTAAAATCGTATCTGCGACTTTGATCAGTCAGACGTCCTAAGTATCAATTATAACTATACGAGGATCTCTCTGGCATAGTGGTAAAGTTGTTTCCCCTTTGCTTCAGAGGAAACGGTTCCATCTCTGGTCGTGACTTCTTGTGTACAATTAAGTCACTCTACACCCGTTTTGAACACTTTTTTTTGGATATAAAACTCTTACGTTATGTGAGTAAATTAATTAAATTTCATGTTTCCACGCCTTTCCACGAAGTACGTAAATATTGAAAAATATATATATATAAAAAATGTTAAACAAGTTTTATGCTGAAGCTAAACATGGATATGTGAGGCTTATTAAAGAATACGGTGTTAGGCACTGTATATCTAGGGATGATGTGGTCAGCACCACGCACTCTGTCTTAATTTTCCCAGTAGGTAAGACAAAAGTAGGTTCCTTGACAGCAACCTGCCGTCGGGGATGAATGATAACTCTTCATGTACTAAGCCACAGCAACTATTAGGTGGGGTGGCCAGTTACCTTCCTTCCACAAGTCATGTGTTAGGTAGCCATTTACAGCTGGGTCGACTGAAAGAGCGGTCCTGTCAGGCGATACATCGCGACGGGTATTATTGTGCGTGTGGACGAGGTTTCGAACAGGCACTCTGCAACATGGTTATAGCAAGCTCACTATCAACTATGCTACCTCGCACCTCATTCCAAGGAAACCTGGTTACAATCACCTTAGGCTGGGTAGATCTAAAAACCGTTGGTGATTTAATAATATTTCCAATTTAACTGAAAGTTAAATTTCAGATCACTCGACTAGGAAGCCAGAATATTAACAACTGAGCTAATGCGGGGTTATGCCCGAAGTTATATCTCAATACTGTAAATATCTCTATTACATCATTGACATTAACAATTTTTAAAGCAAACAAGACAGAGACTTGAAGGCCAATGTTTGAACGTGTACTCAATTTTCAATATCTCTTGTATCTCAAATGAAGTAAAGAAACGTCTCTACTCGCGTGTGAGCGTTACAACCTCCGTTCTCCCACTATTACATGTCACGTCTGATCCCCAATTTCTTCTAAATTGCAAGCAATTAGAAACGACCCCGACGGACCTAATATTTTCTTTGGGCGGCCTACTTCAGTTCTACACAAATGTGTCCGTTCCTATCTATGGCTTGCAATTCAAATCCCGCAAGGCAGTAGTTCTGATAGCTTGCACTTCCCGCCCCTGTTTGGCTCGAATGACGTTCGCAAAGACGTGGCCATTGATTTTTAGCACCATTGAGTGGCACAATACATATATACAGAACGACAGACAGAGGATGGATAGGAGCAGAGATGGATTACTGAAAAGTAGGCAATTTCTTTCTAAATCGCGAACTTTCATACACGGGTCTGGCCACATGCCAAGAAGTTCATCAACTCAACATTGAGAAATGTGGGTCCTATGAAGAATCTCTGTACTGTCATGTACTGTACTGTGCTGTTAATGTCCTGTTATGTACTGTACTGTGCTGTAATGTCCTTTCATGTAATTTGCTGTTTGTAATGCCTGTAATGTACTGTACTGTGTTATAATGTCCTGTCATGCACTGCACTGTGCTGTAATGCTCTGCCATGTACTGAACTGTAATGACATGTTATGTAATTTACTGTACTGTAATGTACGGAAACGTACTGTGCTGTGTTGTAATGTCCTGCCATGTGCTTTACTGTGCTGTAATGTCCTGTCATATATTGTACTGTGCTGTAATGTCCTGTCATGGACTATGTTGTGCTTAATGTCCTGTCATGTAATTTATTCTGCTATAATGACTTATCATTACTGTACTTTGCGGTAATGTAATGTCATGTCATGCCATGTATTGTACTGTAACGTTATGTCATGCACTGAACTGTGATTTAATGTCCTGTAATCTACTGTACTTTACTGTAATGTCCTGTCATGTACTGTACATGGCTGTACTGTCCTGTCATGTACTTTACTGTGCTATAATATTCTGTAAGTATTGTACTGTGCTATAATGTTATGTTTTGCTCTGTAATGTCCTGTGATGTACTGTACATTACTGTACTGTCCTGTCATGTACTGTACTGTGCCATAATGTTCTATCATGTACTTTACTGTGCTATAATATTCTGTCAGTATTTTACTGTGCTATAACGTTATGTCATGTACTGTGCTATAATGTTCTGTCAAGTATTATATTGTGCTATAATATTATGTCATGTACTGTGCTGTGCTATAATGTTCTGCCATATACTTTGCTTTTCCGTAATGTCCTGTCGTGTAGTTACTGTCCTGTAATGTCGTGTCATTTACTGTAATATGATATAATACATATGAAATAAATGTATGTTATTGTTGTGTGTTTACTGTCATTCATTGTATTGTATTGTATTGTATTGTATTGTATTGTATTGTATTGTATTGTATTGTATTGTATTGTATTGTATTGTATTGTATTGTATTGTATTGTATTGTTCTGTGCTGTAATATCCTATCTTGTATTTATTGCTGTGTGTTGTATACTGTCCTGTCCCGTCATGACTGTACTAAGCTATAATATCATGTTTTGTTCTGTGCTTTTTTCCCCAAGTAAAGATAAAACAAAATGTAAAAGAGGAGAGAGCTGAGGACACACGCCTGATAAACCTGGATAATTTTATGCTCTCTCGGACTCTTTTTGTTGGTCTGTTCATTGTTGTCGATGCATTGCTAATACAGATACTTATTTCTTTATCCAGGTATAGTTCATTATCAACTGGGTATCCTAGATATTTAAAATGGTCAACAACAAAAATGACAATTTTATGACAATAGTCCATAAATACACATGGCAGGTATAAAACGTGCTCACAAGTGAAAGCCTTGTAGTTAGTTTGAAAACTCGCCCTGATGTTGCAGAAGCCCGAGGGGGATCAAAGAATAGCAACACTGTTTACCTTCCATGCATGTCGTAATGTCGCATTTCATTTTGATTAGTGCCGCCTGATGTGACCACATCTCTGCATAATAGTACTGTACGATCCTGGATGTAGACAGAGGTAAAAGGTAAATCAGTTTTGACTGAGAACAGCATTCAGGTTGATAATGAGCGTGCGGTACGAGTCATGCTTATAAATAGGATGCAACGTACTGCTGTCTTACCAGTGATATGGTTACCACGTCAACCATTCAGTGAAATTTATCAATATCTGGAAGCGTGGATGCAGAAGTCAATGCGTTGATTGACATTACCACTGTAGAAAATTATGCAATAGTCTACAATGATGGATTAGTCATTAGTTCGTCATGCTGTGCTATGGGTCGTAAATACCTCTGTGGTTAAAAAAAGGAGGTTAAAAAGGGTTAGGGGATTTACCTAAAATAACAGGACGGCTAATTTCCTTTTTCTTGTGGTATTTTAAAATATCTTTTTTGAGAAGACCAGTAAAATATAAAGGGGCTATTTTTGTCTGTATTATGGCTTGATTTCTAAATGTCACATTCTGACTTTCTATTGGGAGAAGGGTGGGGAGAATTCTTTAAAATACTCCCACCACTTATTTACGGGTTTAGCTGTGCATGGGTTGTCGTGTGGTCAATAAATCTATTGGTACATTTACTACGGCCATCAGCAGTCTAACGACAGAAGTAAAACCTGTGAGGAAGACACTACCGTGGTTGCATGACGCTACTTGCATGACGCATAATACTTAATGACTTAATACATTTCTTCGCAATGTTTAGGCCGGAATCATTGGCCTACAATAATCTGGGCGCTGGGACAATCTGAGATCAAAATGAACAGGAATAGGCATTCGTGTTACCAAAATACGTCGATAAAGCAATATAACAGCGAGATACACTCTGTTTCTGCTACCTCCACAACGAGACACAGTCCGTATCTGTGTCCCGTTGTTAAGTTACTTTGTCTACTTATTTTAAGTAGATACAGCCCTTGGTATTCCTGAAGAGTATTAAAGACTGCGAGGGAGAGCAGATGGCTACCGCCCTCATTTGCAGAGCCTCTGAAATGTGAGATCGCTAACATCTTACACCTCTGCGGCATTAATAAATGCTATGGGTTACTTTGTTTAAAATTCCTGACAGATGCAAGGTCAGTGATTCAAGCTATCCAGTCTAGAAAACTAACAGACTTGCAAAAACTACTTAATGAACTGTCATACCAGTATCATACCAGTATTGGGTAGCCCTCTCACTGTGGAATACCAAGAAATGAAAAAAGCAGACCAGCTCGCTAAGGAAGGTGCTGCCGAATACCAACCAGATGTATCAATCACCTACCATCAGAAAAAACAGATGACCAAGTCAATAAGAAAACCACAAACACCAACACAAGATGACTATCACACTTTGAACAGATCAGAACAAGTTGTAATTCTACGCCTCATAACGGGAAACATCAGACTCCACAGCCACATGTACACAAAGTTCAAGATTGGCAACACGGCCATGTGTACATGTGGACAGGCAGCACAGAGTGCCAAACAAATACTTCAAGAGTGTTCTGAGCATGAAACGCTGAGGCAGACCTATTGGTCAGACGAAACAAAACTGGAATCAAAGCTTTATGGGACACTGTATGAACTACAAAAGACTGAGTTTTATTAAGGAGACAGAATTACAGATATAGACATGTTTCAAGTGAACGAAAAAAGAAGAAGAAATCTACTTATTTTGGTAACACAAATACCTATTTCTGTTCATTTTGATATTTGCCCTGTGTTACTCCAACCACACATTTCCAGTTTCAGGTTGTGTCACCCGATACTGGAACTTTTATCTCTCAATCTAAGATCTGAAATCAGACCTACGTTTATGAGCTAGCTGATAAGCCGATCACTATGGCTATTGTATCGAAAGGAACTTAATTGGCTCGGTATGAATTAGTAAATTATCTGAGAAGACTTATGTGATTAAGAGATATAGATAAAGCCCAGTCGGGTAACTGTCCGAAGCTAGAAGTAGGGTGGGTTGGAGTAACACTGGGTATATATATATATATATATATATATATATATATATATATATTATATATATATATATATATATATATATATATATATATATATATATATATATATATATATATATATATATATATATATATATATATATATATATATATATATATATATATATATAAACGGAAATAAGTACAAGTGTTGCAAGTCAATAAAGCGAAATAACTACGAGACACAGTGACAAACGGACGTTTCGATAAAAAAAGCGTTCATCAGGATAAACAAAAGAACACAGACATCGCATTTTACATAGAGACACACATATGATATGTTCGTTATAGGAAGAAAAGAAAGAGAGAAACGAGAAGACGGGAAAAACACAGGCAGATTAGCATGACAACGGGTATGTTCCACTCTCTGCCATCATCTTTTCAGTCATTTACAGTCTTTCTTTTGGACAAGACAAGACCCCATTTGTAGTGATCCGAGCTAAGTGTAGTACATTTTTATTTTATTTTATTTAATTTAATTTTATCATTTTCTCTCCATCCGTTCTTTAACTTTTTCCATTTGATTTCCCCTTCTTTTCTCACCACTTCGGTTTCCCTCCCATACCTTTTTTTCCTGTTATGCTAATCTTCAATTGCTCCTCCCGTCTTCTCCTCGTTTCTTTCCTTCTTTTCTTCCTATCGCCACCATACCATATTTGTGTCTCTTTGTATAATTTGGTGTCTGTGTTCTTTTGTTTGTCCTGATTAAGGCATCTGATCAGTAGATTTTCAGATGTGCTGCCTATGGTCGCTCTCCAGTTTACGGAAAATTTGAGAAAGGGTTGAAATAGCAAGGAAAGAGAAATGTGGTATATATACGGATAGATTGAAAGATCAACATTGAACCGGATAGGTGAAACGCTACACTCTGATGGATTTAGTTAGACGTGCATTTTAGCGTTTATGTACTTTTCCAATGATGGCTGATTATAATCATCACTTATGCGCAACTGATGTAAACCTAACCTGCTTTTTCATTACCGAGAACATCAGCATATTTAAGGTCAGATATACTAGTCTACAAACCCAACTGCCATGTGAAATATTGATCTATGAAATCAATTTATATGATAGGCAGCTGTAATAATCTCTATCTCTATCTCTATCTCTGTCTTATACAAGCCAAGAATCTCTATCTCTATCTCTATCTTATACAAGCCAAGTTGTTATGGATATTAAAAAGCACAGAGCGACATTACCTTTACTAGCATAAACTATAAAACTACATCCAAATGTTGACTCGCTGAGAAGAAAAGGCGTTGATTAGGTTGGAAGGCATAGTGGATTTACTTCATTGTTCTAGTTTTCCATATGTACCCCGTCTCTCTCAACAAAGCGGCACACCTTCTGAGAATACCACTCATAGCACGCAACTCCGTAGCTTCAATCGATAACCTTCAGGGATCTGCACAAAAAATCCACTTTGTAAACAAGACATCACAAGTGAGATTCGACGCGCGATCTCTTGAGCACAAATAAAATAGCTTAACCACGACCGTCTCCAGTAAGACCTGTTATCTAGAACTGTCACGTGACCGGACGGGAACCATTGTTTGGTTTCGGTTGGTCACTATTTATACACTTGGAGTCTTCGTGGCTATTTTTGGCATGCGATTTCAAGTATGTAAATAGTGACCAATCGAAAGCCCAACGATAATCAAAAACGTAACGAATGGGATCCTAATTAATTCTGTCTATCTAACTTTCCTTCCTCTTTTACCCTTTACGGTTGTCGAGGGAGATACAATGTTCTTGTTCTCGCTTTTCTGGCAGCTTCAGATAATGTCATTTGGTGTTCGTGTAATGTCTCTGTGATGTTGTCGATCCAGCGTACTCTAGGTATACGCCTGGCTCTTCTTTCTGCTTCTCCTCTCTTCATTTATGATTTATAAACTAATGAATCACACGGCATTCTTTCCAGATGACCAAACCATTATATTTGTTGATTGTGTATGTGTTATAGAGTTGATATAACACCCACTCTTTCTCTTATGACCTTGTTTCTAATTCCGTGTCTTCTGGTCACTCCTATGACAATATCATCTCTGTTGTAACCAGCTGTCTTTGATGTTTTGTTGTTAAGGACCATGTTTGACATTGGTAATATAGAGTTGGACTGAAGATACTTTGGATATTTTGTTGTTGTCATTGGTAGCATTTTGTGCTGCAGTAAAGGGGATAATTATCGCACAATTTGATTCGCTTTGCTACAACGAATGTCTATTTCGGTGTCCATCTTGCCATCTGAAGAGTTTATGACTTGATTTTCAACTGTTATATTTAGAGTGTGTGTATCCCTTCCTATTGCCATTGTTTCTGTTTTGTCAAAGCGTATCTTCATGTTGTTGTTCTTACACTCAATGTCCATGGATGACAGATGACGTTGGAGTTCAGTTTCTTTATATGCTATTATGGCCTGATCGTCGGCAAAGAGTAGCTTATTGGTATTTATTAATATATAGGATTAATTCTGCTGAAAGTTCTTTATTAGAGACTGTCATGACTTAACCATATATCCAGTGGAAATCAATTCACCACAGTGACACAGAAAAGACGATGATCATAAATTGTTCTAAATTGATCAAAATCAGTTCTGTTCTATCATCCCCCTCCCCCTTTTTATGCATAGCTCTCTTACAAACTCACATTTGCTGATTCTATCTCATATTTTTCATTTCCCCTCAAACATCCTTAGGCAAAATTCTTATATTTTGACCTTGCCTGTGACACCAATTGAATTACTGTCGTGACATTTGACCAGAGGATATTACATTCACTGGAAGATATTATTTACATGTCTTTTCGGAAATTATTTATTGTAGTGAAGGTCATTATTTTCTTCCATATTTTATTATGATATTATGATTTTACCATGCAAGTTGTGTCTGTCTCGTTTTGTAAAAGCGATATACCTTATTTTAGTTTCGGTATTTTTCAGTCTCTCCATATGAATGGTACAATGGACTATTAAAAGTCTAATTTTTCGAAACGTTGACTGTATCTTCTCCCTCTGTACGCATGGAATGTGTCTATATCAATAATTTGCCTCTTCTACAAACTTGATTATGTTTTCTAGCTCATAAATATTTTCATCTTCCTTCGTAGGCATAGGTTGGCATGGAATGTGTCTATATCTGTAGTTTGTCCCTTCTATTATCTTGATAAAACGCAGGAGTAATGTCTATAGACAGAGAATCCAATACAATAAACAAAAAGATAAGTGATCAAACACTGAAACAAGTCCAAGAATTTAAATGTCTTGGGAGCATTTATACAGACGACATAAGAATGTATAGAGAGATTGAGACAATAATTAAAAAAACAACAACGAACTAATTATGTAAATTACAGGCATACAATAATTTTGCAACAAAAATCTTATGCATATGGAAACTTAAAAAGAAAAATCAGAAATTCAACCTTCATGCCAACATTGTGTTATCAATGTCAGTCATGGACACTAACCAAAGAACGAGAAATAAAGCTTTCTACGTGTGAAGTGAGATGTCTAAGAAAAGCAGCAAACAGAACAAGAAGAGATCATGTGAGGAATGAAGTGATTACAAGAACTGTTCGTACAACAACTATGTCAAAATATATTGAAAAAAATAAACTAAAATCGTTCGGCCACTTAATGAGAATGAGTTCATAATAGCTAGCGATAAGAGAATACAACATGAAAATAGAAACTGCAAGATGTAGAGGAAGACCAAGAACAAGGTGGACTGAAGGAGTTACCAATGTTCTGATATCTCTTAGTATTACTGCATATCAAGCGACCTAGTGTGCCATAGCATGAAAACCGATCGTTATCCAATCCTGCGACGTCTTACATCAAAGGCAGAGAAAAGACAATAGATAGAAAACCTTTATTGTGAATATATAAACTTGTCAGTGAATAAACCTTTCTAAATCTTTCATATCTTCTGCTTCCTTCGTTCGCCGCCCGTATGGTAACCGGGACCTGAACTTCTAGTCCAGACATGTCGCTGACTCACTAAGGAAAGTTGGGGGAGATGGGCTGACAACCTTTCACCCGTCACTGCATGTTTTGTCTCTATTTCTTACTTGTATCTTCTGTCAAATGGTTTTATGAATGATAGAGAGATGCAGGCAAGTGAGCATTGCACTTTTGTACTTTTGTGGCAGACTCTTAGGTGGCATGGAATGCTAGGTGTGCCACCACAGCGGGTGGGTCAACATATCTGACGGAGAAATTAGAATCGTGAACAAACAACGAGGAAACATAATTGATGTCTTTGAGTCGTGGATATATAAAAGAATATATAGAATGTCATGGAAGGGGAAGAAAATGAATGAACACATGAGTTTCTTACAACAGTGTGTATAAAAAATAACTATGAAAGGAGTTAAAGATCAAATAAATACAATATTTTGAACATTATTGAAAGACATGGTACATCTATTGAATGTAGAAGACCTGACTTGAATGTAGAGTTGAAGAGAGGAGATCAAGAATTAGACAGAGATACTAGTGGGAGAAAACACCTCGAAAAAATATAAATATAGCAGAGGGCAGCACCAAAACAAATTACTGAAGATGTTAGAGGTTAGTTACAACCAACATGCATTGCGTTGACGATACTTAATGGTAATCGGTTGTGCATTGCAGCGTTGTAATCTGGAATGTTGATCGACGTCATAGAAAGGGCACGTTGGGTTGCTTGACAGACAGGAATAGTGTGTAGTCTTATTACGTTCTCAGATACCTAGAGCTTGAGACTTACAGAGTGTCAGTGAGGATACCGTACTGCAAAGATTTCTATCAACACATTAACCACACTGTATTAACAAATATACTGTATATATTAACAAATAATATCTGTATTAACAAATTAACTATACTGTTTAGTCACTATATAAAAACTATATAACAGTAAAGAGACAATATAACTATACTGTTTCTTCAAAACGTTAACTAGACAACGATTAAAAGACGACACATCTTCTGTTGCGTCAACAGATTGACTAGACAGTGTGTTTGCTTGATGACATGCCCTGTCTCAGTCACAAAACTTATCACAATAAGCTTATAATACTGTTCTTAAGTGGGAAGTCGGGCTAGATAACTGTCAAAGCTTCTGTCACAAGTAACAAAGCAGTTTCATTCAACCCGGAGTTAATGAGTCCAGAGAACACGCTAAGTAAATGGAAGGTATTCTCATGGGCACTGTGGAAGAAACTATTTCTATATCAGGAATGGCAATCTGAGACTATTGAAGCTTGTGGCTTTAACACAAGGTTTGTTCACGTAGACAGATGCCTATTAAGTAATGAATTTACGAAGACGTGCTTGAGTTCCTCGGCGAGGTAAATGAACTATAGTAGAAAATCAGAATATGAATAGAAAATGAGGTAGAATCAGGAAGATGTAAGTGGTTATTGGATGAATGTAATGAAATTAGCAGGAAGATGTAAGTGGTTATTGGATGAATGTAATGGAATTAGCAGGAAGATGTAAGTGGTTATTGGATGAATGTAATGGAATTAGCAGGAAGATGTAAGTGGTTATTGGATGAATGTAATGGAATTTGCAGGAAAATGTAAGTGGCCACTGAATTAATGAAATTACAAGGAATATGCTAGTGGTTATTAGAGGAATGTAATTGAATTAGCAGGAAGATGTAATTGGTTATTTGAAAAATTTACTAGAATTATCAGGAATATTGTTATTATTCGAAGAATTTAATGGAATCACCAGCAAGATTTAAGTGGTTTTTGGAAGAATGTAAATGGATTACCAGAAAAATGTAAGTGGCTATTGAAGCATATAATGGAATTACCAGCATGATACAGAAATCAGGTTTGGAGCAAAGTTAAGCATATACGACATTAAGTATAAATCTTTTATAAAAGAAAAAATATAAGGCAGTAAGTATATATCTTTCATAAAAGGTAAGAAACACATAAGGCAGTAAGTACAAATATATTTTATGAATTTATTCCTCCTAATATTACCCGTGTGTCTCCGGGACCAGAAAGGATAGCAAAGAATAGCAACACTGCGATTTGACATTCACCATCGGAAGCGACTAAGGAGGTTTGGGGGTTGAATTGATTGTTCCACCTCATAGATTAGAGTAACATAAAAGCCATGTTATATTAGGATGCGTTAGGCCGAAAGTAAAAAATATCGCAACAAGCTGTAAACCAGTACACAGCGCATAGGCAATGCACATCATCTTGATAACCAGCAGTAGTTTCATCCTCTTCGTCTGCATTAATTCTCAAACTTCTGCTGGTTAACATGATGTAGTCTAGAGAGCTGAATGTGTTGTGTCATCGTTTACAGCTTGTCTGCGATGTCTACACATTGCGGCCTGACACATCATACTATATTTAAATATGGTTTTAGGTCACTCTGACCAATGTCATAGGACAAAATATACCAACCCAAATATCACTAGACGCATCTTACGGTGTGCATGGGAAAGTCACAATGCTGATATTCTGTACTTCCGTTTCCTTACACCTTCAACACAAGTTTCAGCAGGAGTCTGATAACAAACGCAGACAAATAAGTAGTATTATACATCAGATTTACATGATTGTATTGGTTGTTAGTCCAGCGGCCCATGGCTCACGCCACTTGATCCATTTTTAGAAGTCAGTACCGCATCATATGGGACACTCCCATGACATGATTTTGTCTCTGTTTTATCAGCCATCAAAGTGTTAAAATTCGAACGCAGTGTTGATTCAATAACTTTTCTTTAATAAAATACAATAAAAGTATTTCTTATGATGAGATACGCTCATTTTAACCGTAGACGTTAGTTCAATTTAGGAATATGGGAGCTGTGATCTAAAAAAATAAAGGCGGTCGTGGCTCATGTGGTTCTGCCATCACTAGCGCAGAGAATTAGAATAATTTGAACTAATTAAATTGACCTGGTCATTGACATTTCCATACAAACGTTTTCTTCCTCGTTCGTTCTCAGATTTCTACATATTAAAATATTGTAGTCTAGAGAGCGAAATGCGTTGTTGTCACGCTTTACACCTAAGACGCTATATCTACGTATTTCGGTCAGACGCATCCGTCTTTAGCATGACTTATGGGTCACTTTGATCTTCTATGGGATGGGCAAGCTAACTTCCGCCATTCCATATCTTCTTAGCTATATCTGAGAACATGCCTAGTTGATAACGGTATAGAACTGGTTTGTAATTAGTGCCTACATATTTGATTATTTCCCTTGGAGATGTTTATCAGTTTATCTTTATCATTTGTTAATTTAAATGTAAATATATTCAGGGTTAGGATTAGTTATGTAAAGCAGGTTAGTTATATAAAATATAATTATTCCTAACTCTAAGAAATTACTATTTAAATTAATTATAGATCAATTATTGATATAATATTTATATTATTTAACCATGATACACTATTTATATTATTTAACTGAAGAGCAAATAGGACAATGCTAAATAAAACACGCATATGATTTGAAAAACCCGATTTGGAATATGGAACGTCAGAGTTACTGCAATCGAATGTAACATTTATTTTCAATATATATATATATATATATATATATATAAGACTGGAACCGTAGAAGTATAACATGGAGAATTAAGCCTATTCCAGTCTTGGAAATAATAGTAGCTACATGTAGACTGCCAGGAAAAGGCTCAATACATTACTAGGAATAGGCAGGGATGTAGTAAATATGACAGGAATGCAACTGATACACAGGCTCATAACGTTTTCTAATCGCGATCCACTTTAATGGTATCAAAGTGACCTGCGACCCAATTTAAACAAGCAAAGTGACCATAGACCCATTTTAAACAAGCAAAGTGTCACGGGAAGCTGATACATTAAAAAAGACTTTTTAACCAGAGCCATTTTAAACTTGCCATTTTGGGGGAAAACATATCGCAAACAGATTGTTCAGTATAATATATGCCACTATAATTTGCCTAAAGCAAACAGAAAGCTTCTAAAGTTAATAAACACTAGCTGGAGAACCGGAAACGTGCCCACTGCATGGAAAGAAGCTATCATGGTACCCATTCTAAAGCAAAGAAAAGACAAACTCGACCCAAGTAGCTATAGACCAGTCAGTCTTTCTCAGCTGTATGATCAAATTAATGGAGAAAGTGGTCAACGAAAGACTCATGTGGCACCTGGAAGGAAAACAACTAATAGCAGCACGACAGAGTGGCTTCCGACAACACAGATCAACAGAAGACCAGCTCACCTACATAGCCTAAGAGATTGAAAACGTATACCAAGAAAAAAAGAACACACGCTAGCTGTGTGTGTTGACATGGAGAAGGCATTTGACAAAGTTTGGAAAGAAGGACTCAAGAACAAGCTTCTTAGACTAGGAATCAGAGGACACTTATATAACTGGATATGCATCTACATGGAAAAAAAAGAACATCGAGAGTTCAAGTACAGGAAAACGTAGCAAGAAGAGAATACTAGAACACGGTGTCCCGCAAGGATGTATACTATAACCCACACTCTTCTTAATTTACATAAATGATATTATGGAGGGCATA
>CM067298.1:90465637-90582400 GCA_034231615.1 Meghimatium bilineatum
AGGATGCGTTAGGCCGAAAGTAAAAAAATCGCAACCAAGCTGTAAACCAGTACACAGCGCATAGGCAATGCACATCATCTTGATAACAGCAGTAGTTTCATCCTCTTCGTCTGCATTAATTCTCAAACTTCTGCTGGTTAACATGATGTAGTCTAGAGAGCTGAATGTGTTGTGTCATCGTTTACAGCTTGTCTGCGATGTCTACACATTGCGGCCTGACACATCATACTATATTTAAATATGGTTTTTAGGTCACTCTGACCAATGTCATATGACAAAATATACCAACCCAAATATCACTAGACGCATCTTACGGTGTGCATGGGAAAGTCACAATGCTGATATTCTGTACTTCCGTTTCCTTACACCTTCAACACAAGTTTCAGCAGGAGTCTGATAACAAACGCAGACAAATAAGTAGTATTATACATCAGATTTACATGATTGTTTTGGTTGTTAGTGCAGCGGCCCATGGGCTCACGCCACTTGATCCAGTTTTAGAAGTCAGTACCACATCATATGGGACACTCCCATGACATGATTTTGTCTCTGTTTTATCAGCCATCAAAGTGTTAAAATTCGAACCCAGTGTTGATTCAATAACTTTTCTTTAATAAAATACAATAAAAGTATTTCTTATGATGAGATACGCTCATTTTAACCGTAGACGTTAGTTCAATTTAGGAATATGGGAGCTGTTTGATCACAAAAAATAATGGCGGTCGTGGCTCATGTGGTTCTGCCATCACTAGCGCAGAGAATTAGAATAATTTGAACTAATTAAATTGACCTGGTCATTGACATTTCCATACAAACGTTTTCTTCCTCGTTCGTTCTCAGATTTCTACATATTAAAATATTGTAGTCTAGAGAGCGAAATGCGTTGTTGTCACGCTTTACACCTAAGACGCCTATATCTACGTATTTCGGTCAGACGCATCCAGTCTTTAGCATGACTTATGGGTCACTTTGATCTTCTATGGGATGGGCAAGCTAACTTCCACCATTCCATATCTTCTTAGCTATATCTGAGAACATGCCTAGTTGATAACGGTATAGAACTGGTTTGTAATTAGTGGCCTACATATTTGATTATTTTCCCTTGGAGATGTTTATCAGTTTATCTTTATCATTTGTTAATTTAAATGTAAATATATTCAGGGTTAGGGTTTGTTATGTAAAGCAGGTTAGTTATATAAAATATAATTATTCCTAACTCTAAGGAAATTACTATTTAAATTAATTATAGATCAATTATAGATATAATATTTATATTATTTAACCATGATACACTATTTATATTATTTAACTGAAGAGCAAATAGGACAATGCTAAATAAAACACGCATATGATTTGAAAAACCCGATTTGGAATATGGAACGTCAGAGTTACTGCAATCGAATGTAACATTTATTTTCAATATTTATATATATATATATATATATATATATATATATATATATATTATAATATATATATATATATATATATATTATATATATATTATATATATATATATATATATTTATATAGTATATATATATATATATATATATATATATAAGACTGGAACCGTAGAAGTAAAACATGGAGAATTAAGCCTATTCCAGTCTTGGAAATAATAGTAGCTACATGTAGACTGCCAGGAAAAGGCTCAATACATTACTAGGAATAGGCAGGGATGTAGTAAATATGACAGGAATGCAACTGATACACAGGCTCATAACTTTTTATAATCGCGATCCACTTTAATGGTATCAAAGTGACCTGCGACCCAATTTAAACAAGCAAAGTGACCATAGACCCATTTTAAACAAGCTAAGTGTCACGGAAGCTGATACATTAAAAAAGACTTTTTAACCAGAGCCATTTTAAACTTGCCATTTTGGGGGAAAACATATCGCAAACAGATTGTTCAGGTATAATATATGCCACTATAATTTGCCTAAAGCAAACAGAAAGCTTCTAAAGTTAATAAACACTAGCTGGAGAACCGGAAACGTGCCCACTGCATGGAAAGAAGCTATCATGGTACCCATTCTAAAGCAAAGAAAAGACAAACTCGACCCAAGTAGCTATAGACCAGTCAGTCTTTCTCAGCTGTATGATCAAATTAATGGAGAAAGTGGTCAACGAAAGACTCATGTGGCACCTAGAAGGAAAACAACTAATAGCAGCACGACAGAGTGGCTTCCGACAACACAGATCAACAGAAGACCAGCTCACCTACATAGCCTAAGAGATTGAAAACGTATACCAAGAAAAAAAGAACACACGCTAGCTGTGTGTGTTGACATGGAGAAGGCATTTGACAAAGTTTGGAAAGAAGGACTCAAGAACAAGCTTCTTAGACTAGGAATCAGAGGACACTTATATAACTGGATATGCATCTACATGGAAAAAAAAAGAACAGCGAGAGTTCAAGTACAGGAAAACGTAGCAAGAAGAGAATACTAGAACACGGTGTCCCGCAAGGATGTATACTATAACCCACACTCTTCTTAATTTACATAAATGATATTATGGAGGGCATACCGAATGGGGTGCACTCTGCAATTTGTATGCAGATGACCTGTATTTGTGGACAGATGGGGAGTAAATAGCATTTGCAAAAAATAGAATGCAAGAGGCACTGCACAAACTAGAAGGCTGGACCAAAAATGGTTGCTCACCATATGGTAGAAATGGAAGCTCTCAAGAAAGCAGTAGAAATGGTCTTACAACATAAAGAACGCGTGCACAGGAATATTGTATTATTAACATATGCACTACCTGTCCTAACAGCTTTGAAGCTGCATAGGAATATCGAACTGAAGGAATTGAGGGCAGTTCTAGTTCAGCTGCACAATAATTTCCAGAGAGTAGTGGTCCAGTGGATACCAGCACACTGTAACATTGAAGAGAATAAATTTGAAGACAGACTGGCCAAAGAAGTAGGGAATTTACCTCAAGAAGACTATCTGGTCAGTTATGAAGAAGCGAAGACTATTATTGAAGGTAGATATAACAAAAAGGGGAAAGAAGACCACCGCAAATATAATGCAAATGATGGGCATTACTAACTGTCCATAAGAGACCAGGTTATCCTGCTGCCCCTCATAACTGGTCACAACAAAATGAAACATCACATGTACATCAAATTTAAAATAGGTACAACTGGTCTTTGTCATTGCAGCCTTGCGAATATGACAGCAAAAAACATCTTACACGAGTATCCCCAGTATGCAGGCACGAGGAGGAAGACATGGCCAACCCCATTAGCGTGGAAGAGAAACTGTATGGAACAGTGGAATCTCTAAAACAGACAGCAGCATATAGATCATAGAATCCGTAGTCCCAACCTGACTGACTAATGATCGTTGAAGAAGAAGATATCCATATGATTTAATGTGCGCCATATTTAATGCGAACATTGAAATTGCAATTCATAAACAAGCTGAAAGTTCGTGATTCAGTTTTCGTTAATGGCAGTCTCAAATCATTCTCAACATTTAACATGTTAATTGTTTTGATTTTCAAATGAAAAAAAAGTTAAAAATAGACTCTCACAGAGATATGTAGAAGCAAAGAGGAGGAAAACTCAAGTGAAAATTAATGTAAATCAATATTTTTTAAAGTTTACTGTTTCTGCCAGCAACTGCACAGAAAGCTCTCACTCAGTGACGACCACCTATGGGATTGTGACTCATGGGTTGAGAACCGGTGAACTAAGACGCACATATAATAGAATAATTACTAGAATATAACAGTGCATAATTGAAACCATAGGTTGCAGTAGATTTTCTCAGTATGATTCAATTCTTCGAAATGCCGTCAGCCTTAAATGATTTTTTATTGAAATGATGCTCTCGACAATGCGCTTTGATTGGTGTCACCTACTGCGGTCGCCTCTCTGCAACATAACACGGCATGGCCCCGTGGCGGACCCTTACGAATGCGGATCTAATTTAGGCAGGTCATTATCAACATTTGTGCGTTCCGTAAATGTCTTATTACATCTAACACACATATTGTGTACATAATGCTTGTAATAAACATAGAAATTACTTATAATAATTGTAATTATAATAATAAGTAATTATATAAGTAACATTTTTAACAATTGTCCACTCTACAAAAACAATCATATCAAAGTAAGCAGCATTGTGTCAGCGATCAAAAACTCATTTGAAGTTAATATGTTATGGAAAATTCAATATTAGGCCGGTCTTAAAAAATGAATTTAAAAAGTAAATTGACAAGTTGTCTACACGGTAAAAAAGATTGGAATTCACTAATTTAAACAATTAATGGAGTCTACACTTCGTAAAGCTTTATTCTGTGTGAAGAACAGCAATCACATAACCAAATAACTATTGTGTCATGTAGTAAGTCACAGATGAATGTGGCTGTGACCAATACCTCTATGATATTATATGGCTTCGTTGCTATTGGTAAGATATAAAACATTTGTTAACACACACTGTTACACAGCATAAAAAATATATACCTGTTATGAACGCAAAATAATTTCAACCAACGAACGGCCTTTTAGATATACGCAAACTGAGTATTGTAAAAAAAGAATAATAATGGATAGTGTTCAAAGTATTACCTAATATTTATGAAGTAACATGATATGTTCTGAAAGAGACAATAGAAGGCTATGAAAAAAAATACTAAAAAGAAATAAGTATGTGCACATGATTAGACAGATGGATCAGTAAAATATTAAAAGATGCGGAATATGAAAAAAAAAATTACATTATGAAACCAAGTTTGTCTCGAGGAAAGTGCACATTTTAAAATAAAAGTGGAAGCCATGACATAGGTAACTAATATGGTCATGAATGGCAAGAGATAACGCGTTTCGGGTTATTTCTTGTAACCACAAAAATAGTGTTGCTCACTATAATATATATATATATATATATAATATACTAGATTCTTTCGCGTCCCGTCGGGACGAAATTTATTGGGTTGCTTACCCTAATATGCCTCACATTGCCAATGTGCTTGACAATGCGGTTCACCGTATGGGAACAAAAGCGAGTATGACATACATTCCGTAACCAATTCATCAAAAACAGTCCATAACCAATATTTTATGAATTAATAAATACGAATGTCGCGGTGAAAGGATGGTTCGCCATCTTCATTGTCAAAAACCATTGATGTTGGATCATTATGGCGACGTTGATCAGATTGACGATCGCGCTTCAAAATAACATTTGTATACAATAATGACGCCTGCTTTGAGTATTGCGGGGCAAAATTCCGTCTCGACGCCAATCGTTTTGATTGGATGTCGCACGGAATTCCTTGAAGTAAAAGCGTATTTATAGAGCTTGACATAGAGAATATATATATATATATAACACACGTACGTACGAGAACATTACGACAGCTTAGCATTATAAAAGACAGTGTTGAATCCCAGACCACTGTGGCATCATAGGTAATGAAAAAAAGTATGACCCCCTGACAAGTTAACGTGGTTCAATCGAACAAATTAAAAATTGTTTCTTGTATTAATTGAAAAATATTAATCGGAAACTTAGAGAAATTATTGAAGAAATCAGAATGCAGAAGACGATATTTGATCCTGGCCCATTCGGTTGACATCAATTTCACTCTGCGGTTTATGAGCACACTAGTTAACTAACTATATTATGGTTTTCATATTTGTTTAATCATTTGGCAAAACTGCAAATCAAGTTGGCTGAGTTAGTGAAACTATTGACTTAGGTTACGAGACGAGTTATTGTTAGCTGAACGGACTAATATCAAGTCTCATTTTACCTTCATCTCATATTAGAAATAATTAGTTTTACAAGTAAGAAAATCCTGCTGTCGTCTACTTGAAGATGTTGATGTTCCTCTTACACAAATTAGAATATGCATAATTTATGTGTGTTTGAACTCTGATGGCTTATGAATGAAGTTCGGGGTCTCAAAAACACGTGGCAGTGTGCGCAGAAATTTAGTCGGTTTTGAAATGAGGGAAAGAAGTCTGATCTCTATTTTCTGATGCCATGACTTGCACGATGACCAGTGAATTAAAGTGAGCATTGCGCAATTCCGTGAACTTTTCTATCTTGCTCCTCAGATGATCTTAGAGGCAAGGTAAGGTCAAGAAGACTGAATGTGTTTCGGGGTGTAGTATGACTAGGGTGCCTATCTTTCACAGTGTGCTGACAACGCTCTACGACGTTTGTTGTCTGACGCCTTTCTGTACATGACTTAATGTGATTAGGTGTCTTTGCACAGTCCACCGCAACCCAGACTTTACATGCACCCATGAAAACATAAACCATTTATCAGATGACAAGGAGAGTAGAGCCTACTAGCTACTCTCACAGAAGTTAACCGTCATAGCGGTTTCAGAGGTGTAGTCGCTATCACATGATGACAACTTACTTGTTTGATATGCTGTTTGTGGTTCTCAGTGAGACGTGATTCCCTTTATAAAACTACTCTACCTTTATAAAACTAGTCAGTTAAATGTGGCAGAAGAAGATTTAATTACCTAATTATATTGGTTGCAGCCTGTTCGGTGATCCGTCTGATACTGAAATCATGAAAAATTCATCAGACTCTCGACAAATGTCACTAAAAATACGACCAATCACATACGTATGCATTGTGGTGTGACATCATCTCGGAAATTTCCCAACTTTTTATTGAAGGAAAACTGGGAGAACGCGTGGAACACGGAATAGCAGGCCATACTGTTAAAAGCAAACATTTGCTCTCCTCAGGCGTTTTTGTGACCTATCGACAGAAACACTGAAATAAGTCAATGACATCTATTCTTGAACCCCAGGAACTGCGACTGATTAGCTGTTACTTCCTATGTGCACCGAGGAGGTTTCATGTTTCATCGAGTTTTATTACATGCACAGGAGGCTTCAGCTCAGTTTTTAAGCCAAAAATTTTGTGTCACGGATGAACACATGCTGCACAAAGAGACTAAGTGCAAAATAAGGTTGAGAACCGCTGCATTAGATAATGAAAATAACAGTCAACATATGTTGTTTGCAAGGGAAAAGCGATGTGGTTAGAACAGAGTAATTTCAGATCACCAGTAATTGTGATTATGCCCTGGATGGAATATATTTCCTAATGAAATTTTGTTGTTTGTTTTTATTTTCGTTTAAACTGAGTTAGTTTTTTTAAACTTCACATATTATTGACAATTCAAGGACGTTACATTTGTTTCATTTGAATGTTTATAAATCATCGACATTAAAAAAAAACCCAACAAAAAACAAATTACGTTAATCAACACGAATAGAACTCTGGTAGTTTCTAATTCATAACGAGTTTCATCGATTGTGCATGTGAAAATTATTTCTGTTGTTACGGAAGGCATATTTTTTGGTTCTAAAACTCTTTATTAAATTGAGGAATTTTTGTCACGTATTCGTCTGTGAACACATTGTGTACTATGTTCTAAGCTTCATTATAAATAAATATAATCATAAAATATCAGAAAAAAGGTAGTTTATGTATACATTTATATATGGCATATCATTTTCAGGATATAATAGTCAATACATCATTTTATGGCTGTAATGTTTTTTTTAGTAGTGTACGTTCAGTAGTGAGCTTGCTTACTATGGTTTGGTTACATCGTTCCTGTAGTCGTAACCTTCGATAACAGTTATCATGTTGTTCCGACAGGCCGACGTTGTGCTTGATCTAGTTACGGGCACGGCGTGGGTGGGCGGAACAATAAAGAAACCTGTCGCAAGGGCTTGAGTTGTGCCCTGATGTCAACGCCTGTTTCGACGGCATTGGACTCGAAACACCATCGAGTCGAATGGCTGCTGGAACAGAGGGCGGAGCAGTTATGGGAATGCACCATGTGATGTGAGGCCAGTTTTTATAATCAAGACTCAAGGTTACATAGTGCCAAGTTTTAAACCACACCCGGACAGAAACACACCCGGGATGTGATTTCTCGCCTGACACGACCGTTTCTCCAGTCGACCCAGCTGTAAATGGGTACCTGACGCATATGAGTCAGCGAGGGTAAAAACAGCAAGGAAGGGAACTGGCCACGCGTCTAATAGTTGCTGCAGATTAGTACATGAGTTATGTTTATCCCCAGTGACAGGTTGCTTCCCTATCTTCACCATTCATAAATTCATTCATCCATGGATAAATCCATCCATCCATCCACCTCCCCCCCAATCGATCCTCATAACATATATGCGCACTCATCTACTTTTCATAACGTGAAACACACTCACAGCAAGCAGTGATCCAACACCACCATATGCTATAAATATCTATACTATTTACGTATCTGGAACTCATGATCGTCATCATCAAGTGCCGTGCCGAATGGCGTTGGCGATCATATCTCTCCATGTACATCGATCTTCCATATATGTCATCATCTCTGTTGGTGTCGTCAATCGAATCCATTTAGCCAAACTGTCCAATATCTTTTCTCTGGGTCTTCCCCTTGATCTTTTCCCTTCTATCTTTCCTGTTGTCACTATATTCTAAATGCCTCCTCTTCTCATTATGTGCCCAATAAATGTTGACTGTCTTTTCTCTTATATTATCGATAATGCATCTTTTCACATCCATCCTTCTAAGAGATTCTTCATTAGTAATCTTTGTCGTCCAACAGTCTTCGAATAAACCACATTTCCGCTTCCCCCAAAGCATATTTTTGAAATCAGTTCTTCCGTCAGTGTTAATGAACTATGAGCAGATGTTTATGTGAGCTTAGATGAAATTTCCCCCACATCCCTTGTTATGTGTTTGTAGAGAAACTGCGTGGGATGTGCACCAATGCGCACATCAAACAAACTTCAAGCAACTGGTGGTAAAATGTTGTGGTTAAAAATATTTTGAAAACTAGAGTGTTTAGTGGGCTCTCAATTATTAATCTTGCGCATTCTATTGGTTTAATTGTTGTCTGTTAGTTGTTGAAGCAATGATATAACCCTATGGATAAAATAGGTTTTCAGCATATATTCATAATTTACATGAGCTAATAGTGGTGGGGGTTTCTGAAAAAAAATTGTTACCATAGTTTTAGGTACTCATTTGATGTGTGATCAGAGGTTTAGATGGATGGATGTATCAATTACTGCGTGAGTTCATGGATATATGAAAGAATTGTTAGGTACATTATATGAATGGATTGGTAGGTAAATTAATAGATTGATTTGATTCCTCTTTTTTGATTAAATGATTGATGCATGAGCAGGTGGGTATGCAAATAATTTGATTGTTTGATTAATAGCGCGAGTTATCGGTTTATTGATTTGTTGGCGGATATATTGATTGCTTGAATGATTGGTTGGCTGACTGATTTTCTTATTGACTAATGTATTTAGTTATTTAATGAACTATTGATTGATTTATATAGATATATTGACTGATCAATCGATTGGTTAATATATAGACAGATGAATGAACAAGAATGTACCAATACTGTCGACACAAGGTCTGAATGTATTGATATTTATTCCCCTCTCCCTCTTTTCCAGTTTGAGAGCACGCTGCTAGGATGTATGCAAACAATAGGGCTTTATTTTTACTATTTGATCTAGCGGGAATTGCATAACATCGTACACGTGAGTGTGCGGAAAGGTATGATCCCTCTATGGACTAATGACTCGTACTTACATAAGGTTATCGGAGAACTGTAGCGGACGTGGGACCAGCAATTCAGATCAAAGCTTTATGGTTGAAGATTTTTAGTGACCAATAGTCAAACAGGAGAAAACACGAAGAGTGAAGCTAGACCAGATCAGGTGGTTAGGGGAACTGAGAATGTCAACTTACAAGAGGTGATCAGTTTAAGCCGGAGTTCAGTTATGGCAGAAACTTAACAAGAATTATTCGAGAGTTTGGGTTTAGATTAGTTTAGGGCAGAGAGCACACAACTTAGCAATAGGAAACAGTCTAGAAGTGAGTTTTAGATCGGCTCTAGTAAGAAGGCAAGCAAACTGCAGTTTGTTACTTTGTTTAGTATAGATTTTCACAGGACTTGGAAAACCTAAGTAGATACGCCCGGGTTTTGGCGAGACAGTTGTGTGATCAACGCTTGAGGACGAAACCTAAGCGATTGTAAGTTATGGCGCCTCTGACGTAGGAGTAGTGTAGATGTTATTAGAAAATATGCTTGAAGTTATGGTCAAATCTTTACGCATAGGAGCAAGTAACATCATATGAGGGTGTCCGCGAACTTGCTGATCAATAACACCTTGCTAACTACTATAGTAGCATGCGGTCAAGGTATTATATAATTACAGATAATATTGTGAATGCTGTGCTATAGATAACACTTGAAATACTATATCGCACATTTTCTAGAGATGCACACTTTTGATGTTGCCACCCACTTGTCTTAACTTGGAAACGCGTGGCACATAATGAGTGAGTGACGGATGGAAAGATAAACGTTATAACGAAACAAACAACTTCATAACCACTTACTTCTAAGTTTACAGGAAGACAGATGAATGGTTCAATGAAAAGAGGGATGGATAAACGAAATGAAGGACTGACATACAAACTAACGAACAGAAAAGTGGATGCACAAATGGATAGATATAGATAGACCAGTAGCTAATATTTTGTTGTGTGAAGACAAGAAGAAATAATAAACAATGGTCCAAAGTTTGAAACAAGAAAACATGTACCATGAGAACAAGAAACACAGAAAGATAATGCTGTGGAATGGAAACAATTTAAAAATTAAATACATCACACAAAACTAAGTAAATAAAGATAACGTTGACAGTACACGTATTTATTTGTCTCGAACACGTACAAATTTCAGCAGTACATTTAACCGTAGTGTGACTTATGGATCACTGTGGAATATGATAGCCAACCCCACCACACAGACATCTTGAATCTCCATAGTCACCTCTTACGACATATCGTGTACCCAAGGTCACAGTGTTATTCTTTTCTCACCTTTATGGTGAGATAAATGCATGAGTTAGTGATTTATTTAAGAGATGTTTGTGGCGACTGTAGAGTGCCAATTGTAAACATTTTTGCTTTCATTTCACAGCCGTCTGAATCTTAGAATACGTCTGATTTCATCGCATGACAGCATAATCTCTGAGCTGGCCAGTTAAGAGCTGGCAACTTCACCAAGATATCAATCTTTGGCTGCAAATTATAAAAAATACTACAGAAAATAATAAATACGTGATTTAGCTAAACCTGAACAAAATATAATCCTCCATATGAATTTTTTTTATCCTGAAAGGAAATGCCAGGGGCGAAATGTATAATTTCCCCCATGCGAGCTTTCATGTCTATATCAATCTCATGAGCAGGGAAATGCAACAAAACTTGGCATAAGGATGCCATATAGAAATTAAGCATAAATCTCTTATATGCAAAGAAATTCCACTGATAATGCCGATAAATATATTTACTGAAGTCTTTCCTTTGAGACTGAATTCCTTTTATAGCATAAGCTTAGATGTTGAATGTAAGATCTTTACGTGGGTCACATTTTTTATGAATGATCAGAGAAAGGCCACTCGTGCCTATGCATGTGTTTTTAAAGCATCATTATAAAGAAAAATGAATGATTACTATATATTTTAAAGTTTTTGTTCTCAGAAAAATGCACTAACATCTAAACGACAACCGTAACAAATTGGAATAGAGTCCTAAATCTCATGTATTTCTTCTTCCTCTTCTGCGTTCGTTCTCAAACTCCTGCGAATTAGCAGGATGCAGACCCCCTTAGTATCATCTAATGACACGATCGAAGCTAAACATTGCTGCTATTCTGTGCTCCCGTTTTGGGTCCCAACAACACATGGACGGCACATGTATTTAAAACCACATATTTTTGTTACTGAACGTAATTTATGTACAATTAATCATAACATTAATGATTATTATAACATTATTTCACAGATTAGTGTGAGTATTAATGCACAGAAAATATGTCAACATACACTAATTCTGTTATAGTAAACACCATCAAGGGAAGTTCAAGAACATCCACGTTCGATAGACACCAGGATCTGCTACAGATGCATCCAGACCGTCATCTGGATACACATAAAAAAATATATAAGCCTATAGTTATTGGAACATTGAATCTGAGGACACTCATGCAAGTTGGTAAACTGGATAACATCAAGAACGAAATGAAAAAAAAAGAACGCCAACAGCTTAGAATAATGTGAAACAAGATAGATTGGTGCCGGTGAAGTATACTCGGACGAATACATAATAATTTACTCAGAAGGTCAGAAACATGAGAAAGATGTATATACAATCTTGGAAAAGAAAGAGAGAGAAAAAAAGTGAAAGAATACATTACAATATCAGATAGGGTTTTGCTAGTCAGACTAAATGGTAAACTAGTAGATATTAATATCATACAAGTTTATGCACCAACTGCAGACAGTAAAGAAGAAAAAAATCATGATTTCTACAAACAACTTAATATGTTTCTATAACAATGTAACGAGCGGGAAGTAACTATGGTATCAGGAGATTTTAACGCCATGGTTGCAGAGGAAAGAGATGGAGATGTCACTGGTGGATATATAATTGGAGATAGAAATGATAGAGGTGAGAAACATTTATTGGGCAAGGGAACAAAATATGATTATTGGGAACATCATCTTTCAGCAAGACCCTAGACGTCCTTGGACGTATTTGTGCTTTATTGACCATACTAAGGCATATGATAAAGTGAAACATGAAGAAATAATTAGAGTATTGGAAAATGTAAACATTGATGGTAAAGATCTGAGAATAATAAGGAAAATATGTTGGCAACAAAGATCATCCATAAGAATAGATAACCACACAGGAGCATTTAAATACATCAAACTATGATGTGATTAGACAGTGTTGTGTGCTGTTCATGTATACAGTCAACTAATAGCACTGGTCAACATCAAATTTGCTGTCTGATTTTTTTTAACAGATTTAGGATAATGTTATTGTGCTGAATCCAAAAATCACATTGATTTTGCTCAATCAGGTCAGGTCTAGAACCACATGATGTTTTTTTATAGGTTGGTCATTTTCCATGTCAAATAAATCAGTAAAACGACAATTGATTTCCACACATTTGATCAAAAGTGTTTTTTTCCTATTTAAAAAGACAAATGATATAGACATCAAGTATTTTATTGTCACATTTATGAATATTTTCACGACATATGTTGCTAAATTTCTTAATCTATCTTTGAATATACAAATTATGAAGATTTTACATGTTTAAACGTACTAGTATTGCTAATTTTATTTGTATTTTTTAAAAAGATTTCAAGTGATTCAAATGGCTGCAACTAGAAGATCTTGCAGAAATAAGCCTAACATCTTCTGCTACATCTGACAGTATACGCATCACTTTTTATCGCAACAGGCATCAAGAGTTCCTCCATTTGTTCTATGAAGAGAAGGAATTGGTGTACTGTACAGATATTGTTCACCGTCTGCAGAAGCTTGGTGACATTATCAACCCAGAGATTGGAGACTGTACATTGACAGTTGCAACAAATCACTAAAATGTGTTCTGCTTCACAATGGAAATCAGTTTGCTTCTGTACCCCTTGCTCACTCGACTACACTGAAGGAGAAGTATGAAGCGGCGAAATATGTGCTGGATAAAGTTTCTTATTATCAGCACGAGTGATATATTTATGTTGACTTGAAGATGGCGAATTTCCTATTGGGACAACAGTCTGGCTTTACAAAGTACTCCTGCTTTCTGTACATGTGGGATAGTAGGGACAGGTCTCAGTACTATACCAAGAAGAACTGGCCTGCACGAGAAGAATTGGTGCCGGGTAGATCAAAGAACATCGTCAACAATCCTCTGGTAGACAGAAACAAGATACAATTCCACCCGTTGCATATCAAGCTTGGCTTGATTAAACAGTTCACCACATCCCTGGACAAGGATGGTGGCTGCTTCCCATACTTGTGCCGCGCATTTCCAGGATTAACCATAGAGAGGTTGAAATATGGCATTTTTTATAGCCTCAAGTTCGTCAGCTCATCAGAGATCCTGAGTTTCAGAAATCAATGAACAAATTGGAATTGGAAACACGGAAGGCCTTTGTTCTGGTTGTGAAGAATTTTTTGGGCAACACCAAAGTCAGTAATTATGAAGAAGTTGTCAACAATATGCTGACTGCTTTCAAAAACCTTGGATGCAACATGAGCATAAAAGTGCATTATTTATTCTCGCGTATGGATCGGTTTCCCGAGAATCTTGGATCAATGAGTGACGAGCAGGGATACTGGTTCCATCAGGATATAAAAGAGATAGAGACCAGATATCAAGGACATTGGGATGCAGTAATGATGGTTGATTACTGCTGGACTCTGAAGACAGGCATCCTTAATGCTGAGCACTCGAGAAAGTGGAAGAAATTGAAGTTTATGTCTTGAATTTTGCTCAGTGATAACATAATTTACATGTCCTTACCTTTTTCAATGTCTTCTCTTCATTATATAATTCCATGTTTGTAACATTTAATAAATACATTCTATTAAATACTTTTTATGTGAGAAATGTAACACATAAATCAACAACTAATATACCAAAATTTAGTTATGAATAGAAGGATATAGTCAGAGAATATAATTTTAAAAATCAATTTAGAAAACAACCCTGACATGATTGAGAAAAATGGATGTTATTTGTGGCTTCGGTGGCACAAAATGCGCCTAATTCAGTAAAACAAGTATAGACAACTCTCAACTTTATTTATTTTGTAAACCAGTGTAATGCGATCTTGTCAGGCATATCAGTTGGAGGGAATATTATAAACAACATACGATAAGCTTATGACAAGTTTCGATAGTCAAAAATGAAACCCAACTACAAGAAATGATGAATATTATTGCAAAAGGTAAAGTCAAAATAAAGGGCTTAGTCTGAATTGCAACAAAACTGATGTAATGGTAATATCAATGAATAAATGTCCTCAAAATACATCAACGTGAATGGAATTAGTCTGAAGCGTCAATATATTCAAATATTTATATACAGTAATAACATCAGATAGAAAATGTATTAATGAAGTCAAATGTAGAATTTTCCAGGCAAAGGCAACATTTTGGAAGATGAAGACCACCATATATAATACATCTTTGTTAATTGATTTGAGAAAGAGTTTTTTTAGGAGGTATATAGAACCAATTGTGATGTATGGAAGTGGATCATGGGCACTCAGAAGATCATAGAAAAATTATATTGAGGCAGCAGAGATGTGGTTTTATAGAAGAATGTCAAGAACACCATGGGCAGATAAAAAGGGTAATGAAGAAATCTTAAAAGAAGTTAATTCAAAACGTTACCCTAAAACAGAAAGAGATAGTCCACATTTTCTGAACACATCATGAAAAGAGGAACAATGGATCATGTAACAACTATGTTGTAACAACAAACAATTTGAAGAGCAAGAGGGATATCAGAAAACCAAGAGAGAAGATGCTTGACAACCTAGTATTGTGGCATGGGAAAACGTCGGTATCAGGAATGATTGACAGCACACGAAATAGACGGATGTGGAAAGACATGATAGCCAACGTCACACGGTCTGAATCATACGAAGAATATCATGTGCGATTTCTTAATGTCAGCTGTGAATAAATTAAATAAGTAAGTGCACAGTGACATGTGTATAGTGCCACTTAAATCTGTTTATGTACATTAAGTGCATAAACCTTTCATAACGAAAAACAATTAATACACAAATCCAATATAATAAACACCAAAAAGAAAACGTAAACCCCTGAGAACAAGCAACACTGAGTACATAAACCCATGATAACAAGTAACATTGAGTACATAAACCCATGATAACAAGTAACATTGAGTACATAAACCCATGATAACAAGTAACATTGAGTACATAAACCCATGATAACAAGTAACATTGAGTACATAAACCCATGATAAAAAGTAACATTGAGTACATAAACCCATAATAACAAGTAACATTGAGTACATAAACCCATGATAACAAGTAACATTGAGTACATAAACCCATGATAACAAGTAACATTGAGTACATAAACCCATGATAACAAGTAACATTGAGTACATAAACCCATGATAACAAGTAACATTGAGTACATAAACCCATGATAACAAGTAACATTGAGTACATAAACCCATGATAACAAGTAACAGTGAGTACATAAACCAGTGATAACAAGTAACATTGAGTACATAAACCCGTGATAACAAGTAACATTGAATACATAAACCCATGATAACAAGTAACATTGAGTACATAAACCCATGATAACAAGTAACATTGAGTACATAAACCCATGATAACAAGTAACATTGAGTACATAAACCCATGATAACAAGTAACATTGAGTACATAAACCCATGATAACAAGTAACATTGAGTACATAAACCCGTGATGACAAGTAACATTGAGTACATAAACCAGTGATAACAAAAACTAAATGAGTATCTAAACCAATGATATCACCAAAATGAGTACATAAACCAGTGATAACAAATACCCAATTCATATCTAAATCCATGATAACAAACAACAAATCTACCCATCCACTCTCCATGAAGCATCATAACGTATATGCACACTCATATACTATTCATAACGTGAAACACACACAAAGCAGGCGGTGTTGCAACAACACCATATGCTAACACACGATCTACACTATTTACGTATCTGGAACTCACTGTAAGCATATTATTCAGCACTCCAACAAATATGCATTCTCACATACTCGTGCAAAGTATTAGACATAAATGCCAACGCCGTGTGCAGTCTGTGGTATATACTGCTTTGCCCATTTATATTTGTGAGCAATTTATAGACAGCTCAATGGAATACAGAATCCACTGATGTGAACTACTCGTAGCAAAACAAATAAATGAAATCTGTTGCCACTCCGAAACGTATATAAACCATATAAAGGAAAATAAAACATAAACGAGGGAAGCATATTTTTTAAATCAGTTCTTCCGTCAGTGTTAATGAACTATGAGCAGATGTTTATGTGAACTTAGATGAACTTTCCCCATTTCCCTTGTTATGTGTTCGTAGAGAAACTGCGCGTGGAGTGCACAGAAAACATCAACCAACTGGTAGCAAGATGTTTTTGTTTAAGACAATTTGAAAACTAGAATAAGTATTTAGTGGCGTCTCTACTATTTATCCGGAACATTCTATTGGTTTAATTATTGTTTATTAGCTGTTGAAACTACCATATAACCCTATGGGTAAAAATAGTTTTTGAGAACTTTCCATACAAGGTTTATATAGCTGGGTCAGAACAATCATTGCAAGAATTAACAACAAAGTTAGAAAAAGTTACCATCAAGTACGGAATGGAAATCAATTCAGATAAGAGAAAAATATTGGTAAACAGCAGAGACACAGAAGCCCAGACTAATATCATGATGAACATAAGCTTGAAGAGGTGAATACCTTCAAATACCTCGGATCCAGTATATGCAGCGATGGTAAATGCAAGGCAGAACTAAAAATAAGGCTGGAGATGGCTTTAGCGTCCTTGTCAAGGCTAACTGTGATTTGGAAAAGCAACATCAGTGTTGGAGTGAAAATCAAACTGTATAGGTCGCTGGTGCTTTCCGTTGTGTTGTATGGTTGTGTGAGTTGGACACTCACTGCGGACATGGAGAGAAGATTACAGGCTTTCGAGTATAAATGCTACAGAAGAATTCTACGAATTTCCTATAGGGAACATAAGACCAATGTGTACGTAAGAAATAACGTAGAGATGTGTGCAGGTGTCCAGGAGCCATTGCTTTCAATAGTGAAACGACGAAAACTAGCATGGTTCGGATATGTATGCAGGCACGATTCCTTGTCAAAAACAATACTGCAGGGAACTGTCGAGGGTGGAAGAAGCAGAGGAGGTCAAATAAAGACATGGACAGACAACATCAAGGAATGGACAGGGCTAGATATTTCCACACTCATCCGCATCGCTGAGGATAGAATTAGCTGGAGGACTCTGTGTGCTGAAGCTTCCAATGGGGTACCCCTACGACCCTGAATGGTTATGGGTTTTATTGATTGATACAATGTAGAATCGTGTTACGGGTATGTACATAAATTACGTCATATATTAGGGGTGGGGATCTCTAAAAATTGGACAATTGTTGATAAGGAAATTGAGGGGGGGGGGAAGGGGAGAGAAGAAAAAAATGGACGTAAACAATACTGTTCTTTGGTGCACTAATAACATTCTTTGAATAAGAAATACTTGTGTAAAGATCTGAATAACGCCTGTAGTGTTTTCGTTTTTTTATGTACAAAGTTTTTATTTAGAGGTTTGGGGAGTTTAAAAATTTATTTTGATATAATTAAATAGGGACGAGGGAGGCGAAAAAAGGGTGGGGGATTTACCCGTCATTCCTGATAGTTGTTGACAAAAGGCGAGGGGGGTAGTCGAAACTGGCAAAAATTGTTGAAGTAATTGATGGACAATACCGTTGTCCGGATAATAGAATGTCTTGTGTCATAGGATACAGTTTAGTTGCGATAACTGCACTATGCGGTCAGAAACACACACATCAGCATGGCTAATAGATTACTCTGACCGTCTATAGAGTGGGGGCAACCAACGACACCCCGATAAGCTTCCTAAGTGGCTTGTTACGAAATGAAAATCAGGCCATGGTATTGCTATCATTTGCTCCCATTTTCCGCCCCGACAACACATGGACAATTTCTGCATGTGACCTTTGCAACATGTTTTCTGCATGTGACCGTTGCAACATATTTTGTGCATGTGACCGTTGCAACATATTTGTTTCCAAGCACGCTGGGTTTGCCACGGACATCTACATACAAAGGATACGCTATATCGTCAAATAAACAGTCGGTTGTCAACAAATATTGCATGGATTTCCAATATAGTAAATGCTAGATCCTTTTCCAGATTAGTCATACATGCTGGTCTCTCACAGCATCAAACATCGTGGCTGATGCGACTGATCATTGGTCGAGTTGCGTATACTTGGTGTCACCAGCCAATGATAATTACGGAAGAAGTCGGGTGAGCCAACATAAGTTACGCTGTGTAAGATGGCACGCAAAACATTCTAGAGAAATACTTTGTATATACTAGGCTCATATATTTTATAGCTGTACTAATGAAAATTTGCTGAAGGACTGGAAATCCTGGCAATGTTTGTTGATAGCCACCTGTTTTGGTGACGCAGTAGCATGTCCGTGTTGTATATCTAGATCTTTGTGAGTCTTCTTTTAGTAATTCTCATTATGAATGTTTAATCTATTGATACAGATGTTTGAGTGTTTAACTATTGGCGGCCCATTCTACATTTATATCCAATCCATTGTTACTCTAAACATATTGTTGTTTGCTTGACTAATATTGTCGTGGTTAGTTTGTCCATTAACTTGAATAGTTATTTGCTTGTTGATTTCCTTTAGGACCACTAATTATTCTGCGGGTGGCTCTGACGTTACTACTAGTGTTCGTAAGTCGACGATGACCATTCAGCTCAACTGGGGTGACGATGAAGATGATGGTGTCTGCGGTTTTCCTGACTGCGGCTAATGTTTCCTATGCGTGCCAGGTTTTTTCTACAACACTCTGAGCAAGGGTTGGAAGAATCTGTGGGACATTGAACACTTCTTGTCTTTCTTCTAGTGTGCGTTTTTGTTGCGCAGCTTGAAGTCTGATGTTCTCTGCATGTGCTGCACCACTTTTGTTTGGTACACGATGATCTGTCATGCGGACCATGTGTTCTGCCCAGCGTGTGTGCGCTTTCATCAACATTGTATGTGTGTGTGTGCTTACAGATTTAGATATAATCAGTACTGCACTCTCTGATATTTTATTTCACCAAAGGATATTGAGTATCTTACGAAAGCAGCTCTGGTGGAAATGGTAGAGTTTTCTAGGTGTTTGGCATATACTGTCCATGTTTCACAGGCATAAAGGATTGCTGCCTGCAATATGATGCTATATGAAGCTATAAAATACAATATGATGCTATATAAACTGCTGATACTAATGCTACTGCTACTACTGCTGCTCGTACGACTGCTGCTGCTGCACCTGTAACAACTAATGCTACTGCTATTACTACTACTATTGCTGCAACTACTGCAACTGCTACGCCAACCAATAATACTACAGATAGATGTACAACTACCACTAACAATACCGCTACTACTATTGTCATTACTTCTACGACACTATTAATTATACTATTGCTGATAATACTAAGACTATTACTACTGCTACTACTACACCTATTACCACTACATCACCACTACTATCAATACAACAACAACAACAACAACAACAACAACTACTACTACTACTACTACTTCTACTACTAATACTAATACTACTACTACTTATACTACTGTTACTACAACTGCTACTATTACTTCTTCTTCGTCTACTACTACTGTTACTACTACTACTACTACTACTACTACTACTACTACTACTACTACTGTTACTACTACTGTTACTACTACTACTACTACTACTGATACGATTACTTTTTCTTCTTCTTCTACTACTACTGTTACTACTACTACTACTACTACTATTGTTACTACTAAGCATCACAACTACTATTGATGCTACTGATGCCACTACTACTACTACTACTTCTACTACTACTGCCATTCCTACTACTACCATCACAACAACCACTACTGCTGCTACTACTACTATTTATACTACTATTAATTCTACTACTACCACAATTACTAAATTTTGTTATTTCAAGAAGAGAATGAAACTGAAACTGTTACTTTCATCAATGTGTGTAGTAATTTAACTTTGCTGAAAACATTTATCGATGTGCTGTTGAGGTGAAGTTGTGTCCAAAGGCAAAGACTCAACAGGTCAAATAAGCTTCAACACGTGAGGTACTAGAATAAATCTCGAAATGAAATGTACTCACAGAAAATTAAACAATGTCAGAAAAGATTTCTTGACATCTACGGGATCATATAACGTCATAGAGCATGTTGTCTGGTGTGTAGACGGGATCCTGAAACTTCATAGAGCATGAAGTGTGTTAATTCATGAAGAGTGCCAAAGTCCAAGAACATTTATCAATCTGCCCTCAGGAATTTCCGTAGATCCGATAGAGTCGCTACAAACGGAAGAACACTCAATTCCACTGAAACACTTTTCTCAAGATGAGATTTGACTACCAGAAAGGTATCCCAAGGCTATCTATAAAGTGACAGACTTTAACATAAAAAACCACACAGCTTCTAACAATGGACGAGACGTTAAGTTCTCTACTATTGACATGGGTCGACATTTTCCCAGGAGATATGTTGCAGAAACATACATTTATCAAAATCACATATATGGAATATTACATATGGTCGTTTGTGCTTGTAATTTTTTTTTCTATCAGCGTTCAGGATGAAATACCAATTGTTTCAATATGTGTGGTTCTCTTCAGCTCTTTAGTCCTCTCTTTAATCTCTTTAGTCCTTCAATTATGTAGGTAACTAGGGTTGTTCTGTATTGTTATTGATGGCTGAATTTGAACAATTTCTCGATGGTTGAGTCTTTATGGTAAAAACGTCGATTTTGCCTTATACTGATTACTGTAGGCTGTATACTGTTATTTATATTTTATTTCGCACCCGTTAATTTTTCTATGTGTGCACTGTAATACTTAACTACTTTGTTTTATGCATACGTAACATAAGTATTTAGATTTCGCAGTCTAGGTAGGCCTTATTTTACTTATCTCTACCACATGGATCAGACATTCAATGATGATGCCTTCCATACGTTATTTGCCTGTTCATTCATCTAAGTACATTATTTCTTCAGTAAAGACAGCAAAAGGATTTTCCTAGCACAGAATCGATTTTTCAGGAATCCTTGGATTCCCAAACATTAAACAAAATTTATTTTCCTTAATTTTGTTTCTTCGCCATGATCACATTAGCTTGCGAAGGAGGAACAACATCCGAATTTCTGTTTCGAAGTACACTCGCTTTCAGGTAACTTTCATAATAGCATCAAGTGAATACAATTTCTTATAATGTATGAATAACTCTCATATCTCTCGCACACACGCTTTCGTATAGTAGATGATTATGTTTCATTACTAGCGCACAAACTTTCATTACCACGGATGGTTAAGTTTCATAACTCTAATGCACAAACTTTCGTATAATATATGGCTAAGTTTCATAAGTCTAGTGCACATATTTGCGTATATGTATGGTTAAGTGCCATAAGTCTATTGCACATATTTGCGTATACTGTATGGTTAAGTGCCATAAGTCTATTGCACATATTTGCGTATATGTATGGTTAAGTGCCATAAATGTAGCGCACATATTTGCGTGTAATGTATGGTTAAGTACCACAAGTCTAATGCACAAACTTTCGTATAATATATGGCTAAGTTTCATAAGTCTAGCGCACATATTTGCGTATAATGTATGGTTAAGTGCCATAAGTCTATTGCACATATTTGCGTATATGTATGGTTAAGTGCCATAAGTCTATTGCACATATTTGCGTATAATGTATGGTTAAGTGCCATAAGTCTATTGTACATATTTGCGTATAATGTATGGTTAAGTGCCATAAGTCTATTGTACATATTTGCGTATAATGTATGGTTAAGTGCCATAAGTCTATTGCACATATTTGCGTATAATGTATGGCTAAGTTTCATAAGTCTAGCGCACATATTTGCGTATAATGTATGGTTAAGTTTCATAAGTCTAGCGCACATATTTGCGTATAATATATGGCTAAGTTTCATAAGTCTAGTGCACATATTTGCGTGTAATGTATGGTTAAGTGCCATAAGTCTATTGCACATATTTGCGTATATGTATGGTTAAGTGCCATAAATGTAGCGCACATATTTGCGTGTAATGTATGGTTAAGTGCCATAAGTCTATTGCACATATTTGCGTATATGTATGGTTAAGTGCCATAAGTCTATTGCACATATTTGCGTATATGTATGGTTAAGTGCCATAAGTCTATTGCACATATTTGCGTATATGTATGGTTAAGTGCCATAAGTCTATTGCACATATTTGCGTATATGTATGGTTAAGTGCCATAAATGTAGCGCACATATTTGCGTGTAATGTATGGTTAAGTACCATAAGTCTAATGCACAAACTTTCGTATAATATATGGCTAAGTTTCATAAGTCTAGCGCACATATTTGCGTATACCGTATTGTTAAGTTTCATAACTCTAATGCACAAACTTTCGTATACTATATGGCTAAGTCTAGCGCACATATTTGCGTATAATGTATGTATTCTAGACTCGTGGAACCTCTTGATATTGAGGCGGTGTCATCTACATACCTAGTTTCTGGAATCTCATGGTCTCCGATATTAAAAAGTTGAAAATGTCTATAATGTGAGTCTTCTTGTACATAATGCATGATGTCTTATACATATATGTTAAATAATCTTAATATCATCATAATCAGGTGTCGTGCCGACTTGCGTAGGCGATAATGGGTCTCTACAACTCTGTATCTCTGGTATATTTTATCAGGATCGTTGTTTTCTCTTTGCCATGCAGCGATGTTATAATATTTACTATTTTCTTACACAGTCGTCAACTACTTCTTTACTTTCTATTTTGCCAGTTGTACCTATGGTATCCAGACTTCCCTGTTTCAAACCATTCAAAAAATAAAAATTATCTTTTTTTCCCTGATATTATTGAGGAACACACGTCTCGCATTCGACTCTTTCAGCATATTCTAGATAATTTTTCTAGCTGTTCATGATACTCTTAGCATTCTTCTATATAATCAAATCTCTGCCGCCTCTAATTTAATCCGGCTCTGTGGCGGAGATGTAGAGGGCGCGTCTGTTACGGCCAAGGTAAAAATTCAAATTCCGCCGCTGTCATTTGTGCATCCGGACCGTTTAGAAACCAGTAGCAAACTGCCGAACGTATTTATAGTGCCTAGAAAATTACCACAGCACAAAAATTCTGGGTTGATGCTTACATCCTGAATATGATATGCTACACATTATGTTAATTAAAGTTTTTCCAAAAATACATAAAATATGAAGATAGGACATATATGTTAAGTAAAGTAAAAACATCAATTAATTTCTAAATGTTTTTTCCTCTCTGAAACAGATGTTGACGTGTTTGTTTATGAAGAACAAGGAAGTGATTCATGTTTGTTATACTAAACACTATCTTTAGTCTATGTAGAGTTCTATTTTTATGTTATCTTTCACAACTCAGTGTTTTACAAATAAGAATCAGATTACGTTAATGTTACCATTATACCAGACAGTCACCAGTATTTACCACGACCAAAATACTGACTGGTTGAAAGTTTTTGGTCGTGTGAGTGAAGTGTTCGTGGAAGATATGAAGGTTCTAACAGACGGGGATCTCTAACGGAGCGATTATAATCTTATAACTGTGTTCATGTTTATCCTAGACCTAACTTTCCACAGATGAGAAATATATCCAGTCTATCAGTGAAAGCGGCATCGGTTTTTAAAAAGTAAAAACGAATAATCTACTTGATGTTTCATGTAAAACCTTGTTGAATACTTTTTGTCAGCTTGAAGGTTTGTATTCCTCTTCTTCTTCAGCGTTCATTCTCAATCTCTCACTGGATCTCTCTTGTAGCAGGACAATGGTCCAACTAGATTTCCAGCAAGATGTAGTCCAGAAAATGAAAATGCGTTGTGTCTCCGTGTTATTTGCGCCAATGGCCCGACACATCCATTTTCGGCGGTGAAGGTTTGTTTTTGATAGACCCGCTCACATGCCTGTTTTGCTTAGTGTATGTGTTATTTTTTGAACAATTGAAAAAAGGACGGAAAAAATAGGAAGAATGAGAATAAGAAGAAGCGAATAATTAAGACTTATTTATTTCATTCGTTTTCATCCACGGTGAAACCTTCGACTTAAATTATCATTTTTCAGGTGAAAATAGAAAAATCAGAAATCATTGATACAGAAAAATGTTAAATTGTACTATAACTAGTATCACCAGCGACGGATTTAGACTTGATAAGGCCCTAAGCTATTTGAGATATGATGTCCTTCATAAGTCCAGATAATATATGCCAGTGCCAAATATGATTTTTTGGGGCCCCCAAGAATGTGGGGGCCTTAAGCTATAGCTTATAGGTAAATCCTGCACTGAGTATGACTCAGAAACATTGAGAACAACACGATGAACAGTTAAACAAAAAAAACATTTCAAATGCTTCTTCAATTGATGCCTACGTAGAATAGGAATTTAAGGTTTGTAATTTTATGATAAAATCGCCAAGGAGGAACTCATAATAAAGAACTAAATATACACACGTAAAAAAATAGAACTCAAGAAGTGGTGCTACAGGTGAACAGAAGCCCATATGAACGCATGCAAGACAAATTATCATCAAATGTCGTCTCCGTAACGAAGGTTGGCCGCAGCGAACTTCCAACCTCCTCTGTCTCGTGCTCTGGTGGTGCACTTTACTAGAATGTATCCTGTTCATTTCGTGATATTTCCCCCAATTTTTGATTATGTACTTCTTGCTTGCCTCCCTTAGAATTCTACCTTCAGTAAGTCTTGAACAAGGTGTCAAGTTTTGTAATATGTGCAAAATATTTTCTATTTTAGTATTTTATTTTCTCTAATAGTTCTCTATTAATACGAAGTGTTGTGAAAACCCCTTCGATCGTTTCTCTTTCCACGAAGGTCTCTATATTCGTGGACAGATATTCACTGTGGGATTACTTAGGAAAATACCGGATACACCACCATCTCCTCGAACACACCAGAGCACTATATCAGAGATGCGAAGCAAGCGTAATAACACCAGAAGGAATGACAGACACATTCATAATAACATCTGGAATCTAAAGGGATGCGTATTATTCCCGCTCCTATTCAACATATATATAGACACAATAAACAAAGAAACATTAAAAGCAATAGAATAAGAAAACAAACCTGAAAAAGGGAACGGAGAAAAAGAAGACGGTAACATCATTAACGCATTGCTATTCGCAGAAGATCAGGCGTTGATATACAACATTATATCCGAGGTGCAAAAAAACACCTAGGTAGTTAGTTAGCGAATCGTCAGATCATTATCACAGCACTCCGGACAAATCCACAGGTGCTCCGATCTCTCTTAGTGTATCCGCCATTACACCTCTGCTGATAGTTCCGGTTCTATGTTGATTGACCATCATTCGTCTGCGCTTCGCAAACTGTTCTGCTCTAGCGACCCCATATTTGAAACCTGCTCCTTAATTCTAGCCATTTAATAAGAATCATCATCCAAGTCGTTAACTTTCAGATGCTGTCTCCCGTAGGGAATTCAACACATCTGCCCGATTCATTGCTTATCCCCGGAATGTAACAGCATCAACTGACTGACGCCAACAATTTTACCACTCTGGCGAAAACTACAGTCTCAGGGTAAAACGGCGCTGTATATCTGATGAAAAATATTCAGCCAAACAACTGATGACTTTGGCATTCGTACCAGAAACAGAAGTCATTACTGTTTTCGAACAACTAACCAGTATTGATAGTTTCTCAGATCTGTATTTCCTCATCGATTACTTCGAAGATTTCTACATTGGACGGATTCGTCGTGGTCGCCGTTCGCAGCCTCGATTTCCAGTGAGCTTTTGGAATCAACACAATCATGTCATGAATAAACTGCCAAGAAGCAACAACGCTGTTGAAGGTTGGAACACTGCATTTAACTCAATGGTTAATGTATCTCATCCAATATCAGCAAGACTTGCCCGGAAGTTACAGCAGCAACAACATACATCTGTACTTTTGAGAAGTCAGATTGCCACTGGTCAACCAACCAGAAAGAAACGAAAAGTTTACCAACGTGTCGATGATTCTATTAAAACAATGGTTGAACGATACAATCCAGCAGAACCTATCAACTTCTTGAAAAACATAGCGCGTGTTTTGAATAATAATGGTGTGTAGTTAACTCAATTAAAGAACTTAATTTCATGTCTATCATTTGTGAGACAATTCATAACATTTGAAGATTTTATTATAATTATTTATTAGCTATATTGTTCATTGGTATTTATTACAATTTATATGAAATATTTAATATATTACCTTTGTATTTAGTCTTGGGGATATTTTGTCTGGTATAAATCGTCCGGTATATTTTGTCTGGGAATATTTTGTCCGATTACCAAAGAAATCTGATGAAAACAATATCGTTCAAAGAATACATAGACACACAAAAGATTAAATGGTTCGACCACCTAATCAGAATGGAATAAGATTTATTCCGTCGAGAGTCTTCAATAAATGAGAAACAGAGGAAGATCCAAACGAAGTTGTATAGACGACATCAGAAAAATATTAAAACATGTATAGAAGACATAAGAAAAATACTAAAACTTGTATAGACGACATCAGAAAAATACTAAAACATATATAGACGACATCAGAAAAATACTAAAACATGTATAGAAGACATCATAAAACTACTAAAACATGTATAGACGACATCAGAAAAATACTAAAACATGTATAGACGACATCAGAAAAATACTAAAACACCAAGGCCGCGCTATGGCAGCGGTATCACAGTTAGCTAAAGAAAGAAGACTTCGGCTCCCCATGATGACTAACGACACACATGGATAGGACAAGGCAAGACAAGACTGAAAATACTTTTCTTCATTCCTTTTTCCCCCAAAATCTCTGTTTTGCATCTACCATCATTTGTGATTGTGTGTACCACATATAGAAACTGTTGACTTATTGCAGAATCGATCAATCGTTTTTATTTTTAGTACTGGTTTCTCCTCAGTTCCCTTGACTATCATCGTTTAATTTTTGTGTGGATGTTAATATCTAGTCTATATTCCTTACTTGATTTGTCTACTTGCTATATTAGTCTTTGCTTCTGTTCATTCTTTACTAAAAGGACAGTGTATAGTGAATAACTACTCGCACTTTATTGAAGTGGTGTGTCTTTTGTCATTTTCATCTAAGTATTTCTTGGAGGCACCTAATACGTTTTTCGTGTTTGACTGTCGAGTGAAGCAAATGCAGATAATTTTGGGATTTACCAATAGTCTGATACTAAGCATACCTTTCTGTGCTTCTTTTGATTTTCCTAAATTCAAATTGTACTTCACCTGCTTCTATGTCCATCACGTTCTTAATTATGAGGTGCTGGTGTTGTGTCTGGGTAACAAACTTATGCATTCTTCGGATGAGCTACTCGCAGCCGGCGAACCATTTCCGCGTAGAAAGACTATTTCATTGCTCATAGTGTTTCTTGGTCCTAGAACTACTTTCTTCTGTATGAGCCGTGCTGAGCAACTGCGACAGCCGAATTAGACGTGCTGCTTATTCCTCATAGACGATGTTTTTTTCCCCTGCAGCGTCGCCAATAGCTCCAAAGTCTGGGATTTGATCAGAGCATTTCCTACGCACGCGCCTCTACGCATGTGAGGGCCTTATGACTCATTGCGAAGCACGGCCTGTTCGAAAAACAAATAAAAAGCTAGGAGAATATATGCCCTTGATATGTGAATATATAGAAGAAAGAAGACAACTGAATGGAAAGAAAAGAAAACGAAGGCGTTTCAGGGAACACTGCGTGTAAAAGAATATTAAAATAAATATAAATAAAATAAAAACCCCCAACTATTGTAGACAAATTAAAATATACGACTCATTATTAAAGACATTACTTGGAGGTGGAGTTCAGGAGTGACGAGCAAGAGAGGTAAACGGATATTAAAATTGGAGGGAAACATCACGAGATGGGCCAGATACAATCTATCAGAGTGCATTACCAAGGCAAAAGACTTGATAATGATAATGCTAAGCGTAAAAATACAATTTAATTTATTCTAACTTTGGTGCTTGAGAAATTGCATTGATTGTGATAGCAGGATCATGATGTTTCTAATTCGCATGCGATAATAAGCATGCCTTTGAAAAAATAGTTAATTAAGTTTGGTGTTTGTGAGTCTTTCAGATTTCTGAGAAGTCCAACACGAACTCTGGATAACCTGTAGCAATGTGAGCAAAAATGAAAAAGTTCTTGAGATAAGGTAAAACAATCCATCTCCTTTTGTTTCTCTCTCTTTCTAAACGTCTTTCTAAAAGTGTTCTATTGTGTTAGTTTTTGATACCTGCACTGATCAGACTCTGTCAGATCATATCTCCGAGTAAACGTTTTGGTCGACCCTTTCACCCTGCGCATTTTGCAGGAAACAGGAAATATGAAACTGGTGTTCATCACGCTACACCTATTGCAATATTTGGTGTTAATAATGCTAGACATATTGCATTATTTGGTGTTAACATCCCCATCGAGGTCACCTTCTTGCCGCGGAGATGGGGTGTAGTTCAGCTCCCAGAGGCTGGAAACTAAGACTGGCCAGGACCTCCTACTAGCTTACGGAAGGTCGGGTGGCAACCACAAGTGGCCACCAGACCAACCACAATGCAGCATTTTTTAGTCTAGAAGATGATATGAATGTATAGTGAGACTTAAAAAATTAAAACCCCACAAGACATCTATCTGTACAGTTGCATGTTTTTATGTCGCAATGTCCTGTTGTCACTCACCCCCACCAATATAACCGGAGTAGGGGGATCGTCTTTCTTGTGGCATTGCGCTCTGGCATAGAACCGAGGTCCTGTGACCCGGAAAGTCAAGTTCTCATCGGTTTGATGTTGTATTTCTAACTGACACCCAGAAACCAACTAGAGGAAGGGGAAACCCGAGGTGAAACCATCAAAAACATGACGTGACGATTCTACATGTCTTTTCAAATTTGGGAGACATGCTACACGTCTTGTGTGTCGGCAGACTGTAGGTGGCGTTGAGTGGTGAGTGATAAAGCATGCCTCAGATCCACTACCCATAGATAGACGTCTGGCAACAGTCAAGTTCCCAGCAGGAACATGTCAGTTGGAAAATGATGTTCCAGATCTTAGGCCCTATTTTGTTTAATCAGCCCTCTGTGTTTGAAAGCAAGGTCCAGAAAAATAGTTTGAGCATGAAAGTGCCTAAACAGAAAATATCACATAAGCTCGGACTTCGCCTCATAAAAGGTTTACGCCCGGCTATTCGTCCCCCGGCTAACTTGAGCGAAATATCAGCTACGAGGGGCACACTAAACATACTACAACTTAACATATCTGGACTCAGAAATAAGACTAGAGCGAAGTAGAACACTACACAAACATAAAAGCCACATTGCACCATGGCAGGAAAATATACTAGCAAAGAAAGGACACTCAATACCTCAGAAGTCCAGAGGCATTGCAACACTCATAAGAAATGACATGCGAGAAGTCATAATTAAGAAAAACAACGGAAACGATATGCAAAAAAAAAATATATGGTATCACGACACTGTTCAATGCATACTACTAACCAAACTCCAAGAAACAGCTAGACATTATCATCACAGATGACAAGAGAACTATCATTGTGGGGGATGTAATGCACACATACCTGTCACAGGATACAAGGACAGAAGCACCATGGGAAAGAAATAGAGTAACTATGCAACACCAGCAACTTAATAATATTACAAGATTCCCCATCCACACCCACACTCCTCATCAGAGCCAAGTAGATCAACATTCAGATCTGACCTTGCCATCATATTCACAGATTTTCAAAATAACTCTATGCTAAGAGTCCTTTGTGACATAGGAAGTGACTACCGCCCCATCACGAAACCAACCACCACAAAAAACGCCTCGCAGGAACTACAAACAAGCAGAATGGGAACAATTAAAAAATATTGACAGAAAAAAATAATTGACAAAAACACAGATATAAACACCTTATACAAACACATCACAGTACCCATACTTAATGTAGACTTCAGAACAATACCCAGAGAATGCAGAAAGAAAGATAGCACATTCTGGGCAAATAAACATGAAGAACTTGTCAAAAAGAGAAGCTTAGCAACAAAAAAAGCAGATAAACTTTTTACACATGCAAACATAACAGACTATAATAAACTAACTGCACTGTTCCGATTGCACTAATATGAAGAAAGAATTATTAAAAAAAATAAAGTTCAAGCAAATAAAATATTATGGACACATTAAATGACATGACACCTTGTTAAGACTTTACTTGAGGGTAAAGTCGAAGCAAGGTGAGCAAAGATATGCAGAGATACAGAGGGAGAGTGTACATCACACAATGGACAGATTACAGTCTAGCAGAGTGCTCCATCAAAACAAGAGACAACTAATGTTGGGTGTTAGTTGCAGTCAACCTTCGTTGCGGAGACGACACTTGATAATGATGACGGATCCGACTAGAAACAAAAGATACAAAACAGCACAAATGATAATATATATGTACTAAGTGTAACATTCGCACTCACGTCATGAGGACCTGGAAGCTATTTAAAAACTTATCAGGGAAAAACAAACACACAAAGCTAAAACCACCGCGGACTGCAAAACAGGTACTAGTGGAAGACACAGAAAAAGCAAACAGTCCCAACAAATATTTTTCAAGCATCAGCAAAACCTCCCGCAGGTAGTACTAGACAATACAATTGGCAAACGTCTAAAATCTAAAGAAAGATCAAAACCAGCAAACACTGCACTCTTTGATGAAAACTTCACTTGTCAAGCACTCCAGACTGCACTAAAGAAAGTACAGCCAAGAAAAGCACCAGGTCCTGATAATATATCCAATTAGATGATCCACGACCTAGGATTGAAAGGAAAAACATAGCCCTGTAGATTTCATAAATACAACTTGGCAAAGTGGAACCATACCAACAGCCAAAAATTACCGCTATTGTCAAGCCAATATTAAAGAAGGATAAGTCAGAAGATGACATAAATTGATTGGCTTTTGGCCAATATGCTAGACTTCTAACAGTAAACATGCAGAACGAATACTGAACAACAGATTATAATGGTGGTTGGAAGCTTCAGCGTTCCTAAACAACTCTCTAGCAGGCTTCCGAAGAGGATCAAGGACTGAAGACCAACTCTTTTTCTTCTCCCAGAATGTGAAGGACAATTTTCAGCAAGGGTAGAGTACAGTTGCTGTCTTTGTATACCTAATGCAAGCATATGACAAGGTATGGTATGGGAAAAGAGACTATTGCTAAAAATGTAGAACATGGGCATTTGTGGGAAAATGTATAAATGGATTAAGAACAACCCAAGTCACAGAACCATACAAAGTGCAGTAAATAACAAAATATCATCCAAATGACATTTGACGGAGAGCTACAACAAGGCTCACCCCTCAGCTGCACCATATTCTTAATCTTTATAAATTCTTCTTCTTCTTCTTTCGTTCACTTGCAACATGTCTATATCTGTAATTATGTCTCCCGAATAAAACTCACTGTCTTTTGTAGTTCACACAGCTTTGATTCCAGTGTTGTTTCCTCTGGCCAATATGTCTGCCTCAGTGCTTCATACTAAGAACACTCTTGAAGTATATGTTTGGCACTCTGTGCTGCCTGTCCAAATGTACACATGGCCGTGTTGCCAATCTTGAACTTTGTATACATATGACTGCGGACTCGGTTGTGTCCTGTTCTGAGGCGAAGAATTACAGCTTGTTCTGATCTGTTCATAGTGTGATAGTCATCTTGTGTTGGTGTTTGTAGCTTTCTTATTGACTTGATCATCTGTTTTTTCTGATGGTAAGTGATTGGTATATCTGGTTGGTCTTCGGCAGCACATTCCTTAGCCAGTTGGTCTGCTTTTTCATTTCCTGGTATTCCACAGTGAGAGGGTATCCACTACATGGATAACCTATACTGGTAAGACAATTCACTAAGTAGTTTTTGCAAGTCTGTTTTCCAGACAGGAGAGCTTGAAGCACTGACCTTGCACCTGTCAGGAATACCACAAGCTGTAGGCCAGAGTTGGAGTTCAGCAGTATTTTAGTTGCCACACTAATTGGCTAGATTTCTGCATCATAATTATTGCAGAATTTCCATATCGGCGTTCCGATTGTATCTCTAGGCTTGTGTGGATATTCTATATATACACATGCATCTCCATTCCTCACTGTATTCTGTGCTAACCCATCTGTGTATACTCTGGAAACTGAGGGTGACCGTCCTTCGCTGCAGACTGTTCTATTCGTCCTCGCTTAGTATTCCTTTCACATGGGTCTGAATGTATTTTAGCATTCCATGTCTTTCACTCCACGGGGTTTGTTTTGATACAGACTTTAAGGGGTTGTCAATTTCAGGAAGGTCTGTAAGTTGTCTACGGAGTCGTTTAGCTTGATGGATAAAGCTGCTTCTTTTCAGTCGCCCCATTGCTAGATTTTGGAATCTTTCCTTTATTGGATATACTTGGTATACACTGAAACTTTTCTGCTTGAATTAGTACTCTTGTGTCTCTGCGTTCGCCAAGTGTTTGCATTCTTCCCATTTTTAGCACCTCTGCTATGGGTGTTGATTTCATTGCTCCTAACATTATTCTAAGTGCCTGGTTTTGCACTTTATCTAGTTCTTGTAATGTGGTGTTTGATGCAGGATACCACGCTGCTGAACCATATTCCAGGTGTGGTTTTATGCCTTGCTGGTAATATTTACAGAGTATATTCCAACGGGCTCCCCATGTGGTTCCACTTAGTTTTCTCAGGATAGCTAACTTCCCCTGGCTTTTGTTGTTGCTTTGTTTATGTGCTGCTTCCATGTCAACTTATAATAAAAAGTAACTCCGAGGTATGTGGGTTGTGTGTCTTCTTTCAAGAGCTCTCAATCTATCTTGATATGTCCGGATTTTTGTTTAGGTGAGAGGGTAAGAAGTGTAATGCTGCACCTATCTGTGTTAATGCTGATGCACCATCTATTTGCCCATAAGGTTAGGGCACTCTTGAAGGAACTCAAATAAACCGCCAAGAAAACTCAACATACCTAGGTGTTTAGCTGAACAGGAGGCTAATCTTAAACAACTGTATTAACAATATCACAGAAAAATCATCTAGGAGGAGGTTGAACTTGCTAAAGCGACTTGTAAGTACATCCTGAGGAGCCGAAAAGACAGCAATTAGATATGCATAAATAGGATGAGTCAGATCAATATTAGACTATAATCTCCATCAAACTAGCTCTTGCGCACACTTGGACAGAGTACAAAGCCAGGTTTTCCTCTTCATTTTTGTGGCATGAAATCAACACCAAAAGTGGTCTGGGAAATCAATGCAAACCACTAGACATTAGAAGAGAAAAGGCAATTACAGAAGCTGTGGAAAAATACAAGCAACTCCCATAAAAATATCCTAACAAAGAAGTAGTCAACAAATGGACACGCAAAACAAGACTAAAACAAAAATCCCCAGTATAGCAAGCAGAAGAACTTGACAAGAAACATCATCTTCCTGAAGATAGAGAGGATTATGAAAAAGTATCAAATATCCCACCAAAGGCATCTCTATACTGCCCCAAATAAGCAGTATAGTTGACAAGTCCATAACTAAGGCAAAAAAATCCCCCCAAAAACAATGAAGTACATTGCACTAGAGACTATCGACTCCTACACCTACAGTTCTACAAGGACTGGATCCAAGCATACACAGATGGGTCAACCTTTAAAGCAACCGTCAATGCAGGATATGGTTCTCTCATAGTCCTCCCTGGCAAAACATCAATATAGTTATATGCTCTTTGTGGAGAGTTCTGCAGCAACTATGATGCAGATGTGAAAGCAATATCAGAAACACTCATACATCACCACCAAATATAAAAAAAGGCGCATCACGTCCAAAAAAAACTAGTAATATTCATATAAGTAAATTCAAGTAATATTCATTCTTCTCTTAAAAAAGGGTTTAAAAACCGTAGAAGATTGACTTCACTGTACTCGGTTTCCCATATGTACTCCGTCCTTCTCAACAAAGCGGCACGCCGCCTACCGAGAGTACCACTCATAGCACGTAACTCCGTAGCTTCAAGTGATAATCCACAGGGATCTCCACACAACAAATCCACCTTATAAACAAGACGACACGAGCCAGATTCGAACCCGTGACCTCTTGAACACAAGGGGAACAGCTTAACCACTACGCCAGGGAGATGCCCAGTGAGTCGTCTCTACAAGCCCTTAAACCTGGACTTCAATTGCAAAGATAACTGTTGGCGACATACTTCAACATATATATATATATATATATATATATATATATATATATATATATATATATATATATATATATATATATATATATATATATATATATATATATATATATATATATATATATATATACATATTTACACGCAATTCCATCAGTACTACGTTACAGTAAACACCAGACCACACATGTATCAGCGAGAATGAATGTACTCATAAATCGGCAAAAAGGAAGCACGTATGCTCCAACCAGGAATTTCCACCAACCTTAGAACAGCTAAACAAATTATTCGCAACAACTGTAAACAACAAAGGATGGACCGCAGGATCACTGGCTCAAAAGGGTAGCGTCGTCTACTGCACTTGTTCAGAAGCAATGGTGCCATTCCTATACCTTCCCAGAGTATAAGCCCCGGTACTGTACTTTCTTGTGGTTAGGTGAAACAAGAGAGTATTTTTTTTCATAGAACCATAACAAGAACTCGAAACCCTCATTTTCTGGTCGACGGGAGAATGAGTTAAATGGCAATACAGCGGTACCAAATCTGCAGGATCTCTGGCGTTGCTTAGTATACCACTTGCAGTACTTGTACTTATCCTATTATATTTTTATAATCTGATGAGAAAAGATCTGATGACTGTTCTGAAATCCGACATCTTTGATGTCTTGACTACAATGTTCTGATTTATGTAATCTTATATTTCTGATAAAATATGCTTCATGTGCCCTTACTGCTACATGAACGCTTGAGTGCAACAGATAAAGACAGTAACACAGGATGATTTGCGATAAGGAAGTAATATTCTCGTAGAAATCCATTAGCAATATTAGAAAACCAATTTAGCCATCCCTTGTGCAGAGAATATGAGTTCATATTTTATGATAAGATAACACGAATGACTTCTATTTTCGGACAACCGACAAAAACTACTCAACACAATGTAAAACACAATTCAACGAACGTAAATTCAGTTCTATTTCGTGGAAAAACTAATTCATCAACGTCACTGAATATGACTCCTTTAACACCATATAGTTTTTTTTGCATTAATTTGACGTCTTTGACATTTTTCTTTACTGAGAAAAATTCAATTTGTGATACGGTGTAGCAAGAATGACACACTGTTATTCATTTACAAAATAAAAATCATAAACACCATTATACCAATTACCAATACAAAACTTCTAGTCTTCCTGGATCAAAGATATTCAATATTCCCATACCTTTATTTTCTGAGATTTTTTTAATGCAATTCTTTCCAGACATTCATATCTTCTGTTTCTTTGATACGTTTTCCAGTTGTCATCGTCAAGATATTTTAGTCTTCATGTTTTTTTCATTGCAGATTTCATAGAAAGTTCAGAACTGTATGATTATGACTATTATTAGTATTGCTGTTATTATTATTATTATTAGTATTGCTGTTATTATTATTATTAGTAGTATTGCTGTTATTATTATTATTAGTAGTATTGCTGTTATTATTATTATTATTATTGCTGTTATTATTATTATTATTGCTGTTATTATTATTATTATTATTATTATTATTATTATTATTATTATAGGATGATAGATAGTGCCATGGCTCTATGTTGCTCAGATTAATCTTGCATATCACACCTACCATCTTCATGGATTGCAGATTATATTCCTTCTAACATAACAATAAAATACTGATGTGGAAAAACGGAAAGGTGGCAACATTATCATCATCATAATGAGCATTATCAGCAACAACATTATAATCATCATCAACATCCCTTTTTCCTTATCATCGTCAAAAATAGTTTAAAAGTCGTAGAGGATTGACTTTACTTTACTTGGTTTCCCATATGTACTATGTCACTCTCAACGAAGTGGTACGCCTCCTGCCGAGAGTACCACCATAGCATGTAACTCTATAGCTTCAAGAAATAATCCAAATGAAACTGAAAAAAAATCCACCTTGTAAACAAGACGTCATTACCTGGATTCAAACCCATGACCTCTTGAACACACGGCGAACAGCTTAACCACTACGTTAGAGAGATCCCCGAAACCATCATCATCATCATGATGTGGTATCCTGAATCTTGACTAATATCTAGAGGCGCAGCAATGCCACTCACAATAAATAGGCAGATTTCTGCATGATGTGGTCAACGGTTGCAATCGACTCTGGAGGTCACTACTAATTGTGCATTATCCGGTCGCGAACAATCTGTCACAGAACTTACGTCGTTGTGAAACTTCCTACTTCATTTATGTACTTGTTAAAATGACAATTTGCATGCCTATACTAGACCTTAATTCATTCGATGAGCTTCTTATTTAAAACAAAAAAAGGAAACGCTGAATCTATCTTGTAGCAGGACAATGGCCCAAGTAGATTTTCAGTAGAATGTAGTCCAGAAAAGAAGGAAAACGCGTTGTGTTGCTGTTTTATTTGTGTAAATGGTCCGACACATCTGTATTCAGTGGATTAGTCTTAGATCAATTGTTTAACATCTAGCCCAATGTTGGTCATGTATAGAGCTGTTAGTTTTTGATCACTTATCGTATTGTTCAGGGATTCAATTTTGTAACACAAATACCCTCTTACGTTTCGTGCCTTGTGGGCCGAAGTTTCCCAACTTCGACTAAGGGTAAGTATCTTATGATACTTACATGGTTGGTTGGTTGTTGATCCAGCGGTCCATGGGCTCATGCCCTTTGACCCAATGTTAGTTAGCTAGTTTGTTCCTTTCGTGCTGCAAGCGACACATAGGGCAGAGGTTTTGGTTCTCCATATGATGAGGTCCGCTGCCTGCAGATTAAGTTCCTGGATGGTCTTACAGCTTATTAATTCCCCTTCTTTAAGAATGGTGTTTTAAAGGGTTGTTTTAGGTCTTCCTCTTTTTCTTTTACCGTCAGGTGACCACATAAGGGCTTGTTGGTTTATTCTGTTTACATCTAGTCGTAAAACGTGACCAAGGTAATTCCATCTTCGTTTTCTTTTTGACCCAATGCCATTGTGTGATATATGCATGTATTTGTGAGCTGTTGTTTTGTTCCATAGAATGTGTTATATTTATCTGGCCCTGGAGGGAGAAACATTTTCCTGACACCATCCAGCGCTGGAGATTCAAAAAGGTGGTGGTCAACAGTTTCATAGGGATGAGTGCACAGCCGACACCCTGGAGTGTGTTGTGGTTGTATTCTGTTCAGGTGATTGTTAAGCTGTACATGTTGTGTGCGCACTCGGAATATGATACTCTGGTCTTTTCTTTCCAGGAGGTTGATATTGTCTTTAGGATTTGGGCTGGTTATATATTAATAGATTTCCCTCCCAGTGTTTCCCATGGCCCATCAATTCATCCAATTTTCTTTGTTCACAGATTTCAACATCATTTTAACTGTGTGCATTGTTGTTTCTGTATAAGTCTGTTCTTGTTGTGCTGCCATCTTTGCTAGTCTGTCTGCCTTATCATGATACCTACATGAAAGCCGGCATTTACCGGACCTCCTTAAGATGACCAAAAGAAACATGATACAATTTTAATGTTTTCTTTGTCTTTATTCGTCTTGGCAGACGGTCTGAACTAAACTTGCATCATTTGGAGGTGGTGCAAATCAGGGCACGACTTATCACGAATAAGTCTTCTGATTCATGAATAATTTTCGCTGCCAAAGAGGACGCATGAGAATGTCACATCGCTGGATTGTTTTTGGATGGTTGTCTGTATAAGAGCATCTTCCAAAGAACATGTTCTACGGTGAACTGTAAGCCTGCGAGTAGACGAGTAGAAACCACAAAAAAAACAACGTTTAAAGGACTACTTAGAGGCATCTTTTAAGCAATGCAAGATTGAACCAAAACGTTTGAGAAATCACGGCTCATGAGTATACAACCTGGAATTGTCAAATTAGTGCTGAAAGTAAAAGATTTGAACAGAGTAGAATAATGTAATCGATTCAAAAGAGATAAAAAAATGAAAGAAGAGATATTACTGCTTCTTTGCCTCATAGTAATTGTCTATTGTCTTTCCACAGGTGGTTTGATCCACTCTTGCCGTTAAGCGTAGGGGTGATTGGAGCTCGAGCTTGCGTTCTAAAGCCAGATGTGTGGCCTCTGCTGTGCTATGTCTGTTCAGGATGTCCCTGACGTTTTCTATCCATCTTTTCCGTGGTCTTCTTCTGGCTTCGTGGTCCTTTCCTGATCTCATTTAGTTATATGCCTGTACGGGCAACTTTTCGTAATGCATTTTCATAATGTGGCCAAACCACTTGAACCGTTCTCTCTCTTTGTAATCTGTACAAGCTATTATACCTATTCGTTCCCTGATATATTCATTTCGTAATCTATCGAACCTGGTGACCCCAGCGGCTTTCCTCAAGAATTTCTTCTCATAGTAATATCTACTACTTTCCTGCTCACACCGCAACAGCTCTTTCAGAGCTCGATTTGGACTCACTCATCAGCAATCTGAGGGTATATAGATAATCAAAACGTGTTTTTTTCCCAATGCTATGCTCGTCTTTGCTGGCGAAAAAGGAACAACTTTATCATTAGTTTATTGTTAATTTGTCATGAGATAATGAAGATGTAAATTGAATGTGGTTTGTCTTGAATAAGTTATATTGTTAAATCTCACACGATTAAACTGGCAATATTACAACTCACCATTTCTTTGCGCGTTACTAAAGAAGCCTACTTCTCAGAACGACATTCCATTATAAACATCCACCAGAGAATAAGCGAAGATACCAAGAAATACATCGTTTCCAAGAAATGCTGTATTTTATTCTGTTTTCTGCTGCAGCAATCAATCTCACGAAGGAATGGATTATTTTGAATGAAAAAAAAGTCATTTATTTTTCTTCAGATGTGCAGAATGACATATATTATTTAAGTTAATGTTTTTCTTTGTAATTATACAATTAAAAAAAAACAGAACAGAAACCCAAGACAAAGTAAATTAGACTACATGACTTACTATGGCGCAATTTGTTGTGATATTTTCCTGATCTTGGAAACACTTATGTTTGCTGGGTTTGATGTGCTGACTTCGAGATGACTTGTGAAATGTTTTAGAATATGCTTATATTGCGCAAGATGAAACAAGGTAAAACAGTTGACAGACATGTTTAATATTAAAGTCTTCAACAAAAATAAATGTCGTTAGAAGTGTGCAATAAAGTGTCTTAAATACCTATTTAAATGTATAACAAATGTGTCTTTAAATATCTATGAAAGTGTTTAGTAAAATGACACGCAAGGGCTGCTTCTGTGGGTCTCACCAATGGCCCACTAAACAAACCACCCATGCAGCAGAAAACCTTAGTAGATGACATGCCGTTATATTGAGGCTCTCTTATGGAAGTTTTGTAGCATGTCATATATGCAATTATAGACCCCTCTGTTTAGAAGGTTCCTTCAATAATCATTGCACTAATCATTCAATAATCATTGCACTAATCATTCAATAATCATTTCACTAATCATTCAATAATCATTGCACTAATCATTCAATAATCATTGCACTAAGCCAAAAGCTGAAGTCTCCTTGTAAGATATGTAAGAAAGCTCAGAAAAATCATCCAACTGCACATAGGAAATAAGAGCTAATCGCTCGCAATTCATGGGGATCTCAAACAAACAAACAAACAAACAAATAAACAGTAAAATGACTTTAAAGGTCTATAAATGTCTGCAAGAAAACTGTCTTCAAATTGCTATACAAGTGTACAATAAATTGTCTTTAAATGCCTTATAAAAGTGGGCAACAAAATGCCTATAAATGTCTATAAATGAGTGCAACAAAAATGTCTTTTAATTACCATTTCTTTGTTCCCGGACATAATTAAATCAATAACATCTGATAGCAATATGTGGAAGTAAATGCATCTAGAGGACATGGGTATGTAAGATTATGTTGTTGTCCCACACGTACATATAGATTCACTAACAAAGTGAGATTCAAAAGGTTTTTGCGTTGTTTTCATTTCTTCTTCTTCAGCGTTCATTCTAAAACTCCCGCTTGATCTCTCTTGTAGCAGAGCGATGGTCCTACTAGATTTCCAGCAGGTTGTAGTCCAGAGAATGAAAATGCACTGTGTCGCCGTTTTATTTGCACCAATGGCCCAAAACATCCAACTTCGGGAGGGTTTTCATTTGAATTTCAGGGCCGGTAGACAGACACGACACGTGCACGTGGTAATAATTTATTTCGAAGCTTGTGCGAATCGCCTTGAGGGATCATGTTCCGGCTCTCAAACTGAGATGAAATTAGAATTGAATGCACACAAGATAAACACTATCTCTGATTCACAACTCTACATCCTCACAGCCTAAAACACTGTATCTGATTCATAATTCTCCATCCCCATAACCTACAACACTATCTCTGATTCACAACTCTACATCTCAATAGCCTAAAACACTATCTCTGATTCACAACTCCCCATCTCAATAGTCTAAAACACTATCTCTGATTCACAACTCTCCATCCCCATAACCTACAACACTATCTCTGATTCCCAACTCTCCATCCCCATAACCTACAACACTATCTCTGATTCACAACTCTACATCCTCACAGTCTAAAACATGATCGTAACACAGTGAATGACGGAAATGGCTGGTTTTGAATCACTCAACGACATACCATCTAAATACCGTAACATTATTCCTACCTCAATTAAACAATCACGCAAAAGAATGCGTTCTCAAATGGATCCCATATCATTCCCAAACCAAGGAAAATGAGATAGCTGAGAAGTTAGCCAAAACTGGAATTCAGCAACAACAGATAGATGAGTCTATAGATGCAACAACAGATAGATGAGTCTATAGATGCAACAACAGATAGATGAGTCTATAGATGCAACAACAGATAGATGAGTCTGCATCTTTTTTTTTTCAGAAATGAAGACCACCATCAAACGTTTCATAAACATGATATGGAACTCAATTCATCCATGCATTCAAAAATGACGCCATCCACAAGCTTGGAAGAAGGGAACAAATACTCCTTTTTAGATTAAGAACATGCCAGAACAGATTCAAGCATCACACGTGTGGGAGGTTTGGAATTAGCGAAGAAGTATGTGCCCTGTGAATTTTCTATGAATAAGCCGCAGACAACAAAACACAGGAAATATTTTACAGAACTGCACACTGTATCACACTGCAATAAGAAATATATGGTCATCTAAAACAACTATGACGTAAAGCTCTACGGTCCTGTCTCGAGTCTGGTGACCAAAGTACAGCTCATTGTAAAATCCGTACCAGCGCCTAATTATTCATGAGAACTAGAAAGAAGAAGAATAATTACACATCTCAACTTCTATCTCTCTATATGTATTCGCTGAACCCTTTATTGTCTTTCATCATCAGGGGTAGAAGAGTTCTCTGGAGAAGATCCTCGTGTGTGCTGAGTATATTGTGGAATTTGTCGCCTCTTTTTTTTCGGTGGTCCATCGTTTTCGAGGTCGGCCACTAGGTCTGCCTTCACTGCATCTGTGTAGCATAGCTTGCTGTGGTATGCTGTCTGGTGGTAGTCTGCTGATGTGTGCAAACCATTTGTACTGTTGGCTCTTAAAATACTTCAATATTGGGACGGTACCGGTTCTTTGTCTAATGTCCTCATTTTTCACTCTGTCTCTAAACGATATTCCTAGGATTGTGCATACATCTCAACATATTTGTATGATTTATTGAAGATGAATAGTGAACTGATATTAAAGGCTCCAGTCATCCTATTTTTAAATGAAAGATAATATGTGTTTATTATCTACAACACAAACATACATTTTACGAATATTGTAGATAATTATATTAACTGAGGATAAAACTTAATTATGAAGTAGAACATATATATTTTCATAATATTGGAGTTGAAAGAGACGGCAGCATTTATTTGGCCAGAACCTGTTATAGAAGATCACAGAAACACACGGAAGTAAAACTCACATTATATTAAACGAATCAAGGAAGTCTAGATCAAAATAAAATCACGAAAAGGGAACGAGGACGCATTTAAAGGCAGTTAGATTGACATGCGGGAGGTTGGTAAGAAAACAAATTGTAATCTTCATCTTTTTCTGCGTACACTTTCAGACGTCAATTTGTTTTTGTTTTTTAAACAAACAAGAAGCAGTGGTCAGCCTTAGGCTGTCGATATCTCCACATAGGAAAATGCAATCAAAAGTGAGGAAAATGAAGAGTAACATAAGAGCGGGAGGGAAAGAGTGAGAGAAAAAGAATGGGAGGTTGTGTTTTGAAGTAAATTACTGAACAATCTAGGATCCATGAATGTGAATGAAAGATGAAGAGATATTTTTGCTTTTCAATTATTATGGGAAAGCCTTTCTTCTTCTTTTTCTTTCTGTGTACGTTCTTAAAATTATGCATGCAAGCTAAGGCGTAGTACAGAGGACGTAATACATTGTATCATGGTTTATAGCTTGAATGGGATACCTGTACCTTTCGATCTGACATATTGGGCTTCAGCTTTTGTTTTGGGTCAATTCGACCTATGGGGTGAATCAATAATTTCCGTCATAATTTCCGTTGCCGCATTTTATGATTTTATTGTGATGTGTCAAGAGATGTTTATGAATTTATTGTGATGTTCGTGTCAAGAGATTTTCATTTATTTATTAGATGTTTGTGTCAAGAGTTGTTTATGAATTTATTGTGATGTTTGTGTCAAGAGATGTTCATTTATTTATTCGATGTTTGTGTCAAGAGTTGTTTATGAATTTATTGTGATGCTCGTGTCAGGAGATGTTTATGAATTTATTTTGATATTCGTATCAGAAGAAGATGTTTCTGAATTTATTTTGGATTAAGTGTCAGGAGAGGTTTTTATGAATTTATTTTGTGTTCAGTGTCAGGAGAAGATTTTTCTGAATTTATTTTGTGGTCTGTGTCAGGAGAAGATGTTTCTGAATTTATTTTGTGGTCCGTGTCGGTTGGTTGGTTGGTTGCTGATCTAGCAGTCCATGGGCTCATGCCCTTTGACCTAATGCCATTAAATGGCATTACATTGCTGGGAAGTCTGTGGATTTTCTGCCCACCCCGGGACACAGCCAGAGAATAACTATCACACCTCCAGGAAGGTAGGTTTCAACCTATGCACTGCTCCTAGCCACTGTAGCCAAGATATGGTTCACTGTGCGCATTCCTCGCCACCAATTGACTACTGGTTATGCCGAACTTCTTTATTGCTCCAGGCATGCAACCAAATGTTCAAATCAAAAGGATTGTCACGTTCTGAGTCACTGTGCCTCTATGATGGGTCTGAGCCATAGGAAAAAACAGTGCTGTCAGTTTCCTCCTCCCCAGTGCTGCACAGTACATCTCTGGCTCCCTCCCAACTACAGAGGGTGCATACATATATATTCAGGTAAATATGAAACACATTTAAACAACACAATAAACGCACAATTGTATAGATGACGTGCCATGAAGCTTCTCTAAGAAGATAACCTCAATATAAAGGCATGTCATCCACTAAGGTTTTCTGTGGCATGGGTGGTTTGTCTAGTGGGCCATTGTGAGACCCACAGACGAAACCACATGCGTGTGGTCCGTGTCAGGAGAAGATGTTTCTGAATTTATTTTGTGGTCCGTGTCAGGAGATTAAGTTTCTGAATTTTCAAGGTTAAAAAAAATATTTGAGAACTACTGTTCAGAATTATTACTTTTTTCTTTTCTTTTTCTCTTATTTCATCTAAAGGAAATCAACACAATAGCTGAGTCATTTCATGATGCCAACGGCGCCCTCTAATGACGAATCTATTAATATTGAACATGTAGTTGAGTGTTGTTGTTGATGATTTCATATCAAGCTGATGGCGTTGTAATAATGATACAAAATTTCTTGGTGTTTTTTATGAACATCGTCCTCGTTAGCAATTGCTTAGAGAGCATGCTTGACAAGTGCTTAGAGTGTTTGATTGACAACGGAAAGACTAGAATAGCTTCTAGTCTGCCTTATTTGTTCTTGTTGTTATAGAGTTCCTTAAGAATATAATTATGAAGCATTCATAAATATAGCAAAAATCAGAAAGTAACAGACGGGATTTGAACCGGATCCCTTCAGGTAGCACCCATTCACCTCGTAACTTGAGTCCACACGTTGTCCTAATTCGCCCAACCAGCATCCGAAATCCCGTTATATGATGCTAATTTCAGTTCTTTATAGACAAAGGAAGACATATGGAGAAATATTTCAGAAAGCAATTGCAAACAACTGAACGTATGTATATTGCCTAGAAAATAACTACAGTCAAAAAATGCTGGGTTGAAGGCTACGTCATGTGGACACAAACTAAAGATCATAAGACAAAGCCTACTATGTGTGAGATGAGATGTCTAAGAAAAGCAGCAAACAGAAGAGATCATTTGAGAAATGAAGAGATAAGAAACATTGGAATATCTGTGGTCAAATATATTAAAAATACCGAATGAAATGGTTCATTCACTTAATGAAAATGAACTAATATTGACCAGCAGCACGAGCATACAATATGAGAAGATAGACAACAAGAGGCATTGGAAGACCAAGAAGAAGGTGGATCAATGACATGCTACAAATTTGTTAATAGATAAAGGCATACTAGTCAACTCATGTCTCATATCTCACACCTACTGACTGTGATATATTAAGTGCTATCCATAAATTATGTCGACAGTTAGGGAGGACGGGAGGGAGGAGGAGGGTGGAGTCTAAACGAGTTTGATAATTGTTGACATGTGGGAAGAGGGGCGGACACGTTTAAAAGTGCTGACGTTAACATATCATTTTTTTTACTGATGAACATTTTAAAAGAAAAATCTGAAAATATGTAATTGTTTAATTTTGTACTTTTCCTTCTAATATTTCTTTTAGGGATGGTGAGCGGGGAGGATGGGTGTAGGGGAGGGTTAATTTTGTAAACAGTTAAGCGGGGGTGGGGTGGCTGGGAAATGGGTCGTTTTATTCTTGACAGTATGTTGACTAAGTACTGAGTGATCAAAAATGAGTAAATGTCATAATGTATGGACATCCCCCTTATTGCAATATGTGTGTTTTATGCAAACATACATATGGTGTTACATGTCATTATCAGTGGCGTAGCTTCAATAGAGGCCAAAATTCTCGGCGTCGTCACTATTGATTAAAGAATTTACACAGAGCACATAATGTTATAGTTAATTAATACAATCATTAATAAAAATGGAAATATAAAAATAAAGATTTCGCCGATTTTAAAACAAAAAAGTAATAAGAAACTTGACGTTGCAAGTCATACTTCTAGGGGTATAAAGCAAAAAGAAAGAAGACAAAAAACTATAATCATTACAAAAAAATATTCGCAGGTTCTTAAGTTTTTTTTGCAAGTTATGTCTTTGACACCATAACATTACAGTGTATGTTTCAATTCATACCTGCAACTTTCATTGGCTGCAGAAAACCTGACCTTTGATCTTTTAATAGCGATTGAATTATTCTGTTAGACGCTAGCTTCAGACCAATAATACGCTTAAAAGTAATTTATGATGACATGTATTTCTCAGAACTGCAAAGGGAAATCCCCTATCTGTTACAATATTTTATATGTGCATAAGCTATTAGTTTTGTATGTGTGTAATCAATTGTAATTAATAATATCTCATAAAACGGACAACAATCGTGTGTCATGTTTGAAGAACTTGGTGATTGAGAAGAAAATATTAAGTGCCCTTTCATCAGAATCAATATTTTGTGAGGGGGTACTGAACATTTTCGCAGAATAGAAGAACAGATGCATGGAGCTGCATTACAAGAGTATATAAGGTATGAGGTTTATAATAAAAAACTAGTTAATATTTTATATAGGGCCGTAATTACGTGTTTATGGTGTAAAAAGGGGAGGGGGCTACCCACCTGCTAAAAATGGAATCTGTGTTCTCACTCTAAATATTCACGTTACAACACTGGTCATTATACTGTGTTACATTACATTATACGATGTTACATTACATTATACAGTGTTACATTACAAAACATCTTATCCAAAGTATCTTCATTCCAACTTTGTGCTACCAATGTCAAACATGGTCCTTAATAACAAAACGTAAAAGACCGCTGGTTACAACAGAGATGAGATGTCTGAGAAAAGCCGCAGGAGTGACCAGAAGACACAGAATTAGAAACGAGGTCATAAGAGAAAGATCGGGTGTCAAATCAATTCTACAATATATACAAAATCAACAAATGCAATGGTTTGGTCATCTGGAAAGAATGCCGTGTGATTAATTAATTAATAAATCATATATTAAGAGAGGAAAAGCAGAAAGAAGAGCCAGAGGTAGACCTAGAGTACGCTGGATCGACAACATCGAAGGGACATTAAACGAACACCAAATGACATTATCTGAAGCTGCCAGAAAAGCGAGAACAAGAACATTGTATCTCCATCGACACCCGTTAAGGGTAAAATAAGAAGGAAAGAAGAAGACATTACATTATACAGTGTTAAATTACATTATACTGTGTTAAATTACATTATACGGTTTTAAATTACACTATACGGTGTTCAATTACATTATACGGTGTTGCATTATATTATACACGTTTTTTTTGTACATTTCTTGTAAATGTGTTGGTTATAGTAAATTGAATTAGTGTTTACTTGTGATAGGCATGACAAGATAACTGGCATATTTCTCGCAAGGAAAAGAGAAAACATGAAAATCATAGGAATAAATGCAGAAGAAAGATACCAAAGGACATGAGAGATAAAATGATATCAATTGAGATTGAGAAAACATCCAATGACAGAAGCAGATGAAAATCCGTGTCCGTGTTCAATGCACATGAGGACCCTAAGAGGGGCTCTAGGGCTTGGTGATGTGCAAAAACACGCTAAGAGAGCCCGAGGTCTTGATTGACTCTGGAAGTCATAAATCATAATTTGCTCACTTCCACTTTAAGAAATATAAAAGAAATGTATTTGAATAATGCCTGCCCCCCACACAACTTTCTCACAAAATATTGTATTCTTTCCCTACCAGATCAAATAGTGGCATTTTTCCAAGACGCGAACAACTTTGTTCACCCGGCAAGTTTTGACACATGCTACACATCGTTAATTAGCATTTGAATATGTTTATCACTGACAGTGAATTCCAAGTGTGAAACGTAGAGGTAGTTTATTGAATAATGTACGGGTTACAGTTGCCATGGAGATAGGCATAGCTGGGAGGGGGGTGAAGTGGCAAGGAGGACACTCCTAAGAGTGGGGGAGGAGGCGGCTAAAATTAATCTTTCAGACTCATTTAGTATCATGAAACGAGAAATGGAATATACAAATTGCCATTAAAACATGCGATGATCTTTTTGGTTTAGTCCTCCACCTGAGCTGTACGGCAGGTGGATCCTAACTATTACATTAGTTTAAGGTACCATATAAACTAGTAATTATAAAATGCTGCATCTATTCTATATTAGTGTATGGCCCAGAAACAATAAATAAACAATTAGAAGACAGATATGATGCCTTTGAGATGTGGATATAAAGAAGAATAGGGAGAACATCATGGAAAGAGAAAACAAAACAAAGATGTTCTAACAACACCATGGACATACAATAATTTAGACCTTGCGGGTAAAGTCGAAGGGAGGCGAGCAAGAGGTAGACATAGATACAAATGGGAGAGTAACAAGATGGAAATATTACAGTCTAGCAGAATGCACCACTAAAGGAAGAGACAGGGGATGTTGGACGTATGTTGTAGCCAATCTTTGTTGCGGAGACGGCAATTGATGATGATGATAAACTAGCAACTTATAACGTCATGGACTTGACCTCCCGAGAAGATTTCACATAAGATTTAAAACAGGTACTGCTGCCATGCACATAATCTGAAAAAAATTTCACAAACGCTTCAAAACAGGTACTGCTGCCATGAACATAATCTTAGAACATTAACAGAAGATTCAAAACAGGTACTGCTGCCATGCATATACTCTGAGAAAATTTCACAGAAGATTTAAAAAAGGTACTGCTGCCATGCACATAATCTGAGAAAATTTCATATAAGATTCAAAACAGGTATTGCTGCCATGCATATAATCTTAGAAAATTTCCACATAAGATTTAAAAAAGGTACTGCTGCCATGCACATACTCTGACAAAATTTCCACATAAGATTCAAAACAGCTACTGCTGCCATGCACATAATCTTAGACAATTTCCGCATAAGATTCAAAACAGGTACTGCTGTCATGCACATCATCTTAGAAAATTTCCACATAAGATTCAAAACAGGTACTGCTGCCCTGCACATAAACTGAGAAAATTTCACATAAGATTCAGAACAGGTACTATTGCCGTGGACATAATATGGGAAAATCTCATACAAGATTCAGTACAGGTACTGCTGCCATGGACATACTATGGGAAAATCCCATACAAGATTCAGTACAGGTACTATTGCCATGGGCATAATATGAGAAAATATCATACAAGATTCAGTACAGGTACTATTGTCATGTGCATAATATGAGAAAATATCATACAAGATTCAGTACAGTTACTATTGTCATGGGCATAATATGAGAAAATATCATACAAGATTCAGTACAGGTACTATTGTCATGGGCATAATATGAGAAAATATCATACAAGATTCAGTACAGGTACTATTGTCATGTGCATAATATGAGAAAATATCATACAAGATTCAGTACAGGTACTACTGTCATGGACATAATATGAGAAAATATCATACAAAATATATCTAAGTACTCAGAGAACGTTTGTCTTTATCTGATTGTTGAAAACATCATGAGTTTGTGGGTGTGTAGAAGAACACACACACACACACACACATACACTAGGCGGTATGTACATATGAATCTACATATGCACAAGCACACACACATGCACGCATGCATACACACATTAGTACACAGACGTAGTGGGAGATAATGTAAAACACTGCAGTTTGTTTGTTTATTTGTTTTGCGTTCACTCCATTGTAACCATCAGGTACTGAACCCTTTCTCTCTTTAAGTGTATTTCCGGTGTAGGAAAATCTGACAGTAGTGTTGGGCCAGGGCTAAATCGTTGTCCCTTTTGTGCCTGAGCCCATCGGGTACGGAACCCTTTCTCTCTGCAAGTGTACTTCCGGTATAGGAAACCTTGACAGTAGAGTTGGACCAGGACTACCATCGTTGTCCCTTTCTTGCCTAAGCCCATCGGGTACAGAACCCTTTCTCTTCGCGAGCATATTTCCGGTTTAGGAAGTCTCGGCATTAGAGTTGGATTATGTCTTCTTGCTTTACCAATGGCCAATGAATTGGTCTGGGTCTCTGTCTGTAAGGAACTCAGGTAACTAGATGTTCGTCTCGAGCTGACGGAGCTTGTAGTTCCCCTTTCCTAGAGACTTTTCACGTTCTATTTGCAGTTCGCGCTGCCCTCTAGCGCTGTTCTGCCCTTTCATTGTTTCATTGTACTCGGTATGAAATCTATTTGTCTCTCGCCATGCATCTACCTTTACGTGCATTTTACATTGGCCGCCCCTCCAATGTTCGGACTGGACTGACTAGCTTCACTGTATGTCGACAGTGTCGCTATATGTGGTGATGCTGGTGGTGTCGGAGATATTGTCTGTCTCTTGTGCAGTCAAATCTCTTTCCATCTGCTACCTCCACATTCTCTGACACGATCCCCAAAAGATTTGGCCAGAATCAGCTCGAGCTGCTGTATTTCTGTTTCCAGGTTGCACCGCGTGGAGGTACATTTGGGTTCTTGGTTAGCTGCTAACCCTGGGTCCGCCTAGAGCAATGCGTTCCCTTTGCACCCCACACTGCAGTTAACTTAAGTCCTTCTTCAGAATAGTCATGGACGTTGATCTCGGAGCCACTAATCTTTTCTGATATGAATGTTCGGTGCTCTTTATTGGTTGGCGACAAAAGTGTATGCAAGGTCACCATTGATTAATCATACTACACCAGCAAAGAGACGCTGTTTGATATCAAAGCGAAGAGCTATTACGGAGAAGGTCTTGGTTGCACAGTTCACTTAAATCGTTTTATAACTTCAAGAATTCACTTGAGTGGACAACCTACGCTGAAAAACCTATTTCTGGACAACCTATAAGGAACAGATGGATATATCTAACATCGACTTTCACATGACACAAAGAGGGAAAGAGAGAGAGAGAGGAGAGATAGATAGATAGCGAGAGATAGATATATAATGTGATTTTGAAGCAGCAATGATGATGGATAGAGCAGACATGAATTCGTCATTTCTGATAAACAGCTGTAACCAGCATTTAGATGATTCTGTCGTGCCAGTGACCGAATGAATCCCGCAGTTGTTTGGCGAAGTTTAAATCTATTAAGCAGGTATGCAAATCCCAACGGAGATAAATAGTTAAGACGACCAACATAAACCATTGCAAGATGGACATTGGTCTGCTAAGACGATCAACAGAGCGCTTTGCAGGATGGACAGTGTTCTAAAAGTGCATACGGAAAGAGGAAGAACAGAGGAAGACAAACACTTTAAAAATGAATTAGACATGGTTATAAGAAAAAAGTACTCAGAGATGAAAAACAAAACTGGAAGAGCTTGCTAAGTACGTGAAACATAGGTAATTTCGTCATCACCATCATCAATCACCGTCATCACTATCGTCATCATCATCATCAAATTTACAGTTCTGAGAATATAGGAAATAGCCAGAATTTTGCAATCAATACCGAGCTTTTCATTTGCCTGGTCCCGTTCCTGTTAGTAATGCATATAATTCTCTGGACAGCAGAGAACTTGACAGAGACCGATCACATATCTACATGACATCATCTCAAACCGTAATAGATGATACACAGCTTATAGCATCGTATTACAAACAATCTCGCAAAATAATGGAAACTTCCTTTCTAGATAATTATATTGGTTCTGCACGACCAGATCAGAACAAAGTCTGTGACTACATTGAGTGAATTTTGATCGTAATGGATGATACATAACTGCGGTATCTGTTTTTTTTAATTTCGTGTTAGAATCGTAAATATCCTGCTAAATCTGAGTTATTCCGTGTGCAGCTGATGATCGAATGGGATATGAGGAATAACTATTCTTTGACTTGACATGAATGTCGTAGGGCGTGATTAAGACTGGTTACTGTCATTACTGCATTATTTTCAGTTAGGACGTGCAGGAAGGCACTTGTTGCTGTGTGATAAGTGTCGCATGATAATGCTGAAGCCACAACATGTACAGGGTTGGTTTTTAATTTACCTTCCGACAGAAAAAAAACACCATAATTCTGACTGGGAGTCGATCTCTGAAGCTCTCTGTTGTGAGATCAACGTTCGAACCTCTCGATCATACTGAACACCAAATAATGGTAAGCATTTGATTAGTTACCCGTCATGCAGAATGTTAATCACACCAAAATGTCATGATGAAATTGAATGTGTCTGGTAAAACGGCACACATTTGGCAGCCACTGTATAAACAACAACTCATTCCTTTCTCTGGACTACATCCTTTTACCAGGTAGAAATATGAGAACGGAAGCAAAAGAAATGAATAGAGGTTATTTTAATATTTCAATTTCTGTATTGCCGTAAGCTTAGAGACAAAAAGATCAATTTTCAGAGTAGTTGATGTCTTAGTTGTCCTCGATATTCGAATGTGCTTATGTTCACTTTCCTGTGCCTTCAGTTATGTTTTTGTTCATATTCCTGTGTAGTAGACCGTGGCTGTGATCATTTCTCTATACAATTCTTCTTCTTCGTTCTTCAGTCAGTTATCAGATTACATCGCTAGTAGTTTCAATGAATTGTGTGATTCGCTTCAGATCATACATGGAACCCCTCAGGATTGGAAATGGTGTCGCCTCAGCAGGCCATATTTTCTCCTTCTCTTCTTGGTAGAGTTAACACGCTTGAAGAATGTGTTCTGCTGTCTATGTGTTCAGTCCACAGTTGCACATGTCTGTCTCGCCAATCTTCAGCTTTCGGAACATGTGATTTCTCAGTCTCTTGTGGCCAGTTCGTAGTCTGTAGATGATGGTTTGCGTGAAATCTGATGGTAGGGATCATATGGTTTTGCAGTTGGGTGCATCAGCTTCCACATTTCCCTATATTCCTCTTTTATCATAGTCTTATATTCATTATAGCAATATATCTTTCTTTGTGCAATAGTGATTCTTCTTTCCTTGCCAGGAGATCAGTGTTTTCATTTCCAAGTATGCCCCAGTGACCAGGCTAGGGATCCACTGCAGTATTGTTTTTTTTGGTGGTACTGCTGAGGTGTGGTAAGCAGGCCACACATTTGTTTATTCATGCCCGTGTTCTTTGGATCTTTCACTGGCAGCAGTACTGACTTTGCATTAGTTAGAAAGACTACATGCCTGTTATGGTCCAGCAAGCAATTTATGAATAGTTTGGCTGTCTCTGTTATGGCTTCCATTTCTGCTTTGAAATTTGTTGAATATTTGTCTGTGAGTATTGATTTTTCGATTTCTTTTCCATCTGGAATTACTATTTATATTTCCGTTCCTCCATCCAATACTGTTCTTCGCTGATCCATCTGTATATACATGTGTCCATATATACTTTGGGTATGCATTATGTATATTATTCTTAGCTGTCATTTTTAGTACTTGTATTGGAATTTCGTTTTCGAAATAATTCCTGGTACATTGTCCATAATTCTTGGAAATTTTTACTGTCCCAGGTTGGATATATGTTAAGGGCGTAAAGTGGTTTTAGGTTTTGTAGATCTATATTCGTCAGTGATTTCTGAAGCATTTTTTCAGTAGGAAGCTGCTTTTTTTGAATCACTCTTCTGTAGGACTGCTAATTATGTGGTGCATTTGATTTTTTTTTCCACTGATGACAAACCTGTGCGTGTTTCTATTTCTATGATTGGGGTAGTAATCATAATTCTGTTATACTTCTGAGATTCCGGTTTTGTATCTTTGAGATCCTTCGAGATTTATTTTTGGATACAGTGCCCCATGCTGCCATTTCATATTCCAAAGCTGGTCTTACCTATCACGTGCATGCTCTACTTTTCCCATTTGCACATAAATCTGTTCCAGCCAGTTTTTTAAGAAGCGCTGTCCTCATTATATCTTTTGTTTGACACTTGTCTATGTGTTGTTTCCATGTAAATCTTAGGTCAAAGTGACTCTAAGCTACGTGGATGTCTCATCTTTTGGCAATGTTTCACCTTTTATGGTTATTGACATTTTCTCTGGTTTGGTGGACATGTTGAAGACGGTATAGGGTAGTGTTTTGGACATTGATAGACATGGTTCAGACATGGCCCACTTGCCCTGAGGTTATTTGAACATGGCCTGAGCTCCACGGTTTCCTGCAACCTCATGTTTGTTGTTTACGCTCTCTTCACTGAACCGTAGTCCCAGATCGTCTTCATACATTGCAGTATTTATTTTGCGCGAGAAGATTTGGTCAACGTCATTCATGAATATAAAGAATAAAGTGAGGGATAGAACACCTCCCTGTGGTATTCCATGCTTGAAGATTTCCTTTCTGCTGTGCTTCATTTCAAGCTTCATTGCTGCCTCTCAGTTGTGCAGGTAGTGTTGTATCCAACAGTTCATGCGCTCGCTCGCTTTCGTTTGTTGTAATTTAAGATGCAGTACATATTTCCACACACAATCAAAGGCTTTTTCCATGTATACACAGACCACTGTTGTCTGTTTTTACCTTTGAAAAGTACCATCTACTTTCTAGGCAATTAGTGTGATTTAATCTTCAATTAATATACAGTTTCTGAAACTAGCTTGCTGATTTAGAAGGATTTTTTTTTCTAGGAACCACATCATTCTTTTGTTTACCTGGCGTTCCATCAGTTTGCACTAACACCTGGTCAGACGTATTGGGCGATATCTGTCTACCATGATTTTTGATTTGCTTCTCTTGTGGATGGGTATCATTATTGCGGATTTCCATACCTGTGGCACTAAGCCTCTATCCCAACAGCTTTTGAATAATTTCATTAATTAATTAATTTTTTATTGATGGTCTGATATGAATTAGAAGTTCATTTAGAATGTCGTCTGGGCCAGGTGATTCCTAAGTTTTAATACTGTTTGTTCTCCATTTAGTTCATTAATTGTGAATGACATATTCATGACATCTTGCTTTTCTTTGCTTACCTCTGTTTTAGATCTTCTGTAGTTCTTTTCTTACTTCTGTTCTCCTATTTTCATCAACTTTATTGCAGGCAATGCTTTGGTAATGCTATATAAAGTGATTTGCGACCTTCTTTCCTATGAGTAGTTGTCCACAATTCTCTGTAATCCCTGGTGCCATTTTATTCTCTTCATTGTTGAGTAGTTTTGATATTTTAAATAATGTTCTTCCCACTTCGTTGAAGTTTAAATATTTTCTTTTTTTTATATGTCAGTTTTTTCTTGTGTTTCTAATTGTAGTTTTTCTTAGTTTGGCTACAACAGCTTTTAGTGATATGTTGTTTTCTGTAGATGGGCTTTTTCTGATGTATCTCTGGTCTTCGGCACTTCTCCAACTCATCGAGTTCGTCTGAGCAGTACGGCTTGTAATTCTTGATAAGGCTTGCTTAACTGCTTGTAGAAATGCAGTTGTCAGGAGATGTGCAGTTGTGTTCACGCTTTTAATCCTTGTATTTCTAGTCTTTGTGAATATGTTTGTCAGGTCAGCGCACTTAAGCCAATTATTTTTCTTGACGTTCCATCTAGAGTTAATTGTGAGGCCAGCAGGGGTGTGACTAGCATAGATGGTGTGTTTGATGGGGGCGATGGTCACTTCCACTAAGCTGCTCTAGCACTTCCCTGCATGTTATTTTAGATAAAGAATCTGTTGCAAAGACAAGATATGGGATTGAGGTAATGTGCCATATTCTAGAGTAGAAAATTGGAATGTCTTCGGATTCAATAAGCAGTTTACGTTTTACCTCGTACTTCTTCCACTTCTTCTCCTCTAGTATCTTGTTCTGCATATCCCCAGCTATTTGAATGGCTATCAGTCTCCAATCACAAGACAGTTATCTTTTGCTGTATTAATTGTGTCCAGAGATAGACTCTTATCCTTTGGGCAGTAATAGTTATATACTGTAATCTTATTGGTTGGAAGGCGTAAGCTGGTTCCATTTATTTTAGATTTTTCTTGAGTGTTTACTCTGATTTCAGAGGCAACGCTATTGTTTTTGGCTAATATTAGTAGGCTACTTCTCCTTTGTGTCTCTTTTCTCTATCATTCCGAAATGTTTGGTATTCTTGGATGTTCAATTTGTTGTTGTTTGTGAGGTGTATTTCTTGTATTTCTACTATATCCATTTCCTCATTGTGTAATCGGTTTGCAAGTGCAATACTTTCAAGAGCATATTCTTGTCTTTAGGGTCCGTAAAATGATGTTTATGTTTTCTTAAAAACCAGAAATTGTTTTCCTCTGGTCTTTTTTTCTGGCTCCACAAATTGAGGCAGATGTACCACCAGTCGCTGAGGGTGGACTACTTCGAGGCTTAGAGCCCGGAACTCCATCCGCCTGTCGGAATTCCACATATGAAGCACCAACATGAATAGCCTCTTAACCTTTTATTTGAGATATGAAGTCATTGCGTGACACTGTATTCATCAGTCTTGGCAGTTATTCCACGGCTGGACGTTGTTGCACATATTGGTCCAGTGTCTCCGTCTTTCGTCCTAATTTTGAGTTAGGATCTGTTTCCCTAGCCTTTACTCTGTTCAAGAAGCAGTGGAGGTTTAAAATCGGAGTTTTCCATCTTCTAGACAGCTTGCCTACGAGCATCATCTGCCCGGGGTTTGATGTCAGTTCCCGTTTCCTAGCATAATTGTTTGCTAATGATTCATTATCCGTCCTCTATGACCTATTTCTCGTGCTGTAAGGCATCACCCATGCAGGGATGGGGATATAAGAGTGTATTTCGCTCTGTTGTTCCACTATTCGTAATTCTCCGCAATCCTACCTAACATCTAACACTATCTAAACACTATCCCTGCCCCCCCCCCTCCGGCACGTTCCAGGCATGATGTCAGAAACCCCATGCCAGCAACATGAGCTTATAACGGTTCACATTTATTTGATCCGGCAAGTCGTTGGACAGATGGGGTATTTCAGTGTGGATTTTAGGGCCGCCTGATATCCCGTCTCGTCCTGTAGGCAACGGCACGGGTTTAGTCCGGGACTGCTTAAATCGTCCAGAGAAATTCTGGTTTATATCACAGCTTAGCACCCATGGAGTTGTCCAGAGTGCAGTGACGATGATCCAATGACTAACTAATTAACTAACTAACTAACTTAAACTGTATATGCTCTCACATAAACATGTGTGTGCTCTCACTTAAACAATAGGTACTCTCAGTTAAATAATTAGTGCGCTCACTTAAACAGTGTGTTCTCACTTAAACAGTATGTGCGCTCACTTAAACAGTATACACACTCACTTAAACAGTATGTACTCTCATTTAAACAGTAGGTGCTCACATTTAAACAGTAGGTACTCTCACTTAAACAGTATGTACTCACACTTAAACAGTATGCACTCTCACTTAAACAGTATCTACTCACACTTAAACAGTAGGTGCTCTCACTGAAACAGTATGTACTCTCTCTTAAACAGTAGGTACTCTCACTTAAACAGTAGGTACTCTCACTTAAACAGTAGGTGCTCTCACTTAAACAGTAGGTGCTCTCACTTAAACAGTAGGTGCTCTCACTTAAACAGTAGATACTCTCACTTAATAAACGGTATGTGTTCTTACTTAAACAGTGTCTGGTCACTTAAACAGGACGTGATCTCGCTTAAACAGTATATGCGCTCACATAAACAGTATGTGCTCTGACTTAAGAAGTATGTGTTCTCTCACTTAAACATGACGTGCTCTCACTTAAACATTAATCGCTTTCACTTAAACATGACGTGTTCTCATTGATGTTAACAATATGAGTTATACGCGCAATCCCAAACAAAAGAATAAGTGAAGAACCAGTTACTGATTTGTGAGCATGTGGCGTTCGGCCTCAAAAATACATGTATTGCGAGGCATAGCCCCCTTCATCGAGTTAGCACCTAATTAAAAATTTTGATGTTTTGCACCACACTCGCAGTCCGAGGCGGCATCACTGTATAAATAAATAAACAAACAAGTAAATAAATAAATTATATATATATATATATATATATATATATATATATATATATATATATATACAGACACAGACAGACAAAGACATTTCGAGCACATATGTGTAGAGAAGAAATAAACATAGCACACAATATAGCTAAAGGGCAGATTCAGGAGGACACGAACATGGTTGAAAGCAATTGCATAATGTGGACAAATATTCTCACGATCAAAGAGAGTTTATAATTCCGTGGAATTTCTAAAGTTGCTTATTCTAGAGCTGGGTTCTTGTGATGGGATAGGAAGTAAGGAATGTAAGAAAGAGAAATTAACAATAAAATTATTGGATCAATATTGGAAATGATATTTGAAAACAACATTTTGGTAGTTGTGGTTTGAATAAGAATATCACTTCTCTGTTGTGTGAAATACTGAAATAAAAAATACAGGAAATCTGTTCAGGGTGACTTCGGTTCTCCTAGGAATCCAATTGATAGTCTTCTGACAAAATCAGCAAGACAGGGATATGGGGCGCAGTATGCATCGATTGTGGGTAAGAGAGATCGATTATTGATCACGAGTATCTTGAATAGAGGTTTTTCTAAGTTGAGTTCATCTGAACACAAGGATATAGTTGCTGCAACAGTCGTCTGTCAAATGTACTTATGAAAAATCATCAATATCATATGTTCCCCTTACATAACATATCTGAAAACGTTTATCGGAACTGAGAACTTTAGTGTGATCATTAGTAAACTCAGACTAGTTCAGATAACATTTTCAATATAAAACTTCTACAGTGAGCATATACCATTTGGCCTCCTCTCTGTATGCATGCCTGTACGTATTATCTAGTGCATATTTGGATACATGTAAAGTTGTATTATAGAAATGAATGCAGTCATTCAAGTGTAAATGTTATAGACGAATTTATGTATTTCCTATGGATAACATAAATAAAATTTGTAGGTAAGAAATAACATATGCGTTGAAGTAGACGGTGTCGAACCATTTTGGAAAATAACACGACAACACAACGCATATCCTTCTCTGGATTATACTGGAAATCGAGTATAACTATTGTCCTGTAACAAGAGAGTTCCAACGTGAGTTTGAGAAGGAAATTTAACAACAAAGATATATGCATGCCCATAAGAACCAATCTGCAATAGTAAAATGACCAAAAAATAAAATGATCAGGAAAAATCAAGGTTATGACGACATTCGACATGCAACAATGGGTACTTTTTCTGCTTCTGCAAGTGGTGATGCTATCTGTAATAGATTATGGCCTCGGCCTACTAACTTTGTCACAGACACAAGTCGATAGATTGGAAAAAGTTTACAATGAGGCAATGAGAGTGGTACTGGGGTGTACTAGAGATTTCTGCTTGATCTTCCCAGCAGTAGAGTGCGACATCAGGTAGCACAAGTTAAGTCGTACCTTAAAGTGACAGAATACAACCACCACCCTTTACACCATCGTCTAGATGAGTCAAAGGGAAAACGAATCAAGTGTGGCAGATCATGGATGGCAGAGACAGAAGACACACTGCGAAGAGTATGTGAATTGGAAGAAATAAGAAAGGGCAGTGAATAGGTGGAGGTAGACACTGAGAAGAAATCACTGACTAAAGTAATAATACAACTAGATAAAGCGTGTCGAAAATGGACGGCAGTCAGGACTCAGGATACCGTACACGAACAGGCCCAACTACACTCGAAACCACAAGACATAATTATATACACGAATGGCTCCGTTAGCAGAAACACAAATAAAAGCGGTTGGGGTATTGTTGCCTACAGAAATGGCGTGAAGTTGGTTGAGAAATCTTCAGCATATTCTACTGTCACATCGAGCATGAGGATGGAGATAGAGGGAGTTACAGCAGCTCTTAATTGGTTGATAACTGATACATCAATACACTCGGTAATACTCACAGACTCTCAAAGCATGTTGCGCAAGATATAAAAGTTCATGCTAAGAAAAAAATGGTGGGACTTATTGAACAACTCAGTTGTTCAGAGAATTACATGGATATACTGCCCTGGTCATGCTGGGGTCAGAGGAAACGAGAGAGCCGACTTATTGGCAGGCGATGCGGCGATAGACGGCCCATTGCTGAGAAGAGATAAAGCAGACTTAATGAAGGCAGTAATAAATTCATTTCAAGATGCAGATGGTGTCAATGAGGTTGAGAACGTACACATACAGAGAATATTCTAAATAAGAGTATCTAGAGGTGAGGGGAGAAAAAGTAAATTTTTTGGAAAGTGTCGAAGATCACACAATCAACACCTGACCGGAACTGAGTCTACATACACTGGGATGGCTGCTGGATCGAGGGGCGGATCACTTATGGGAATGTTCCGTGTGCTGTGAAGCCAGTTTCTAATCAAGAATCAAGAATCAAGATTCCCTTTAAAAACGACCATGTAGGAAACAATAACAGGTTGAAAGGATCTGAGGAAGAAAAAAAAAGAATATACATCAAATAATGGATCACGATTTTTCTCATCAGCGTTGCCTGATGGGTCTCGAAATCGCCGGATGACTTTGTGTGTAGATACAGTTCACTAATGCCAGAAATATGACGGGATATTGGTTTTATCTAACTGTTACAATAGAAAAGATTTTCCATTGTCACTTTCTGGAAATGTCCATGAACAGTGAACTCCTTGTACAACCAATAATTAGGCCTGATTCAACAGCATAGCAAATAGTCTTGAAGAGAGTAACCAATGCAGTCTAGAAAGAAATGTCAAATGCAATATTAAAAAGAATTACAAATACTCTTGAAAGGAATAACAAATATTGTTTATAAGGAAATAACACATACTGTCTATAAGGAAATGACACATACTGTCTATAAGGGAATAACACATACTGTCTATAAGGGAATAACACATACTGTCTATAAGGGAATAACACATACTGTCTATAAGGGAATAACACATACTGTCTATAAGGGAATAACACATACTGTCTATAAGGGAATAACACATACTGTCTATAAGGGAATAACACATACTGTCTATACGGGAATAACACATACTGTCTATAAGGGAATAACACATACTATCTATAAGGGAATAACACATACTGTCTATAAGGGAATAACACATACTGTCTATAATGGAATAACACATACTGTCTATAAGGGAATAACACATACTGTCTATAAGGGAATAACACATACTGTCTATAATGGAATAACACATACTGTCTATAAGGAAATAACATATACTGTCTATAATGGAATAACACATACTGTCTATAAGGGAATAACACATACTGTCTATAAGGAAATAACATATACTGTCTATAATGGAATAACACATACTATCTATAAGGGAATACCACATACTATCTATAAGGGAATAACACATACTGTCTATAAGGAAATAGTACATACTTTTCTATAAGGGAATAACAAATGAGTTATGAATTATGACTGCAGGTTATCATCAGCGCCTATCAGAGAAGTCCATAGATACTCCCATCCCCGTCTCAATACATCCATCAGAGTGTAGCAACTGAAAGTTTCAGTTCGATGCTGAAATTTCAGCCTCTTCGTATATCTATTATGTTTCTCTTTACGGATTGTTCTGATCTTTACATGAATCTCAAGTAAAAGAGAGAGCAACAATTATTCACACATTTAAACATCTTCTGAGCACACGAGCAGGACTGTTCGGTAGCTTTTCTCAGTATGATGCACGTTTTCGAATTGCCACCCTTTTAAAATGGGTTTTCTTAGAAATTCCACACCTGACAATGTATTTTGATTGGTGCCGCCTGTGCGGCCGCCTCTCTCCATCAAATCACGACACGGCCCTGCACATGAGGTCCCCTGATGCATTAGCTATGTTGAATCAATCAATTAATGTACTTGTTTACACTGTGGCCATGATCATCAGTGTAACGGCTAGCTCATTGTCCTCAACCCCTGCTTGTCCTGGAACGAATATGAAATAAATATTTCTGCTCATGAATGGTAGCCATTGACGGCAGTCGACTCCCGGTTCAATTTTATGGATGGTGTTTATTGAGTCACTAAGTATGCCTGTATGAGTAATGTGACGTCGACAATGACAGTGCTTAGACACTCCGCAGAACTGTGAAAAATGATATTCAAGCAGCAGAGATGTGGTTTTATATAGAAGAATGTTAAGAACACCATGGACAGATAGAACGCGTAATGAAGATATCTTGAAAGAAGTTAATTCAAAAAGAGAGAATTAATGAACAATGGAAGAACATTGATATCATAAATAATTAATTGACAGCAAACAAAATAGAAAGCCGTGCAAATACATGATAACCAACGCTAGACTTCATGGACCATAAGAAGAAATGATTAAAAGGAGAAACAAATAAGTTTTCATTTTTTGTTTTAAAAAAAAGACTATTATCGAGCATCATCTTGTCGAGCATGCCTTGTATTAATCATCATCATGTGATATGTTCTCTCCAGAACGTGGTTTTCCTATGGATTCTCTGAACACTGCGATTCTGGATGTTAAAGGCATGTTTAAGCAATCTGATATATCACTGCACCATCGTCGACTTAGGTACCCTCTTCCACTGTTGCCGTTAACTCTACCTTCAGATATTAATCTTTCCTTGTTGTTATGTCTCTTTATATGACCCCCCCCAACCCCCCCCAACCCCCCCCCCAAAATAATAATAATAAATAAACCCACATGTTTTTGTTAAGATGTTGTTAAGGAGCCAGTCCTCTACGACGTTTATTAAACTTAACACTTCTTGATTTGTCATTTTAGCTGTCCGTGGTATACGTAAAATTCTTCTGTAGCATCTCATTTCGAAAGAATCGATTCTCTTTGCTACTGTGTCCATGCCTCACAACCGTATGTTGCCACTGGCTATACATATTTTCTGATCATACATAGTTTGACTATGTTGCTGGTACCTTGCCAAAGATTTTTCATTTGAATTTTAATGTCGCCATTGTAATTCAATCCTTGATTTATACAGCGCAATCTCCTAATCTAAGATTCTTGAAATGAATAACAAAACAGTCTTGGGGGGGGGGGGGTTATAACAAATACTGTATGAAGAGAATAACAAAAACATATGACATACCTATTAATGACGATAATAACATATACTGCCTTGAAAGGAATAACAAATACATTCTTAAAGAGAATAACAAAATACAGCCTTGAAGAGAATAGCGTATTCAGTCCGGAAAGGAATAACAAATACTGTCAACAAGTGTATATTTATAAATGTAAGTATGGGTACTACAGTGTGTATGTGTGTGTATGTGTGTGTATGTGTGTGTGTTACAGCTATCATAACATTGTCTATAGGTAAAAGTTATATAGTTATGTCATCTATATATTGTTATGAATCTATTGGAAACATCTAATAAGACGCGTCAACGTGATTAATTCATTGAAGGTAATCAACCTGAATTAATTGTACAATAAAGTAATGTCATTGTATATTTTACTCTCTTGTTGAGCAGTATCATTTTGAATGTTGTATGTTGATAAAAAGACAAGTTGGAAAGGGGGGGGGAGGGTAAAATAATTGGAATAAAATTGTTGGCGTATTTTATGGACAACCCCTAAAACTGAAATTACACAGCACCAAATTTTGCGATACTTCTAAGAAACACCAACTCGAATACTATTCAATGACTAAACTGAAACCATCCAAATAATTTCTTCTCATGTGAGTCCTGTTAGGTCTGTCAGACTTATGGCTTCGCTCAACGACTGTGTGGTACTCACGCTTCATAATTGATGTTTCAGTGCTTTATAACCCTCTTCTAACTGGCAGGGAAGTTAAATGAAAATTAACACGTAGTTTTAGCAGGGATATTAAGATGGCTGGAAGTTAACTTTAGCAGGGATATTAAGATGGCTGGAAGTTAACTTTAGCAGGGATATGAAGATGGCTGGAAGTTAACTGTAGCAGGGATATTAAGATGACTGGAAGTGAACTTTAACAGGGATATTAAGATGGCTGGAAGTTAACTGTAGCAGGTATATTAAGATGGCTGGAAGTTAACTGTAGCAGGGATATTAAGATGGTTGGAAGTGAACTTTAACAGGGATATTAAGATGGCTGGAAGTTAACTTTAGCAGGGATATTGAGATGGCTGGAAGTTAACTTTAGCAGGGATATTAAGATGGCTGGAAGTTAACTTTAACAGGGATATTAAGATGGCTGGAAGTTAACTGTAGCATGAATATTAAGATGGCTGGAAGTGAACTGTAACGGATATTAAGATGGCTGGAAGTGAACTTTAACAGGGATATTAAGATGGCTGGAAGTTAACTGTAGCAGGTATATTAAGATGGCTGGAAGTTAACTGTAGCAGGGATATTAAGATGGTTGGAAGTGAACTTTAACAGGGATAGTAAGATGGCTGGAAGTTAACTGTAGCATGGATATTAAGATGGCTGGAAGTGAACTGTAACAGGGATATTAAGATGGCTGGAAGTGAACTTTAACAGGGATAGTAAGATGGCTGGAAGTTAACTGTAGCATGGATATTAAGATGGCTGAAAGTGAACTGTAACAGGGAAATTAAGATGGCGGGAAGTGAACTTTAACAGGGATATTAAGATGGCTGGAAGTTAAATTTAGCAGGGATATTGAGATGGCTGGAAGTTAACTTTAGCAGGGATATTAAGATGGCTGAAAGTTAACTTTAGCAGGGATATTAAGATGGCTGGAAGTTAACTTTAGCAGGGATATGAAGATGGCTGGAAGTTAACTTTAGCAGGGATATTAAGATGGCTGGAAGTTAACTTTAGCAGGGATATTAAGATGGCTGAAAGTTAACTTTAGCAGGGATATGAAGATGGCTGAAAGTTAACTGTAGCAGGGATATGAAGATGGCTGGAAGTTAACTGTAGCAGGGATATTAAGATGGCTGGAAGTGAACTTTAACAGGGATATTAAGATGGCTGGAAGTTAACTGTGGCAGGGATATTAAGATGGCTGGAAGTGAACTGTAACAGGGATATTAGAATGGCTTAAAGTTAACTTCAACAGTGTCTAGAGTAAAGACTGTTATAAATATCAGCAATGTTTTAACGAGTTATTGTTATACAAATTTTAAATAAACGAAATTTCTTAGGCATTATTTTCAAAATAAGTTACTGGGCTCTTTGACTATATTAGATCTCGACAGGAATGACATAGGGCATTTGTCACACACGCCACACATAACCTTCCTGTAACTCCCTATCGGAAGACAAGCAATATTTACTTTATTTAAAAAAAGAGGATTTGCGCCAAAAAATGACATTTCAGTACATTACGAAACAAATACGTACGTTATTTAACGAAACGAAATATCGATAAAGACGCATTTAACAGTAGCTAAGACTACTGGCAAATTCAGCGATCTTACCGCTACACACTGAGGGTCACCCCGCTTCTCGCTGGATGACCATGGGGGACGGCAATGGGCTCTAAGTGCGTGGCGCGCAGATCGATGCATACCTACCGACTTTTAAATAGGAGCAGAAAGTCTATGATAGCTGAATTAAACTACGCATAATATTAAAAAGTTGAAATCTGACACTGCTCCCCGAAATGAAACTACATTTCTTTGGCATTATTTTCAGTTTAAGAGATTGAAATTCAACTGTTTATCATACGACAAAATAGAAGTAGTTAATAAGTCAAATGTCAATTCCATATATGAGCTTAAGTACAAGAAACAGTTGTTTCAACTAGCATGTCCGTATCAAAGTATGGTCAATTCAACTGTGAAAATATAGGAAAATATGACGGTGTCACTTGGAATTAATAATTACTAGTCCGTGAAATAGAGAAACACATTAAAAACAGACCATGAAACAAATCACCTGGCGTTGAAGGCAAAACAACTGAAGCCTTCCTGACGTGCAAGGAAGTTGGTGCAAGCTGGCTAAAGAAAATATTCAAGAGTTTCATCTGAGATGTAGCCTTTTGTATTGGTAATATTTCTGGTAATATTTGATGCTATAGAAACAAGAATATCTCTTGCATAATTGGATAGTTCATTGGGTGCTAATTCTTCTTCTGTTTCCAGAAATATTTCAATGTTGTTGTGAACTTCGATACTCTGAACTGCTGTTGTCAAAGCGGGTGCGTCTAGAACTTCTTATAACCGCTTAAAGTTTTATATTTACTTCTGCCATGAGAAGTTAGTGGTCTGTATCACAATCAGCACTCTTAATGGTCTTGTCGCATAGAATGCACATATGTGATGGATTAAGATGTAGTCTATTTGATATTTTGTCTTGCCATCAGGTGATGTCCACGTGAACAGTCGTCTAGGATATAATTGGAAGAGAGTATTCATGATTGTGAAGTTGTTGTCTATATAAAAATCTACTAGTCGTTTTCCTCTCTTGTTCATTTGGCCGATAGCGAAAGGTCTTAATGCATGTCTTTCCTCCCATGCGTTTCGTGGTCGAACCTTTGCATTTAAATCCCCCATTATTATTTTAATGTCTTGTTTCGGTATTTTATCAATTGTCTCTTGTAGATTGTCATAAAATTTGTCTATTTCTTTGTCTTCTGCTGTTGATGTCGGTGCATGTTTAGATGATGGTGATGTTTTATGATCGTCTGTTTAGTTTTATTGTCATTATGTGATCGTTGATTGTGTTGTATCCTAAAAGTGTTCTGGCAATTTCTTTTGACAGTAAATACGACTCCGCTGAGTCCACTTTTCTCTTTGCCTGTAAATATGAACAATCCACCAATTGTGTTTGTGAAGTGTCCTTGGTCAGCCCATCTATGTTTACATATCCCTAGAATGTCTATATCTAATCGTCTCTTTTCGCTTTCTACTGTATGCTTTTTTCCCTAGTAAATGCTGTTGACGTTCCATGTAGCAACTATAATTATTAGGGCGGACTACATCTCTCCACAGTATCACAATCAAGCTTTTGGCCGGAATCACGTATACTCGTACTGGTTCTGCCGTCATCCTCTTCCCCAGTTCGCGTGTTTGATCTGTATGGCTCGGGGGCCTCACCATTGGATCTTTCAAACTTCTTCGATGCAGGCTGCCATGATTTCTTGGAAATTACACTTAGTAGTTTGCCAATGTTTCCTGAGTGGTTCTGGTCGTTTACTAACGTGTCCCTGGTGCGTCGTTGGTCCAATATCGTGCCTTTCGGGTCTCTGCCTTTGAAACCGTTGTCGAACAATTCGATCTTCCAATTTCTCCACCGGCGACCGTATGTACTGATGGAGGGAACATCCTCCATAAGGAAGTTCTACGTAGTTTAACCAACCAGTCAAGGCTGTTGCCCGGGGGTGGTGCTGCCGTACACATGCAGAAACGAGGAGCCATACGTGAGCTGGATTGGAGTAGGGGAACCAAATAGGATCCAAGGCCTTACTCAGAGGAGAAAGTGACTGCCTCTTACCGTGAAGTACTATCCCATACACACTCCAATCGAACCCCCCCTCTCCCCCAACACTGTCCTACATAATTAGGTCGACCAAATATATCAATAATCTATGTTATGACAACAATACATTGAAAAATTAAAACTGAAATGGTTCGACCACCTAATGAGAATGAACCCTTACTGGCCTGCGGCAAGAGCATACATCATGGAAATGGACACAAGATACAGAAGAAGAACAAGAAAAAGGTGAATTGAAGGTGTTACCAACATTCGAATACGGCAATTATTAATGATTATCAAGTGACCAAAAATTGCTATAGCCCGGAAACCGGTCGTCATTCAATCCTGCAACACCTCACAGCAAAACACAGAAAAAACAAAGAGATAGATAAATGACAACAATTACGGAAGAAACAGATAATGTTATACATGTAGGCACAACCGCAGCTTACAAGTAGAAACATGACTAACTGCCCGACGAGAATTCCAGTTCTCTTGAGCTGAAGTTCGTCTGCAGCAGAACCTGCGCGTATCTAAAACAGCATCAAATTGATCAAAATGCGTATATTGCCATAATCAAAATGCCATCCAGAACAAAAATCACGTGAAGCAGCAACCATGAACAGAAATTACTGTTCATAGTTAGGTCTGTAAGCTTCCGTGGTCTGCTATAAAATGCAGCTTATTTGAAAAACATTATGCAATTGATAAAAAACCAGTAACATGTTCATAAATCGTGTGTAGACAGACAGCAGCCAAGTAATCATGAGGACACAAAATCGTGTGTAAATTCACATCAGCCAAGTAATCATGCAGACACAAAATCGTGTGTAGACACACACCAGCCAAGTAATCATGCAGACACAAAATCGTGTGTAGACACACAACAGTCAAGTAATTATGCAGACACAAAATCGTGTGTAGACACACAGCAGCAAGTAATCAATGCAAACTGGCACAAAACGTGTGTAGACACACAACAACCAAGTAATCATGCGGCAACTGACCGACAAGTATGGAGAGCTATGACATCGCCATATGTGCTAAACTTGGCAAAAGAGGAATTGACTGACTTACTGACATTAATAATTTTCCCATGATGTATGTATTAAAATAATGCATAAATAAATTTGCTTTCTTGTTATAAATATTGTCTAGATGCCTTTCGTCTTCGACGATTACTCTTATCACTTAGTTTGTCTATTTCACCATACATTATGTTCTCTATCAACATGATCTGCCAAATGAACAGTGTGCTGCAGAGATTTTAACCAACGACAGATACAATCCGATTGTTTTGCAGACGGGCTTATAAAGCTAATGAGTAATGAAGGAGAAATTGAATACAAGTTGAAATCTAGTGCACTAGTTAATGAGATAACCAACAAAGAAACAATGGCACAGACTTATAAATTACTTGTTAAAAAACACCATATAAATCAGTCCATATAGAAAGGCCAACATATAATCAGCTGAAACACTGAGTGTGAAAAATAATGTCAGCGTCTAAACAATAGATCAGACGAGTATTCGAAGAATCACTTCTAACTAAAAGAATGGGCATCGATTTTGTTTCATTGTTTTATACAATACATCATCGGTGTCAATATTGGAAATCACGAATCGAACAACGTAGTTTGCGCTGGTACATAGCAACCTTCATTCCCTTATCATCATCATCATTACTACGACAACCACCATTATCAAAATAATAATAATCATCATCATCATTCAATCATCATCATCATCATTCAATCATCATCATCATCATCACCACCATCACTACCACAGCCTCCATCATCATCATCACCACCACCATCACTACCATAACCTCCATCATCATCATCATCATCATCACCACCATCACTACCATAACCTCCATCATCATCATCATCACCACCACCATCACTACCATAACCTCCATCATCATCATCATCATCACCACCATCACTACCACAACCTCCATCATCATCATCATCATCACCACCATCACTACCACAACCTCCATCATCATCATCATCATCACCACCATCACTACCATAACCTCTATCATCATCATCACCACCATCACTACCACAACCTCCATCATTATCATCATCACCACCACCACCATCACTACCATAACCTCCATCATCATCATCATCATCACCACCATCACTACCATAACCTCCATCATCATCATCACCACCATCACTACCATAACCTCCATCATCATCATCATCATCATCATCACCACCATCACTACCACAACCTCCATCATCATCATCATCACCACCATCACTACCATAACCTCCATCATCATCATCACCACCATCACTACCATAACCTCCATCATCATCACCACCATCACTACCATAACCTCCATCATCATCATCACCACTACCATCACTACCATAACCTCCATCATCATCATCATCACCACCATCACCACCATCACTACCATAACCTCCATCATCATCATCACCATCACCATCACTACCATAACCTCCATCACCACCATCACCACCATCACTACCATAACCTCCATCATCATCATCACCATCACCATCACTATCATAACCTCCATCATCATCATCACCACCACCATCACTACCATAACCTCCATCATCATCATCACCATCACCATCACTACCATAACCTCCATCATCATCATCACCATCACCATCACTACCATAACCTCCATCATCATCATCATCACCACCATCACTACCATAACCTCCATCATCATCATCACCACCACCATCACTACCATAACCTCCATCATCACCACCATCATCATCATCACCACCATCACTACCATAACCTCCATCATCATCATAACCATCACCATCACTACCATAACCTCCATCATCATCATCATCACCACCATCACTACCATAACCTCCATCACCACCACCATCACTACCATAACCTCCATCATCATCATCACCATCACCACTGTCATCATCATCATCATCACCAACACCAACCACCAGAATCATCATAATCACCATCAACACCATTACAACATCCGCATCATCATTATCACGACCACCACCTTCACCACCATCATCATCATGTCACCATCGTCATCACTAGCATTATGATTATCACCATCAATTTCTTTTACTATTTGCTAAATCTCTATGGAGCGCATACGCCATTAACGCTTCTCCATTCATTAGTTTCTCCTACATCTTATTTTATCATTTTAAACATATTTTTATATTCTCCAACTATGTTGCTTCTGTTTCTACTCTATTCCTAATTCCCGTTGGGTTCCATAACGATTGCAGTGCTTACTGTTCATCACATTAGGTGCCGTGCTGACTGCTGTAAGCGAGCATGGATTTCCATAACTATTTATTTCCAACTTACTGCTAGTCGCGTTAATAAAGTCGGACGAGTTTATTGTGGCGAAACATTACTCCCGTAGCAGTCACTAAGTATAGACGCTAATATAAGCTGGACGTTTCTACCAGAAAAAAATAACAGAATAAGATTGCGTGTCAAATTATTTATCTGGAAACGGCCAAATATTCTTGTAAAGTTCCATCAAGGGACTTAATTTTGCAGTGTACTGTTTTTTTATTGGTAGTTACTGTTGGACTTGTTTGAATAGTTTTGTTGCTATGTGATGAGTTTACTTCTCCTTTGGATAACCAAAAAGTATTAGAGGTCACAAAGACCTCTAACGTATACGTTTTAGTGTGAGTAGTGTCTGCCATAAATCAAGCCAATAACTTGTGAAGGTGAGCAATAACGAATAATAAAGGTAAACAGTAGCAACTGTGAATAATGAGTTGGAGTTGATTGAGTGTACACAGAAAATTGTTGATTAAAATTGACAGACAGTGCTGTTTCTCCCAACACACACAATTGAATGTTGTTGTTTCAAACGTTTTTCTATCACACGAATCACTTATGTGTAGGGGTACCCGAATAGAAATAAATAATAACAATACTGTGAATTGTCATGTGTGTCGTAAGAGGCAATTAAATAGGTTTGTAATGGGATTGGCTGTCACATCCCACAGATTAAAGCTTTAAACAAAACAATCAAAATCATGCTGAAGTAGGATGTGTCAGGTCGGAAGGCACATATATCACAATCAGGTTTTAGACTTCTACATAACATATTACGATAACTGAACTAGATTTGGCTACTCAGTAGAGGTTTGCAAATGAGCATGGAAGAAGTAGACAATCAGTAGACAATCAAATATTTAAACAACCTATCTGAGATTAGAGAGAATAAAGAATCGTTGCTCAAGCTAATTGTCAGTGCTCTACTGCTGAAACGCTTATCAAGGGAAAAAATTTAAATTATATATGTGTTTTTTTCTTGAACATATACGTGCATTAATTGACTGTGTTTTCATTATGAAAATTGGAATGGTATGACTCTATAAAGTCAAGAATAGAGATTCACTTAATTTATATCTATTAACATCGTTCCTTCAATGGTGATTCAGGTGAATCACTTTTCCTGACCATTGTTATGTTATGTTCCTCCAGGGCCAGTTATCTTGGCTGATCCGACTTTCCGCGATCTTTTCATTGTGATATGGCATAAAGTATACGCAAAGTGACCGATGGTCAGTCGCACCAGTCAAAGTAATTTATGCCACTTTGGATCAACACGCAGGACAAACCTGGAAACGGACTTGCATTTCAATAACTAGATAGTGACATGTTTTTACGGATATGCTTGTTGTGACGAAATAGTGATTTTAGAAACTGGTTTCATGCCGATAAATTACAAATATGCACGATTACTAGTTTCATGTAGATGAAAAAGATTCAATATCTCTACAGAGACAGAACTCGTTTTTACTTTCACAGTGTTGTAAATACCTCATATAAAACGCATTGTTTATGGGCAATATTTCTCGAAGTACGTGAGAGTTCGTGACATCGCCGATTGAGTTGGAGAAATATAGAAGTGAGAGAGGCAAAACATGTTCTGGTAATCAATGAGTGGCGATATAGTTAAAATTTATTGCAACGTTGATTCCAGGACTAGATGATATTGCAAATAAAGAAGCTACATTGACTGAGGACTGTATGCCGTATCGATAACAGAGTAGAAATGAATGAAAATATGTACTATAGGCGAAAAAAATAAATAGTTGTGATTCATTTCTGTAAAATACGCACAATAACACAATAAATCAACGATGTAAAAGCATGTGATCGAAAAGCATATCGTGCATTTGCTGAAATTAATTTGTAGTTTGATCATGTACCTTGAAACAGACTAAAAAAGATAACACAGTTTTGATGTAAAGATAAATATGAAGAAATAATTTTCACCTGTAAAGATTGTGCTGAACAGCGTCGCGTGAGAGGTTATACAATTTGATGGCACGGATCATTAACATTCCCGTGTCATTAAAATTAGTGTAATGAAAGTGTGCTCCTCTGATAATAGAACTCGGTAATCTCGTTCGAACTGGCATATTTCACGGTATGGTACCTTAAGACATCACTTCCTTAACAGCCTTTATTTAAACATTTGAAGCTTCTGTCTAGCATTTTCTCACCCTTTCAATTTGTTTCGTCTTTGTCAGTAATGATATTGTATAAATGTTAATAGTTTACGGTTGTTATAATTTTTAAATGTCTTTCTTCACTCACAATTCAGTTCATCTTGTGTTGTGTTTGAGGATATTTGTCAGCACGTTTTGTTGGATAAAAGCCTTGTGATCGAAACGTCTAATTAAAAAAGAGATGATTCGTGAAACTTTATTAAAATTATTGTTCACTTGTCGTCGAATGTATCACAGCTTCACTTCTGTTCGACCTATGTTTGCTTGAATTTCACAGATGAATCATGTGGAGGTAGGTAACATAATTATCCCTGTGATGAGAGGGGGTAGAGTCAAGAAGGAAATTGAGCGGCTGTGGTCATCATTATGTATCGTCTCCGCAACGAAGGTTGGCTGAAACAGATCTCCCACATCCCCTGTCTCTTGTCTTGGTGGTGCATGCACTCTGCTAAACTTAACCAGCCCATCTCACAATGTTACGGTGGAAGGGAGGAGGGCTATGATTGTGATATAAGAGCACTGCAGAATAAACTATAAAGCTAAAACATAAAAATTCAACCTTACTACCTTAATAAAGCTAGGTTATAATATCAGTTAATAATATCATGATATTTAATGTTAAAATCACGCATGATAGAAGATTTTCTCTGACCTTCTGATAAATATAAAATCACGCATGATAGCGGATCTTCTCGAACTTTCTGATAAATATGTGACAGGGGCAAAAATTAAAAACAGGGTAATGAAGTTTTTCGAATCGCTGGAAACACAAAGTAAAACAAACGTAGATTGACGTTTCGATAAAAGGTATTTTTACCAAGAACACAAAATAACACATGAGGAGTAAGGAACGGAACTTTTCACGATCACATACTAGTGTTAATTGGAATACATGCCGGAAATCTGGATGAATATTGTAAGAAAACTGGAAATATAGCAAAACTAGAGGGATCTAAGTGAAAAGCAAAGAGAAAATGAACAGAACACAACAGAATAGGTACTGTACATACATTAAGTCAGCAATTAGGGGGAGAGGGATCTGACAAAAGTGTAATAATTCTTGACTAAGCGGAAAGGGGGGGGGGGGAGGTGAGCAAAATTTGGTATCAACAAAAACAGTTTCTGTTCATTCATTTTTCTTTTGCGCTGAAGTTAGCTATACACACTTGTATGGAGTTTCTATACACACTTTAAATTATTTGAATTTGAAAATGTTCTATAACAAATGTGAATATGTTCTATAACAATGTGAAAATGTTCTATAACAATGTGAAGTGAAAATGATCTACAACAATTTGAAATGAATGATGTAGTTTTATCGTCGTTTTTCTGCCAAAAAATCTTATATGGAAAGATAGGAGCTGGGGAGTGGAGATTGCGGGGAATTGTTTGTTGGACATAATTAAGCAGTGCGAGGGGTTCCTGACTTCTAGACAGTTGACGGGGGGGGGGGGGGGGGGGGGAATTAGGTGGTGGGCTTAACAAAGTTGACACAAATTGTCGACGTTATTTATGAACAGTTCCATATGTACATGTAGAGATGACGGATGTTAATACCAACAAGCTGTAGTGTACCAAATTGGTTGATATTTGTTGATATTGGTTGATTCTCAAACGGTACTCTACGATGTTGTAATGATCAGAAACTGTAGTCCAAGAATTAGATTATTGTCACTTATCAAGGGTATCTTTGACTACAGAACTACACGACTCAGACTCCTACTGCTGGTCATTTCAGCAACACATATCATATGGGTGCCCGCGATCTCTCAGTGACTAAAATTAAATAATGCTCCTCGGATGACCGGACTGGCCATGCGCTTGAGAACCGGTATATCCTCCACCAATATGGTATACCGCAACATTTTTGTATAAGAATCCGTTATTCCTACTTGTACATATCCAGTTGAATTCTGCCAATTTTCTGTTTGTTTTGTTGCGTCTCTCTATTCATCTAGTTTTTACGCTCCGGTTATCATTCATATTTTTTTCCACACTTCCGACATGTATTCCAATTAGCTTTATTATGTGATCGTATAATGTATTGTTATTTACTCATTGGTTATATTAGACTCGTGATAAAGTTTTTTTAAATCAAAACGTCAATTAGCGGAGTGTTTTCCTATGTGTTTCTGTGATAACCAAAAACGTCTTTACCATGTTTACAGTTTTCACTTGCCGTATTAGTTTTACTGCAGTTGTTACTTATTATCGATAATTGTACAAACGTGAAAAAGCACGCTGTAAAGGACATATTAATTTTCTTTAATGGAACCCGCTCCCTCATAAAGATTGTGCAGCCAAATACTTTGAGATTACTTCACTCACTATTTTCTTCAGATTCAGATTCATCTATTTTTTTTTCGTTTTCTAATCTTAGGAAAAAAAAAACAACTCAAAGGAAATCATTTTGACACCGATGAAAAAGTTGTACAGACATGTGATAACTGGTTTAATTACAAAAAAATAGGGTGCTCTATTCCCAAATCCCTTTTCAGTGTCAAGCAGAAATGGCAAGAGTGTAGTAAATCTTATGGTGGCTGTTATAATAAGAAGGAATAAACACACTACATAATATTTTAATTTTAAATGACATTTTCGTTACTGTTAGTGTAAAGACTTAGAATAAACTCCTGATAATAACATTGTTTCCTTTTATATTATTTCAGATCACATCTATATATAAGCATGTAGAAATCAGATGTGCTGGGTAGAAAGGCGATAATAGTACAGCTTCGCTGTAAAAATTGTTACGCAGTTAATTGATACTCTTTGGTATTTTATTCTTTTTCTGCCTTTGTTCTCAAACTTCTGCATATTAGCAGGATGTAATCCAGAGAATAGAATGCTTTGTGTCATGGTTCTGAGATATGTTGCAATATATGCAGCTTTTGTCTTTTAGTCACCATCATCAAGTACCGTCTCCGCAATGAAGGTTGGCTGCAACAGACCTCCAACATCCCCTGTCTCTTGTTTTGGTGGTGCACTCTGCTAGACTGTAACATGTCCATCTTGTGATGTTGCTCTCCCACTTGTATCTCTTCCTACCTCTTGCTCGCTTCCCTTTGACTTTACCCTCAAGTATAGTCTTCAATAAAGTGTCATGTCTTTTAATGTATCCAAAGAATTTTATTATATCCTATAGTAATACATTTTAACATGGGTTTCACATGGATTGTAGTAATACACATACGAATATGAATATTATATAAATAGGTTACGTTTCGTGAACTATTTACTGTTAGTAAAACATTTACTATTATAGAAAAGATAATGTGAATATAAATGAGACTCACAACAATGTATAATGGCGTTTTGGCATAAGATCTTCGTCAGAACAATAAAGATACGATAATAAACCGAATTATAGTAAAAAAATGTAATTCAAATTATATGTAAACGATGAAATCGAAACAAGGCTGATTGATAGTAACGTATCACACGATTAGTTCAATGCAGTCATGAACACAAAGGTAAAAGTGTAAACCATAAAGAAGTTGTAGAACTTGGAGTAATGTAATAAAAATACTCGTTTCTCTAACACAAATTATACGTTTTCTGCTTACATTTGTTTTCTGATGTTGGACGTTTTCATATTCCTGTTAAAATATTCCTATTATAAGTAGTTCTGTATTCATTTGTTTTTATCCAAAAACAGAATTAAAAAAAGAGCTAAAAAGACAAATCAAGAAGTGTTAAGATCAATAACCATCGAAGAAGGCTAGTTCCTTAACAACATCCTAACAAGAAAACATTGTTTTTTTGGTCCTATAAAGAGACGTAACAGCATTGAAAGATTAATAGCTGAAGGCAGCGTTAACGGCAACAGGGGAAGAGGCTAGACGTCTGGCAAAAAATAACAACAACAGTAATTGTACCACTGTGGAAAAACATAGGTTGTGAGAAAGTGTGAATCATATAGAGGTATCTCCTTATTAATTTAGACAGGTAAAATCTACGCAAAAATAGTGGAACAGAGAATGCGATACATAGCAGAACCACAGCTGAGTCCCGCTCAATTTGTCTTCAGAGGAGGGGAAAGCTGTACAGACGCACTATTCACACTGATACAACTGAGCGAGAAAGCAATCGAATACAATCAAGATTTAAGCACATTATTTGTAGACCAGGAAAAGGCATTCGACAGAGTAGACAGAAACATTCTATGGGAAACTTTAGAAATTTATAACATCAGAGGACAACTGTTGTTAGATAATATAAAAACGATATATCAAAAATGCCAAAGTTCAGTAAGAACAACTGCTGAACCTTTCGAAACACGATCTGGAGTAAGTCAAGGTTGTGTTATTTCACCTCTATGTTTCGACATATATACAAGGAAAAAATAAAAGAAGATAATAATTTAAAAAAACTCCAACAAAGAGAAAAATATTGCAAATAAACCTGATGAGGACCTTAAAAATGAAATCAACGAACTACTATTGGCCGACGATTAAAGTTTAATATACAATGATAAGGAAAATTTGCAAAATCACACCAATGCATTACTATTAGCATGTCAAAAGTACAACATGAGAATTATTGTACCACAAAACAGAAGTTATGAAAATTAACAAGAATGCATCACCAATGGATATACCAATAGATAACACCAAAGTCAAACAAACCAAAGAATTTAAAGATCTAGGCAGCAATTTTTCTGAAAATGGAAGTCTAGACAGAGAAATAGAAACAAGGTGTAAGAAAGCAAACATAGTGACCTACCAACTTTCGCCTATCTACCCTTCCAACTTCGTTCGTCGTATTGATCACCTTGCTCGTATGTCAGATGAGCGTCTTTCAAACATTGTGACCTGCTCGTGTTTTAGTGCAGTTTAGTCAAATTATTTTAAAGACTATTTGAAAACATCTATGTCTTCTACCTGTATATATATCATTTACATGTATGTCTTCTACATGTGTATCTTTTATATGTATCGCTTTTACATGTGTTTTATCTACCTTTACATTTTTACATTTATATCTTCTACATTTATATCTTCTACATTTATATCTTCTACATGTATATCATCTATCTGTATAACTTATACATTTATATTTTCTACATGTATATCATCTATCTGTATAACTTATACATTTATATTTTCTACATGTATATCATCTATCTGTATAACTTATACATTTATATTTTCTACATGAATATCATCTATCTGTATAACTTATACATTTATAACTTCTACATGTATATCTTCTACATGTATATCTTCTACAAATATATCCCTTTCATCTCTCCGTAATAAAAAAAAGTCTTATTAATGTATATTTTATACATATATATCTTCCCAAGAAATAATATATTAAAAATGATTATCATAGAAATACACATTACGACGACGCCAGTGCACAGTAGCAGATACAGCTAACAATTAAAACATAATACATCCATCATATTCGACACATGTACCGTATTTCCTCTGTTGTGAGCATTACAAAACAGCTCATTTGTCCTTGATCATAAGCTAATGGAATTGAATAATATTGTATTATCATTTATATTCGATCAAACTGCTCGTAATGTAACCGGTTCTAATCCAAATTTTTTGAGAATATGGCGTCAAATGCGTAACATAATATTTGCAGACAGCAGATATTGGATTCTGCAGAAATATCAAAACGTCATCTTTCATTTACAACAGCAACACTAGAGGGGCTAGCAATGCCCGATGTCGTTGTAGAATTAAGTTATCGAAATTTGATGTCTAGCAATTTATTCTTCATCTTTCTGAGCGGATAAACAATTCATTTATTCCTAATCATTAGATAGTAAACATCTGAAAAAAAAAATTCACAGTTTCTCCTGTGACAAAGATAAGATAGTAAGCATTCAGACATCTAGTTTAGATTTTTTTGTTCCGTGTGTTTCGTCATTACCGTTTCAAATACATTCCAACAGAATTAATTAGGACCCCAAATTTTAACTTGGGGGTCTTAAAAAGTTCCCATTAAAAAAGGTCACCTAAAAAGTTACTATACTTTAGGAGGTCGTAGTAAGATGATTACTTGCGCCTCTGCTATTTTTTATGGTGAAAAACTTGATATAGCTAATTTGGACTATTTGTCCCTGGTTGAAAGAGGCGTATCTCGCTGTAAGAGGTATATTTTCCTAAACCAGAAAATTAGGATCTCATTCATTACGTCTTTTAATAATTGTTGGGATTTCGATTGATCGCTATGTACATACTTGGAATCGTATGCTAAAAATAGCCAAGGCCACTACAGGTATATAAATAGTAACCAACAGAAATCCTAACAATAATAAAAAAAACGTAACGAATGGTGCTCTAATTAATTCTCTTGGAAGGTCTTCTATACCGTCGACGTTCTCGGTTCTGGTAAGGGGCTACCCATAAATTGCGTCAAATATGACAGGAGTGTATGAGAAGGGAAGAGGGGTGGGGAGGGGTTTACAGACGTTGAAGCCTACAGTACTGAGTAAAAATACACCAGTAATATTTGTTTGAAATATTGTTGAAACATCATGAAACAAAACATGTATTTTTTCGTACACCTGACTTTGAGAGAAAAGTTGTGTAGGTAATTTATAGACAGCACCTGACTTTGAGAGAAAAGTTGTGTAGTTAATTTATAGACAGCACCTGACTTTGAGAGAAAAGTTGTGTAGGTAATTTATAGACAGCACCTGACTTTGAAAGAAAAGTTGTGTAGGTAATTTATAGACAGCACCTGACTTTGAGAGAAAAGTTGTGTAGGTAATTTATAGACAGCACCTGACTTTGAGAGAAAAGGTGTGTAGGTAATTTATAGACAGCACCTGACTTTGAATGAGTGTTGTCAATGAAAATGAAATTAGTTGGACGGTGACTGTTTTTGTTTTATCTGGGAAGAAATCTTGGCTATGACCAGTTTATATTTTGAGTCTTTAGTCATACATTATAGCAGCATCTATAGCAGGTGTGTGTGTGTGTATGCTACCTTTATGGGTGGTCGTCCATTATAGCATCTTCCATAACAGGTGCGTGCATGTGTTACCTTTGTGGATGGGCGTCTATTACAGCAACATGTAAACCAGGTGTGCGCATGTGCTATCTTTCTTTGTAGCCGTACATTATTGCAGTAACTTTAGCAGGTGTGTGCATGTGCTACCTTTCTGGGTGGCTGTCTATTATAACAGCATCTATAGCAGGTGTGTGCATGTGCTGCCTTTGTGGGTGGCCGTCTATTATAATAACATGCATAGCAGGTGTGTGCATGTGCTGCATTTGTGGGTGGCCGTCTATTATAATAACATGCATAGCAAGTGTGTGCATGTGCTGCCTTTGTGGGTGGCTGTCTATTATAATAACATGCATAGCAGGTGTGTGCATGTGCTATCTTTCCTTGTGGCCGTCCATTATAGCAGTAACTATAGCTGGTGCGTGCATGTGCTGCCTTTGTGGGTGGGTGTGCTGGATGTAATGTTTCTCTTGTGAATCATGCAGTAAAAAAGAGTGCTTTTGTTAGTCCCTTGGAGAACTAGGGAGTATTTTCAGAATTTGGCCTCTGAATATAGTACATATAAATGAGCATTGGCCGTTGAATATAGTACATATAAATGAGCATTGGCCGTTGAATATAGTACATATAAATGAGCATTGGCCTCTGAATATAGTACATAAAAATGAACATTGGCCGTTGAATATAGTACATATAAATGAGTATTGGCCTCTGAATATAGTACATATAAATGAGCATTGGCCGTTGAATATAGTACATATAAATCAACCTTTGCCGCTAAATATAGTATATACACATCAGCCTTGTCCACTGAATATAGAACATTAAAGCAACCTTACGGACAATGAAATGGCTTAGCATGCTAAATTTGCCATGTTGCCGTATCTTGCCCACCGCCTGATCTATAGGATACACTAAAAAGGTGTTAGATTGTTGCAATGATATTTCTCCCCCTTCTTCTTCTGCGTTCATTCTCAATCTCCTTCAGATTATCAGGACGTAGTCCGTAGAATAGAATGCGGTGTGTTCATGATTCACAGCGTGACTGTGATATCTGCGCCTCTCGACATGAGACCGATTTCAGCATGGTTTATGGGTGGCATTGATCTACTGGATACAACAAACAACTACACTGTCAAAACCTTCTTATTCGTTTCTTAGGGCATGCATAGAAGGTCACAGTATTGCTTTTCTTTGCCTTCCTGTCCGGCCCCCATCAATACACAGGTCAGAAAAATTAAAAAATAAATTGGGAATTAAATCAACAAGAGGTCACGAAAAGAAGATGATATAAGTGTACAAATTCAAATATACCAACAATCATTAAAAACGCATCACTTTATTTTAAGCGTAGCAATTGTTTGTGCTGAATTTAAAATATACAAAAAAAAATTAAAAATTTTTTTTTACAAATCTGATAAATTTACGGACCAATTATTCATTTTTCTTAAAAAAATGAACAAAATGAGTGAATTCAGGACCGTCACCTAAGCATTTATATACACTATTGTTATAAAAAATCGCACTCACTATCAGTAAGTCAGGGACATCATTTATACCGTGTATGATCCCCTGTAACATCAATACAAGTTTGGCATCGACGTGTCATGGTAGTGCACAGTGTCTGAGTTGTTGTTAAGTGGAGCTAGCGCAGATGTTGTTCAATTTCATTTGACGATCTTGAGCTACTATTGCTACACGAGGTTAGCCAGGCCTTGTGGGTCATTGGTTGTAACCGTAGCCAGAAATCTCTCATTCAGCCTCACTATAGTGGAATGGCCACAATTAAAATGTCTGGCAACTTCTATGGTCACCATACCACTCCTCAGTATACCAGTAAATTCAAGCATGAGGATAAAAAAAAATTCTTACATTTGACCAACAGCTTGCCATTTCTCTTATGACGAAAATCAAATCGAAGCATCGCAAACGCTAAAACACTTCCTTTAGATGAAAACAATAGATGACGATTTCCGCCCTGAAACTTTATTAAATGTGTACGCCAAATTTCAAGTTGATTCGTCTAGTAATATGCTCAGAATTCACCAATTTTGATGTTGTGAGCGTGAAACACGCAAATTTATAATAAAACATGACAGCAACAATAAAACGTGAAAACATTAAAGTTAACCCGTACACATTCACGTGGTTTGAAAATAGTTCGTTGAAATAAACAGTTCAAGAAAGAAAATAGGGTAGCTTTTTGTTCGTTTTAAATGCTTGCTGGTATATATAAGGATTCAAGATATCCCACTCCAGACATACCTATAGATACTCAGTGTTGTTTCATTAGATAGTGAAGAGTATGTATGCAAACGTTCTTATCTCGAGTTGAAATTTCATGTTTCTATTTTGCAATATCTCGTTCTTTTCGGCTCATCTCACGCTTGATCCAATTTAGACTAATGATTCATGCCATACTGTATCAATATCTGATAATGGATCCGGTATTGATGTCAAGATATCACATTATATCCATATCGAAAGTACCCACCGATCCTGTTATTTGGAAGGTAGTATCCGCTACTGATTAAGTGATGGCGTTGAAATTATTCAGTCGGTATCTGGTCAACCATTTGCTAGGCTAGGCTGGTTATGTTAAAACCTGGTGCTACGACGCCGATATATAGCTCTATTGCCGCCCGCGTGATACCGTGAATCGAAACAGGAGCAAAGAATAGTGATACTATTACCTGTCATGTACGTCATAGAAGGTGACTAAGGATGTTGTGGGGATAGAGTTGACTGTCCCATCCCATAATGATAGAGGGTCAAATTAATCCATAAGCCATGTTGATGTCGGATGTGTTAGGCCGAAATTAGCAGATATCGCAGCCAAGTTGCAAACTATGACAAAGCATTTTGTTCTCCGGATTACATCCTATCAATATGCAGAATTTTGAAAACGAACGAAGAAGAAAACATATTGCCTTTACCTTTATTTGAAAAGGCCTATGAAAGTATGAAAGGTTTATAACGTGTGGAGCGCGTGACCGTACAACTAGAACGCCGATCTCAGTGCTCAGGGCTCAAATACTGGGTTCAATCCACGGTTGGGACAAGGACTTTTATCTTTCAGAAGTGCAATAAAATTTTTTCCTGTATACGTCGCGGCAATGGCTATGGTAAAGCGGCCTTTATTTCAATAGCCAAAAAGCCTCCCTGCACTCAACAGTACAACACGTAGTAATGAAAGTTTAAGCTTTTATGAGAGTAATATTTGAAACGACAGAAAAGGAAGGAATATGATATAACCAAATCAACAGTGACGGTTTGTTGTTAGTACAAACAGTACCATGGAAACACATCTTACCTTTTCGTGCATTAATTCTTGTCTCAGCAATTTTGTCATGTCATCAAAGCTTCGGGCCATATGAACTCATTAACACAATCAGAGCTTTCTGTTAAAAAGAAATTTATTAGTATTACTAATTATTTTGAGTGTTTTGTATTTAATTGCAGTTACCTTCAACTTATAGATAATTTAAATATTTAATGTGTACTAGTTTTCTTGCTGAATTATAGAAGCGGCAAAGAACTCATTAGAAAACTGCTTGAAGATTGAAGCGACTGTGTCAAACTTTCACAACAGGGTTGTCCAACTGGGAGTCTCGGGCCGCATATCCACTAGGCATAAACTTTTGTGACTTGAGCCACATTATATATGTGTTCAAAATTCCGTTATTTTGGGTAAGAATTTTGATAAATAATCAATTCAAATATTTGTAATCTAACCAGAATGGCGTCTGACCTGATATTAGTTATAAGAAGATTGAGGTAAATAGGACACATTTAAAGTTGCATTACAGGAACTAGAGGGATGTCCATAAATTACGTCATCCATTAGGGGGACAGGGGCCTGAAAAAGTTTGACATTTGTTGACAGGGTGATGGGTGATTTAAAAATATTTGACGTCAAAAAAGTTTTTTTTTATACACAAATTAGATTGTGCGAATTTGAAAATTTTACTTTAAAAAAATATGTTTTTTTTCGCACTTATTCTGCTAATAAATTATTATTAGGGAAGGAGGGTAAATTATTTTAGCATAATTAAGAGGAAAAAATGGGGAGGGGGGAATGGGGAAGAATCTTATTTTGAACAATTTGGAGGTGAGTTAAAAAAAATTGGCAAAAAAGAGTTGATGTAATTTATGAATCAAAAGAATATTTTTATAACCAGACATTCTGCAGAATTGTTTAACCAGATATTCTGCAGAATTGTTTAACCGTACCTTCTGCAGAATTGTTTAACCAGACCTTCTGCAGAATTGTTTAACCAGACATTCTGCAGAATTGTTTAACCAGACATTCTGCAGAATTGTTTAACCGTACCTTCTGCAGAATTGTTTAACCACACCTTCTGCAGAATAAGTTAGAACGCTAGAGGTTTCAGAAATCTAATTCATCACTTCCTTAGTACGGATGTGTATCCGTATATGAGTCCTATCTGGAACATAGATTTCGTTTGTTACCGAACACGAATGGGAAACAGAGAATACCGGCACTGTTACCTGTCATAGACGTTGTAAGAGGAGATTAAGAACGTTTTGCGCGAGATTTTTCCTGTCCTATCTCATATAACGCATGTGACCCATAAGTTATGTTGAAGTCTGATGTGTCAGGCCGAAATACGAAGACAAGCCAAGTTATAAATCATGGCACAACGCACCACATTCTCCGGACTACTTCCGTAACCCAGCTGGGAAAATGAACACAGAAGAGTAAACATAAACATACGTACTGAGAATCCTTTATATACAACAGAAAAATACATATATACACGTTATGAGACGTTCTTGTACACAACAGAAGAAAAAAACATATACACATATATTGAGAATCTCTTGTACACAACAGAAGATAAAAAATAAATATTAAGCTTAGAGATAAGACTTTTTTTTCAAGAATATTATCCCAGCTACATGAACAATTTCCGCAAAATTTGTCCGGCAACTGACGCATAAAGGCCTTGCATGAAACACATTTCCGGAACTGGAAGATCGAAAGTGTAAATAGGGAATACATACGAGACAGACATCGTTAAAGAAAATAACGAAGTCAAGACGACAGGTTTGTTTTTGGAAGTGTCAACAGCGTGAACAATCGGCATCTTGGATAATTAAGCTTCCCGATAGGAGAATGAAGAATATAGGGAGAAATAATGTACAGGTGAATGTCTGGTTAGCTATTTAGATCATTTGTTCTCAATGTGGGGCATATGCCTGGCAGGGGTCGGGGGGGGGGCTGTGAGGGAGAGCATGGAGAAATAATTTGAAATTGGAAGGCATATAGTATTCATTATGCACACAATTTAGCAAGATGTGTATCATGATATGTGTATCCAGATGTGTATCCAGATGTGTATCAAGATGTGTATCAAGATGTGTATCCAGATGTGTATCAAAATGTGTATCACATTGTGTATCAAGGTATGTATCAAGGTGTGTATCAAGATGTGTATACAAATGTGTATCAAGATTTGTATCAATTTGTGAATCCAGATGTGTATCCAGATGTGTATCAAGATGTGTATCAAGATGTGTATCCAGATGTGTATCAAGATGTGTATCAAGATGTGTATCAAGATGTGTATCAAGATATGTATCAAAATGTGTATTAAATTGTGTATCAAGGTGTGTATCGAGATACGTATAAAAAAAAACCTTAAATAACCTTTCAGAAAACTAAACAAAAAGTTGATATTTTGGTCCCGGGGAAAGACGACTTTTCCAAAAGAGGTAGACAGTAAAACAGAGGTTGAACCAATAATAAGGACAACAGAATAGATTGAAAAAGAAGATGGCAGTATATCCTACTCAAGATGTAGTGATCAACTAAGCAATTGTTAGACTTTAGTGATATCCTAGGATCGTGTTAGCCTAGTTGCTTGTGAGCTTGCTTCTATATCTAAAAACCAGAATAAACCGATAGGGTCGTAGGGGTACCAAGTTGGATGCTTCAGCACACAGAGTACTCTACGTTTCTTTTTTATTTTCAACGATGCGGATGAGTGAGAAAAAAATATTGTCCTGTCCATTTCTTGATGTTGTCTATGTTTTTATTTGTCCTCCTCTGCTTCTTCCACCTTCAAAGGTTCCCTGCATTATTGTTTTGACAAGGAATCATGTCCGCTTACATGTTCAAAACATGCTAGTTTTCGTCGAATAATTATTGAAAGCAATGGTTCCTGTGGGGCTGCATATATCTTTATTTTATTTCTTACGTACACATTTGTCTTATGCTCTATATAGGAAATTCGTAGAATTCATCTGTAACATTTGTATTCGAAAGCCTGTAGTCGTCTCTCCATGCCCGCAGTGAGTGTCAAACTCTCGCAACCATATAGCACGACAGAAAGCACTAGTGAGTTATAAGAGTTTGCTTAATATGCACGGGTTACAGCGTGCCTGGTTCGGAACCACGCCCGGATAATAAAAAATCCGGGTGGTGATGTCCCAGTCCTGAAACGAACCAGTCCTCCTGTCGATCGAGCTGTAAAAGGGCACCTGACGCATGAGTTAGTAATAGTAAACACAGCAAGGAAAGGAACTAGCCACCCAACCTAATAGTTTCTGTGGCTTGGTACATGATTAATTATCTTCATCCCCGACGCTAGCTGCTGCCATGGGACCTAACTTTAATGATTTTCTAGCCCAATTTTACTGTCAGAAGGTTGACACTGCCATCTTTATTGACTCGTGGTGGCCACGTATCGCAGTGGTTAACGCACTGGCTTCGCATATTAGTTTTTTTTGGTTCATTCCGCAGTTGGGGTGGAAATGTTTTTCAGATCGTAACGGGTCCAAGGTCGACCCAGCTGTAATCGGATACCATCTTAATCCGGCAAGTAAAGACTGCGAGGGAGAGGAGCTGGCTACCGCGTAATATTGCAGAGCCACTTAAATATGAGATCACCAACATCTCACACACCTACGACGTCAACAAATGCTATGGTTAACGTTTTGTAAAAATTGCCCCTATGCATAACTCCCCCCCCCCCCGGCTGAAATTGAATTAGGAATCTTGGGCCTTTCTGAGACTTTGCCCACGTCTCAGACACGAAAACGAAATATAAAGAATAATACAATTAATACTTTACAATTGTCATGAAAATATGAGAATACAATTGAAGATCTAATTCACCCATCGCTGTAAACCCATTTTAAGACGCATGAAAGAGTGGATGCCATATAACTTCATAGCAATATCACGAGTAATAGAAAATCTACTTAGTTGGTGTCGATGATCAGAAACTGTGAGGACATTCCGTAGCCAAGGAAAAGGAACAATGATATAACAAAAGATAAACCACAACATAACAGTGTCACACACATTAAAAGCGTCACTATCTGAAACAGTTCATAATTATTGATCTAACCACGCAAAACAGTTGCAGAGAATAAACCCAAATAACGTGAAATATAAAACTAGTATCGGTATGTAGTTATCGATCTTGGACGCACGAGATTGAAGTGAGATCTGATAAAACGAAATCTCCATATCGAATATCGGTTACAATGGACATTCAACATTTTCTGTCTCTCGCTACAGTGTTTCATTCAGTCATTTGTTTGTTCAACTCTAAATTAATCCTTTCATGAATATTTTTGACATCAACTTGCCCTCATCTTATTGTTATCAAGAAATTAAAATGCATCTTTATGGATAAAACTTTAATGATTGACATATTACTGATTAAAGGGACCGACGTAGCTCAGTGGGTAGGACACTACCTTCCCAGTTCGGTGATCCGAGGTTTAATTTTAAGTTTAATTGGAACTATTTTAAAATTATCAACCGTGGTGTGTTACAACCTAGGCGACGATAATCAGAAACTGTGAGAGTCGACATAGTCACAGAAAAAGATAACTCGGCCACTTTAACCAATACTATCTATATTATATCTATTAGTGCTAATTCAACGTTTAGTCCAATGCATAGGGCAGAAACCAGTGCTCTCAAATTTGAACAATACGATGCTACTATCTATAATTGAGACCAATAGTCTTACTCTCTTGAATGGATGTTCTGAAAAGAACTTCTCTTAGTTTCCCTATTTTTCTTTAATCCATTTTAGTTCTTGTATTGAGAACATATTTTCATTCATTCTACATACTCGTCTGATATAAATCCACGATTTTATTCTTATTGTTGAAGAAATATGTTGATGTTTAGTTTCGTTTTGTATTTGCTTGTTTGTCTTGAATTCTTAGCAGCCAATATTTAAGTTTTCTACGCCCGCGTGGAGACTTTTAGTTGGACTTTTAGTTCAGGGTACTAAAACAGGACCACTGTCGTTTTTCCTAACATGTTAAGGAGTTGACTAAGGAAAGTTCTGGTATAGATAACTACAAAAAAATTAGAGAAGATTCAGACATCAGGTATGTGCAGTAACAACACAAATATTAAAGTCAAGTTATGACAAAGGATATGCTGACAAACTGCCACATGTGAAAAGATTCTCATTTGTCACTACATGTTTTGTTTCAATATTTTACCTTGATTTTTTATCAAATGTTTTATCATCATCTTCATCAGCATTATCATCAACATCATCACCATCACCACTACATGATCGTCATCGCCGTCGTAGTCGTCGTCACCGTCATCGTTATAATAATAATAATAATAATAATAAAAACAATATTCATCAATTATCATCTAAAATAACATTCCATTCATCGAAATCTTCATCATCATCATCTCTATCATCACAATTTTTCATTACCATCACCCCAACTATCACCATCACCACCGTCATCTTCATCATCATACAATATCATTTACAATAGCATCATTATCATCATTATTATCTTCATTATCATCATTATTATCGTTATCATCACCATCAGCATCATCATTTTTCCCAATTACCATCATTATCATCATCACCACCACCACCATCATGATCATCAATTATCATCTAAAATAGTATTATCATCATCAATAATATCATCTTCATCATTTTTAGCATCATCTTCGTCATAATCATCATCGACTTGTGACCGGGCCACAAAAACATGTCTACTGGGCCGTGAGCACTTCTCCTTGGCGTGTACAGTTATTTATATGCTTATAGAAGTTGTTTTGACTGGGCCTTGATCTCATACATTTTTTCTCGCCTCAGTATTACATAGATTGAGAAGCACTTGTAATAAAGAAGCACCTAAACATTGTACTTTCAAACAAGATGTAACGACCTGTTATCGAACTCGAGACCTGGCAAATGCAAAGCAAATGGTTTAATCACAGTGTAACGGAAATCCATGTCTGAATGCGATAATACCTGCCTACATAATAATAAAACCGCCCGATGAAGACTTACTAATCAAAACGTCATATCTTCATGTGTTTCATTGCTAGTTTGTCGTGCTCATTACTATGAACACTTCAACCTATTTCTGTTTATGTTCGTTTTAGCACTGTGTTACCACATCCCAACAATTTTTCCATCACGTTTCTTTGTCCCTTTCGCCGGTGATATATGTCTACTTCTTTAAGAGAAAAAGAAATCATTAAGAAATATTCAATAGTTAATATTATAATAACATTGTTAATTACTCAATAAATGAATCAAGTCTTTATCTGCGTTTTGTAAAGTTATTTGTGGATAATTTTGACCTTGATATTCAACAAAGGACGATTGTACTTTAACCAAGGTCTCTTGGGTGTGTAGAAAAAAATGTAAGGTATCCCACATTAGGTTTTATTGGAATTTAAAATAAAAAATGTAGTTATTTTTTCCCTTTTTTTCTGTAAAGTTTAAGTTTTGTTTGAAAAGAGGGAGAGAGGTTAAAATTTCACGAATCTAGGACTAGGTCCCATACTTACCTTACATTCGCTTACAGGAAACGGACGAAGGGAGGGGGTTAAATGTGGTAAAAGTTGTTGATATGACGTCATGGACTGCTCCACCTACAAGATGCTGAAAATGTGTTAATTCAAACTATTTTCTTTACTATTTTCATAGGTCTCTTGATGATGTCGCAAGAATCGAAACGTCCTCTAATAATATCACGCTATATTGCCCATTTTCAGAGTATCTCATCTTCATTATTTTATCTTAGAGCTTTTTTTTTTTTTGTTTCTAGATCACGCGTTCTGCGCTGTAGGCTCTAAGTACCGCAGTCATGCACTGGGAAATAACCATTCGTCTGCTGCCACACCGCGTTAAACATATAGGTTCTTTTACCATCGCAGAAGTCAAGCAACGTCAGGCGTAGTTAGTACTTGGATGGGTGACTGCCTGAGATTACTAAGCTGTTATAGAGATTCTGTGGGCGTCGACCAGACTAAGTGGTTTGAGTTTGTCTTCTCGATTTATACATACGCTGAATATGGATAGTGCGATTTCTCTGTATTATTTGCATATATTAACAAGCAATAGATTCATGTAATAAATAACGTAGAAAATGAAAGTGTTTTCTTTGTGTGCTATTCGATAAACAGATTTCCTCCTGAAAGCAATGGCAAACTACACAAGTGATGTTCGTAGTAACTCTATTTTGACGACGATATTGCAGTGGTATATCAGATTGTGTAAACATATCTCTAGCTGTGGAAGGTATACTCGCCCAGAATCGCGGAGTGTTCAGAGAATCCATACAGAAGACTACGTTCATGTCACATGATGATGATGAAGTAACGCATTAACTTACATACATTAGAAACCAGCAGATGAGATTTGAACCAGTTTCGATAAAATGACACCAACTCGTCTAGCAACTTATCATCAATTTTCAAAATTTGACAAATTCCGCATTCCCAGAATAGAAGCGATTTAGCAAAGGCATATATCCATCTAACTATTGTCATTTCTACATGTGCCGTTAAGAGTCGTAGGGGAGGAGGAATTCTAAGTGTTTTGTCTTTGGTCATTTGAATTGCATTGGCCATGGTAAACCCGTGTCTATTTAATGTTTCTTTGATTGTCTCTGCCCATCTAGTTTTTGGTCATCCTTGTTCCTTGTAGCTCGATCTTCTGCTGATGTACGCAAGAAGGGCTGGCTTCGCAGATTCCATTCTCATGACGTGACCAACCATCTGGTTTGCTGCCTCTCGATGTTGTCTTGACTTGAGATAGTCATTACTTCTTTCTTGATATGTTCATTTCTCCGACGGTTTCTTCTCGTGACATTTATAGCTTTCCTCAAACATCTCATTTCGCAAACTGTACTATTTTCGCTAGTGTCTTTGTCAAGGGCCATGTTTGACATCGGTGTCACAGAGTTGGCATAAAAATACTGTTTATCAACTGTCGTTTTGTAGAAATGCAGATTGATGAGTGTTTAAGTAGCACAGACATCATAAATGTTTATTCTCAAGTCACCATGCATGCACACGAGATATTCTCAAGTTATCATACATGATCACGAGATATTCTAGTCACCCTGCATGTACACGAGATATTCTCAAGTGATCCTGCATGTACTCGATATATTTCAAAGTGACCCTGCATGTACACAAGATATTCTCAAGACACCCTGCATGTACACGAGATATTCTCAAGCCACCCTGCATGTACACGAGATATTCTCAAGTCACCATGTATGTACACGAGATATTCTCAAGTCACCCTGCATGTACACGAGATATTCTCAAGTTACCCTGCATGTACACGAGATAATCTAAAGTCACCATGTCTTTCAATTATCCTGACGCATTTCAAATCTTGTCTGCCTCTAATTATGCTATAATTTAAGGTGGCTACATATTATATTCAGAACGTAGCGATAAAAACACGTTTATTTCTGATAATTAAACTACCACAGTGTAAATAAGTTCAAGACACACTAGTGACAATATTAATCAGGAGTCGTTTTGTTTGTTTGTTTGGCGTTCGCTCCATTGTAACCATCACGGATATCCGTGCGATTTCCTCCGGGAGCGTGATTACGTTGTGCCACCGTTATGCGCCTTGTAGCCTAGCACATCCGATTTCGGCACGAGGAGTCGTTTTGATAGAAATGTACTCTTAAAGAGAAGAAAAGTAACAACTATTATAACGAAACAAATAGCGTGTGTAGATGTTAAAGAAATATATGGAGAGAAGCGTCACTGTCTCATTCCTTTCTGTATATTGAACCAATACGATGTTTTACCATTCTGTGATCGATTTATTCTTCCTAAGGGAAGTCACAGTCAGAGAACCAACATACATAAACAAGTTTCGACATATTTTTGTGCAGTTCCTATGATATGATAAGTAGTCATATTGCAGCAAGATATAAGCCTGCACAGTATGCCAATTTAAATTATTCACGTTAATAATCTTGGAGTCTTTGTTACCTTTAATATTTTGTGGTAGTGTGTCCTGATATAACCAAATTGGACTTTGTCCGTTGGTTGAAAGGGACACGCCTCTCCAAAAGAGAGGCAAACTCATTAACTACCTACCTACCTACCTACCTACCTACCTATCTACCTACCTACCCAAGTATGCCAATGAAGTAAGAAACGAAAGTGATCAACAAGTTACAGATGAATTGAAAGATTAGGCCTCATTAAATAGCCACCAAGGAAACTCGAATTGACCCTCTTAGTTACATTCCATGAATATAGATACATCTTTTGTCTGTAAATCTCTGATGCAGGGACTAGAGAATTTTCGGCAGCGAATAATTCATCATCGTCATCATCATCAGCGACGTCGTCGTTGTCGTCATCATCATCATCATCCTCGGGGTGCAAAGGAAGCGCATTGCTCTTGGCGGACCCAGTGTTAACAGATAACAAAGATCCCAAAAGTGCCTCCTCGTGGCGCACCCTGGTAACATAAATACAGCGGCTCGTGCTGATTCTGGCTAAACCTTTTGGGGATCATGTCCGTGAATGTGGAGGTAGCAGAAGGAAAGAGATTTGACCGCTAAAAGACAGGCAATATCTCCGACACCTCTGTGCAAACACATGCAGCAACACTGTCGACACATAGTGAAGCTAGTAAGTTCGGTAGAAGCATTGGAGGGCGGCCAATGTAGTCGGTACGAAGCAGGCAGATGTCCCAATAAAAATAAAAGCACAATGAGTATACCGAGAAAGATGCACATTGCTAGAGGGCAGCGTCATGTGCAAAGAGCACGGAAAACGGCTCGATGAAATCGGAACTAAAGCATTGTTTGCTCGAGACAAGCTTGTAGATACCGGTAATCCCAGCGTGGGCTCAATCCTACTGTCGAGTCTTTCCTATACCGGAAGCAAGCTCGCGGAGAGAAAAGACTCAGTACCCGATGGGCACAGGCATAGAAGTCCGAGGTGACAAGAAATGTTCAGCTCTAGAACAAAACGCAAGTCCATAACGTTACTAAATATGTGTACATATTCAGACTTGGACGATGTGCTCACGAAGCTGGTGAGCAACGCTTCGGCTAAGTAGGCGAACGAACACGAGCCCAAATCTTCTGTTAAGTTCTTCCTAAACCGGAACCAGGCTTGAGGACGAGAAAAGGTTAAGTTCCCGAGGAGCACGGGCACAATATGTCTAATTACACGAGGCAAGTTCACTGGCTGCGGAACGCCTCGTGCAGGACAGACGTGAAGGACAAACCGTCTCGGCGTAGAATCAGTATACATTTGCTGCCTGGCGATAGATAGGATGGGTGTCACAGACTAGGGTAGCGCACCCGAATTGTCAAGGTATGCCGAAATCGGACGTGCTAGGCCTACAATGCGCATAACGGTGGCACAACGTAATCACGCTCCCGGCGTAAATCGCACGGATATGCGTGCTGGTTACAATGGAGCGAACGCAAAAGAAACAAACAAACATCATCATCCTCCTCTTCCTCCTCCTCCTCATCATCATTATCATCATCATCACGTGACATATTTTTTCCAGGGCGTTGTCTTTGCATTGATGTTTTGAACCCGACTCTATCTTATGCCAATCTGCCTACCTCCTCCAGTGATAACTTCATACAGTCTTTGATGTCATCTATCCATCTTTACTTCTAGGTCTAATTATTCTTCTACTTATAGGAATTCTAGATATGTTTGAAATATTTGAATTTTCTATGTAAAATTGTATTAACCAACCATCGTTCCTCTATATTCAGCATATTAATAACCTTAGTATTCTTGACCTTTTCTGACAAGGAAATTTTTAATATTGACCTATAACACTTTAGTTTGAATGCTGATATTCCAGAAAATAAATTTGAGATTCATCAAAAATGTTCGTTTCCAGTGATTTACATTGGTTACTTTGTGTATACTTTGTGTCGACAGCCAATGATATTCAAGGGAAATGTCAAATGCGACACACTAGAATGACGATTCCCAATTTAGCTCACAGGTATTATATCATCTATGGTCACACTTAGTTATTCACCACGAGGTGTGCAGTTTGGCTTCACACAAAAATATTCTGTACTTTCCAAAGTGTGAACTCATTTCATCACGGCTAAGACTGGTGTCCTCCCTATTTGACCTCCAGATTCTCCGTACCAGCTGACCTACGAAATCGTTGAGTGTGTTGCTAGGGGACCAGACTGTTAGCCAGGATACCAATTATTTGTGGCATGTGTCATTATTTATAACGAGAAAAGTAATGAGATCATACAAGCCTGTTATTAGGCAGAAGCTTTGGGGCTCTCCGTGGGGTAGTGGTTAAGCCATTTCCCTTGTGCTGGAGAGGACTGAGGTTCAACACCAAGACCGCATGCGTCTTGATGGTCCAAATGGTTTGATGGTACCACATGGTACTCAATTCCGACCACTCTTTCGCTTAGTTCTCGGTCGTATTGGTCTTTGTTGTTTTTATTCATTTTGTGCCGCTATTTACGTCATCGTTTTGTTCCTCTCGTTCCACCTGTATTATCGTCTTTGTGTACTTCCTGTTCGTATGCTTCCGGTATCTATCTAACTACCACATTTCACTCGGACACGCATTCATTTCTACTTGTGGTTGTTTTATGTTTGTATGTTATGTCCGTATCTTGAAAAAGGCCTATTGGTCCGAAACGTCGACTTTGTCCTGTGTATTGTAATTTGCATGATTATATTATGTGTTTTGTTTTGTTGTATGTACCATATTTTTTCATGCAAACATCTGCTAGTCATAGTGTGTAGTGTGTTAGTCGTCATTCAGTAGGACTTCATTACATGTCTTCCACGTGAGTATTATTGTATATACACAACCAACATTCATGTCTTTATGGTATATTTGTCACCTTTTTTTGAAATTTGTTGGTGAAATTGTATAAACTTTATGAAAAAAGTATATTGTCTTTAACAATTAGCAGATTTCCCTTGCAGGGAAAAGAGGTGCTGGATAATAGTGCTAACTAATCGCAGCTGCGCTTAAAATTAGCAATCCAACGTACATATGCAACATCTCAAATAATAGATGTATGTAAATGTAAAATAGTGAATGACTGATTAAGAATAATCAGCGTTAGATGGCAGGACAGGCTAAACAAACGAAGCGATATGAAACGAATAAATCAAGATATGGAAATGAACACACGGATTAAGAAGAGAAAGGAAGATGGATTCTGTAGAAGCTCAGAAAACTATTAAACCATATAATAGAAGATAAATGACATGGCACCTACAGGGAAAAATGAAGCAAGGAAGACTAATATACACATGAAGAGAAGAGAATGAAATAAAATTGAAAAAGGTAAGAATCACATGGAATGATGTTGAGAAGGTCTCCAAGAATAGAGACAGACAAAGGAAACTCATTGCCGTTGCCTATGCACCGGAAGATGTGAAACACATATTACTTGAATGTAAAAGTGAATGTAAAAAAGAGCATGACTCTTTGTGCTTTTATCTAGCCTTAGTTAATACCTTATCTAGTTGAGTTGATAATTGAGACAACAGTGAAAAGAAACGTCTTTTGAGTGAGAACCTTTTATATTGAGGTACCCTCCTTTGAACTATGATCGTTTTTCCAATTTGGTTATATTAGAACTTTTAAGCTTAACAAAAAATGGTGGTGGAGGAGGGGGGGAGGGCGAAGAACAACCTCCAAAGTATAGTTATTAGATGATGTACTAATTGAGTCACAAATGTATCTATCGTTTTATTCATATATCGTTTTATCTGGTGCGTGCACTGTGCATGTGTTTTATTTTCCTGGCACTTTTCAATTGCACGCTTTGTTCTCATTTTAACCTATAGGTTTCGTCATCGTTTGAAACCGGAAATTGGTCCGATATTTGCACCAGTCTCGCCTATGCTAGTGTTGTGAAATGTGGTTATGTTCCTGAGGGTGGGGGATGTTGATGAATAGATGGTTATTACTGGAAAGTGCAGTGTTGATGGTGTCAGCCTAAGATTGAAACCAGATAATGAGATTTAGATCCCTTATTGAGATTTAGACACGAAAGGGAGACCTATACTACCCCATAGCTAAGTTAATGAGAATTAGACACATTAATGAGATTTAGACCACCTATTGAGAATTAGACATGATAGTAGGCGTATATACTATCAGTTAAACCAGTTCATGAGAATTAGACCCGTTACGTGGGTGGAAAGGGTACCGCACTGCTCTCGGCGGACCCGGTGTTAGCAGATAACCAAGATCCCAAAAGTACCTCCTCGTGGTGCACCCTGGAAACAGAAATACAGTTGCTCATGTTGATTCTGGCTAACGTTTTGGGGATCGTGTCCATGAATTTGGAGGCAGCAGATGGAGAGGGAATTGACTGCAAAAGAGACAGTCAATATCTCCGACACCACTGCGTCAACACATGCAGTGGCACTGTCGACACACAGTGACGCTAGTCAGTCCGATCCGAGCATTGGAGGGATAACCAATGAAAATGATACGAAAAGGTAGATACATGGCGAGAGACGAACAGACAACATACTGAGTACAATATACGGGCAGCACAGCGCAAGAGGGCAGCGCCAAGTATAAATAGAAAGGGAAAACGTTCGAAGGAAATCGGAACTACAAGCTTTGTTAGCTCGCGACAAGCTTATAGTTACCGGTGCTCCTTACGGGCAGAGACCCAGACCCAATAGTGAACGCCCGGCAAAGAAAGCAGCCCTATCCAATTCAAATGTTGAGCTTTCCTAATACGGAAACACGCTCGCGGAGAGAAAGAGTTCCGTACACGATGGGTATACACAAACCGAACAATGAAGGCAGTCATGGCCCAACTACAGTCATGCTTTCCTATATCGGAAACATGCTCGCAGAGAGAAAGGGTTCAGTACTATATGGGCTCAGGTACAAATGGAACAAGGTCGTTCAGCTCGAGAATACGCCTTGCTCTCACAAACGCGTGGTGAGACTCGAACGTGGATGAAAAATTCACAATGTCGATGAACGACACCTCAGTTAAGAAGACGAAAGAGCCCTGGTCCAACTCTTCTGTGGAGTTATTCTTAAACCGGAACGAGACTCGCGGATGAGGAAAAGTTCAGTACCCGATGGGCACAGGCACAGAACGTCTAATTACATGAGGCAAGCTAACTGACTGTAGAACACCGTGTGATGTGAACTACAATCGTCCCGGCGAAATGTCAACAGATAGGCAGGCTGTCAGGCTAGGGAAGCTTTATACCCGAGATAAAGGTATGACGAAAACGGATGTGTTGGACCACGGATGGCCGGGCCACAAAGTGAGTCAACCGAGGTGAAAATAACACAGTTCAACTGTAGAGCGAATAGTACATCGTACTTCGCGCTCCCCGGCGGAAATCACACAATTTATTCTTTGTGGTTATAAAAAAGAGAACGCAAAAGAAGAAAAAACCCGTTATCAAGATTTAGACCACTTACTGAGAATTAGACACGATAGTGAGGCTTATATAATAATAATAATAAAACCCATAAGCCGTCAGTGTCGTAGGGGTGTCACATTGAGACATTTTGTGCAGAATGATGTCTACGCATCTTTATCCTCTACCATCCTGATGGGTTTGGAAGCTTTACATCATATCCAGTCCTTGATATTATCCAGCCATGCCTTCTTCTGACCACTTCGTCTTCTTCCACTCTCCCTCGTGCCCTGAAGACGTATATACTACCAGTTACACATATTAACATGAGTAGACCCCAGACTAATATGAGATTCAGATTAGTTAATGAAATTTAAAACCAATCAACGAGATGTAAGCCACTCAATGAGATCACTCGATGAGATTTCGACCAGTTAATCAGATTCCGACCAAATAAAGCGATTAAAAAAACATGTACAATACCTCAGGGGATTTAGATCACTTCATAAGGCTTTACTATTCAATGAGATTTAAACCACTCAATGTCATATAGAACAATCTGTCGATGCGATTTGTCCTTTGCAGAACGTTATTCTCACACCTACCCTATACGTTAGTTAGTTAGTTAGTCGTCGGATCATCATCACTGCAAACTGGACACATCCATAGTTGCTCCGATCTCTCCTTGAGTGTATCCGCCATCAAACTTCTGCTGACAGTACCGGTCCTATGCTGGTTGACCATCATTCTTCTGCGCCCTCCAAAATGTTCACCTCTAGCAACACCGCATTTCAATCCCTGATCTTTAATCCTAGCCATTGAAAAGGAATCATCATCCACATTAGTCTCACTCTCGCGTGTTATATCTCTTAAGGAGTTCAACACGTCAGCGCGATCCATTGCCCCATCGCCCTTTGCCATAATCGCACACGATGCCAGTTGATCCGCTCTTTCATTGCCTCGAACGCCCACATGTCCCGGCACGAAAATAAATGTAACCGCTTTCAAGCTCGCATTTCTCAAGGCCTCAATCCACTGTTCGCGAACGAGACCCACTTGTACCTTCTTAATCATGCTCATAGAGTCACTCAAGATGCAGACCTGCGTTACTTTCTGTGTGCGTAGCCACTCAAATGCCTTGGTCACCGCCATAGTCTCCATGGTCATACTACTCGTAGTGACCGCAAAGGCACCACTTTCCTCCTTGATCGTTTTACATGCGCACTGAGCTGTAAAGGCCCAAGCACTGCGAACATGCCTAATTACAGATCCATCAGTGTATATAATCACACCCCCCTCTTTGGTATTCTCACTGATTAAAGCCTGCACGTCTTTCTCCACAGCTGTGGGACATCATTCTCTGCATTCCCTGCTAAGTGATATTACTACTCTCAAACAAGTTTCGAAATCTGTGGGTAGACCTATCCATTCCGCACCTGCTGCCACATCCTGTAATCTGCACACGCTTTGTATTACATCCTCAGCACGTCCCATCCACGACCTTCCTCTCTTGAGTCTGCTGCCTTTAACTTTCTGTATTTCGGAATGCAACGGGTGTTCCTTATCTGCATGTATTTGAAGGTACGCCCGTGCACGGCAATACTGTAATCTATGCTCAGCTGTTGGGCAGTCAAGTAGGTATCGCATAGCTCTTGTCGATGTGTATCTTGTGCATCCCAGAATGATACGCATTGCTGCATTCTGGACTCTATCCAGTCTTTCGATCTGAGTTTGGCTAAGAGTCAGAATTACCAGTGCATATTCTACCACAGCCACAACCAAACCCTGGTACAAAAGAAATAACAATCTTTGATCACACTGCGCAGCAGCCATAACCTTCATTGCTACTAAGCCTTTGCCTGCCCTTATGATAATGTGGTCAACATGTTCCCTGAAACTCAGGCTTCTGTCAAAAAACACACCCAGATATCTCATTGTGCTAGTTCTGACAACGAAACGTGTGGCATGGGTGTCTTTACCATGTGATTGTTCAAGGAAAACCACGCCACGAATGCCTTAGACGGATTAACCACTGCTCCCGTATCTCGACACCAATTTGTCAGTCTGTCCAGCTCCTTCTGTAGTTCCACGACGCACTCTTCTCAATTTCTGCCCTGTCTATACACCAGGATATCATCGGCATATGACATCGTTCTGCCAACACCTGTGATTTGATTTCCAGCGATATGTACTGTGTATACATTGAAAAGTATAGGAGATAGAGGCGATCCCTGTGGCAGGCCAGGGCTAATAACCGTTGGTGTAGATATCCAGTTACCACACTTAAGAACTACAACCCTGTGCATCAGGACGGCGCCAACCCAACGCACGACAAAAGGATTAACTGCAAGATTTAACAGCTGGTGCATCAAGATATCCAAGGACACCCTATTGTACGCATCCTCAAGGTCTATTGCGACCGCACATGTCTCCATGCGCGAATCGAACCCCTCAAAAACATCCTGCGCAAATATGGCTGCATTCTGCCATGTCTTCTTTCCTCGACGATATCCCCCTAACAATGTTGGTAAACACTTATTTCTTTCAAGATAACACGATACCTTCCGGGCCACAATTTTTTCCAAAAGCTTGCCAATCGTATTCTGCATAGTTATTATTCTGTAGCCATGTATCCTGGTGTGATCCTTCCCAGGTTTGGGTAGTGGAACTAAATAGCTGTGCAACCAGTCTTCTTTCACTGTGCCCTTTAGAAGGCTATTATTGAACATGTCCGCCAACTCTCCCAACTCCTCATCCGTTCTTCGACTAATGTCATCGTATCTAATGCCATCTGGCCCTGGTGCTGTATTTTTTGTACTTTTCAGTGCCTTCCTGATTTCTTCAACTGTGATTAGCATATGGTTTTCCATGCTCAAGTTCTTACACGTGTCTGTGAGCGTTTTCCTGATTTCTTGATATGCCTCCACATTTCTCTGACCAATTTGTGCGGTGTAGTGTGCCAGCAATGCCTCACCTTTTGTCTCGTCCGTCTTCTGCCAGACGGTATCGTCTGATGGTATTGCCAGATGGAAATCGGCAATAGTCACGCGTCTTGTGAGACCATTCATGGATTTGTGTAACCGCCAGAACAATTTTAGTGACTTTTCGCGTGTGATCTCTTTGCAAAATTCGTCCCATTTTGACGCCTTTGCTTACTTTGCAATATCTTTGAATGTTTGGACTAAGATATCTTTCTTCCGTTTCCATTGTGCGACCTCCATGGGCTGAGCCGCAACACGTTTCCGTGCCCTTTGCCATAGTGATACTGCTTTCCGTTTCTCGCTCCATGCCCTTTGAACCTCTTCGTTCCACCAGGTTTGAACCTCTTCGTTCCACCAGGTGGGGCCTATCCCACACCAGATTTCCCACTACTTGAGCCTTACGTTTGTCTTGTCGAATTCTGCTCACAACATCCACTCCTCTGCGATCATATTTAAAGGATCTTACATTTGGCCTTATCTGCTTACTTTTGTCATTTTTTAAGAGAACAACACATAGGAGGTGGTCACTGCCATGATGCCCCAGTACGTCCCATTTGCAGATAGCCACAGAAGCTGATGACACCAATGCCAGGTCGATAGCGCTATCATCATCACCATCCCTGCGTGCCATCCTTGTTATACGGCCATCGTTAAGGCACACCAGGTCCGTATCTGTCAGGGCCTCCTCAAGTTCTCTTCCCTGTTTGTTCGAAGCACTATTGCCCCATGATGTACCTTTCGCATTGAAGTCACCACAAAAGAGAATCTGCTTTTTCTGTTCCATTATCTCCCCTAGGATCTTCCATCCCTGAAGATCAATGCTCGTGTTGCAGGCATACACATTTACAATCATGATTGGTATTTTCACCCTATACGTCTCTCGGTTCTGTGCACGATGTCGTCTCTTCCAGTGACATATTCATATAGTCTTCGATGTTACGTGTCCATCGTAGTCTTGCCCTGCTTCTTGTTCGCTTTGCTGGAACCTTTTCCTGCATGATTCATATTTCTAAACTATTACAACATTTATATCATTTAATGAAAATTAGTAAATAGCAAGGTGTAGATGTAGCTCAGAAACTAGGCAGGACAGCCACCTATAGCATATGCGGCAACATCACTATACAACCGAAATAAATTTAGTTAACGGAGGAGATCCAAGGTACCGGTTTCTAATCCTGCGAGAAGAAAATGCGCACCCTGATCGTATATAAAACAATCGCAAACTACTTAACGTATACACTACCAACAAAATGACAACAGCCAAAAGTGCTGAGTTGGTGGTCGCATAATGAATACGATATTCTACCAATCAATATAATAGAGCAGGAGCTTGAAAGAGTGCTCCTTTTTCCATTCTGAACCAATCAGATGTTTCACTATTTACTCTGAACCAATCAGATGTTTCACTATTTACTCTGAACCAATCAGATGTTTCACTATTTACTCTGAACCAATCAGATGTTTCACTATTTACTCTGAACCAATCAGATGTTTCACTATTTACTCTGAACCAATCAGATGTTTCACTATTTACTCTGAACCAATCAGATGTTTCACTATTTACTCTGAACCAATCAGATGTTTCACTATTTACTCTGAACCAATCAGATGTTTCACTATTTACTCTGAACCAATCAGATGTTTCACTATTTACTCTGAACCAATCAGATGTTTCACTATTTACTCTGAACCAATCAGATGTTTCACTATTTACTCTGAACCAATCAGATGTTTCACTATTTACTCTGACGTCTGCTTGCTGGTCTTGATATAGTGTTTTCATGAGGCGGATTAGGTGTAGCGGGAATCCTATGTCCTTCATGATAATCCAACAGTTTTCATGCTTTGTACGGACGAATGCTTTAGTGTAGTCAATAAATATGTGTATGTGTCAACATTAAACTCTGTATCTCTGTATGCTACTCTGCATATTGAAAATATGCCATGTCCTGTCTGATACCTGTCTGTGCTTCATTTAACTTTTCTTCTGACTTGTGTTGTAGTAGTTTCACATGATATCAAGTAGTATTTTGCTGGCATTACTGATCAGTGCAATGGTTCTGTAGTTGGTGCATAGTGTTAGATTTCCTTTCTTCGGTAGCGGTATGTAGACTGATCGTGTCCATTCCTTGGGCTAAACTTCACTTTTCCAGATCTTGGTACAGAATGTGTTATAGATTGTGGTTTCTCCTCTGCCTGGATCATTTCAGCAGCTATATTACCACACACAACGTTATACAATATAGATAGCGACCTGGAGATATAGAGATGGTTATACAGAAATATATAGTGTTAAAAATCACCACAGTAAACAAATGCTGGGTTGATAGATACGTTCTGTAAAGGATATGCTACCAAAAATTGTTTTATAGAAAACATATATAGCAAGATAAAGAAATATATACATGGTTATAAATGTATAGAGATATAGAGAGTGTTATAGATAAATATAGTGTTCTTATTTACTTGCAGATCTATAAATTAAATATATAGTCGAACAGGTATACGTAAGTTGATTATTTGTGATCAAGTCAATCGTTATATAGGTATAACTCACATGAACTATCGGTGTGAGTTTCACCTACCGCGATGTCTTACTATTAGTTGTTTGCTTAGTGAATTAAACAAAAATTAATCACAATAAATTAGAACTACTTATTGAAACTAATAGTGTTTGTGTAAAATTTCTTCAGGAAACTATTCTGTTGCTTGTCTCTTTCTATTGCAGCAGATCTTCGCCTGTGGCATCTATGTTGAAACAGGAGAATGTTTTATGATTCTTGTACCAGAAATTTCAGCAACAACATTTACCTATTATATAAGCTATCTATTATAAGAGACCGAGTTCGTCCAGGAAGTAAGCATTATGCTATCACATAATTGACGTGCAAATGATGCAATTGGAAGAAGAAACGGCAAAAGACATGAAACTGTGTATCATTCACTGCACTTTGTGGATGCTGAGACTGAACACATATCAATATATCGAAAGATGTTAATCTGCAAAGGAACGTAACCGTTGATAGAGTGGTACAAATCTACATATGCTACCATCGTATATGAATAAATCCATGTGGTGGCAGCATGTTAAATGTGCAGAATTAGATGGTTTTAATGCAATACTGGAAAACATAACAACATTTTTTAAACAATAAACATTTTAAAGAAGAAGTGCAATAATAAACAGTCTCAAAGTAATTTGACCATTAAATTCACCAAAATTTTGTATGGAGATTAGTTTGGAGCATATCCACACTTCATATAACGTCTTGAAATAAAACATCAAGTATAGATCTATGAGACATACAGAGAACATTATGAAAAAATGTAGGTATAAGTGAGATATAGATAGTGTTGTATGGAAATATAGATATAAGTGAGAAATAGATAGTGTTGTATGGAAATATAGATATAAGTGAGATATAGATAGTGTTGTATGGAAATATAGATATAAGTGAGATATAATAGAGGCACGTAGAAAAATATGGCTATAAATGAAAGATAGTTGTAAAAATATAGAAACATTTATAGAAAAATATAGTTAGAAACATATAGTAGGTGTTATAGAAGGAATAATTTCATAATTGAATAAACCATAACACGAGTCTAGCGACAATTTATTAACTTTGCCTGGAAAATGCTAAAATCAGATCTGGTAGTTTAGATTTAGGTTTACGCACGTTGGCTATCTTCTTCACACACCGGAAATATTCATAGGTTCTCAGATTTTCGATTCAGTAAATCTTGAAGGGTGTAGCGGCTGATGGTTCCTGTTTTTTGTTTCTTGGGTGTTCTTTTCTAAAATTTCCGTGATATGTTCTCTCCTTTCACCGCCGTTCCTTACTCCCACTTCCCACATTCTGAATACTGACTCATGGCCATTGACATAAAAATCATCCAATTGTGCAGACTCGTACATCATTGAATATGTCTGCTCTTTGCATAGGTTGACCGTCAGTTATAGAAGCATATCAAGCCAGTTTGTCGGATTGTCCTTTCCCTCCACACCGGTTTAGAGCTGGTAGTTGTGACACTGAAATTCAGAATCTACTGCCAAGTGTAAAAACAAAATTACTTATTCACGTCTTACGTGGGGTACAGTTAGCTGAAAAAGAAAAACTTTAAATGTCTGCAATATATTGTTAAACAATTTAATTGGCGTATAAAAGCAATATTGATGGCGTCTACTTTTGTCAAGTCCCTACTCCCCCTTGTCACCAACTGTGAATATTTGTCCAATTCTATCTTCCCTCCCCGAATTGTTGACTATTTTATTGACAGCCCAATTCTGCTCATGACAAATGACAATAGTCATTTATATGACACACATATAGTTTAGGTGTCATTTGTATTCTCGCTTTACCCGGATTCCACAGGGAAGCAAAATATAGAAACACTATTACCTGCCATGCATATAGTAAGTTCCAAGTAAGAAGGTTTTAATGGTATCGTTGACTGACCTGAACTTGAACACATTTAGAAAACTAAAAGTAACTTGACCATGTTGCAGCCAAACTATCCTTGATGGATGCAAATTAATGTACTAACACAGTATTACCGGTACAACTCAAAATTATAAAATACATTACTTTATTGACTTCTTGTTTGGATGATCTCAAACTCCTGTTGATTATCTGGTTGTAGTCCGAGAACTAAATGTACTGTATTATGGTTTACAGCTTGCTTGCTAATTCTGCGCCTTTCGTACACACATCCGAATTCAATATGCCAGTTTTGGCTTCTTCGAAATTTTAAGGTGCTAGTTAGCCAACCTCAAAATATCCTCTTACGATATGCGTGATATATCACAGTGAATCCATTTCAACAGAGCAGCAAGTTGTTTTCTGACATGACCGCACATAGGCCGTAACGCCGTAGCTTAAGTGATAATCTCCAAGCACCTTCAAATATACACTTATAAACAAAATATGACGTCCAGTTTCGAACCTACGACATCGTGAATACAAAACAAATTGCTTAACCACAACGCCACAGAAAAAGGGTAACAGACTAGATGTTAGTATTAATAATCACTAGACAAATCATAGCTATTGAAACACAGAAAAATAAACATTATCGACATACTTCCCTAGCTTTAACAAATGTTAATCATGCGAGATAAACGCTGCTTTGTCTCATTTCCTGATAACAAAGATATTTGGAACCTAGCACACACCTAGATTAAGTATGATTTTCTTCCATAGTTGCAAGATCAATATATTATAACAGGCCCAAAAATTACTGGACTTACCACCTGACTTTTAGGATGCATACCTAGCAGAATTGTCGCGCACGTGTGTTTCTTGTGGCTCCTAAATAAAAGATAGTCATGAGGTTTCATTAAAAATAATCCTTAAAAAAGGCAAGCTATTTGACTTTTCCCGTAACTTTCCTTGGTCTCTTTGTGTCAACAGACAATGAAAATCACAGAAAAAAACCACCAAGCAGCATCACTTTTAAAGGAGCGATAAGTTCACTAGAATGTATAAGACAAAGGACTCGAGGTGAAAATTCACAACGTGAAGTGATTAATGTGATTTCGCTGCCTTGATTGTCTTTACGTATTGGAAATCTATTATAAAATACACTATTATTACTTGTGTGAAATATATGGAAATAGTTGGTATATATAAATATATATATATATATATTGACCATCTAAATTGAGTAAAACCCACAAGAATTTGCGTATTTCATAGGGGTCTCATCGTCTCATTTATGTCCACACTGGTCTATAAATTGGATTATTGTAAACCCAGTAACGAGATTTCATGTAAGCTTACGAAAAACGCTAAATAATCTGGGTTCTGCAACTGACCTAGAAAGACGCTTAAATTTCCAGTGAGATAAAATTAGGAAAGATACAGATAAACGAATTAAATTTTCAAGAAGGAACACAAAAAATGTATTGGTAAAATAAAAAAAAAGCAGAAAAAGACTTATAAGATAAAGAACTTTAGTTTAATACAGCTGAAACTCAGTCAGAACAACAAAAGCAGAGAATCGTGCATATTTAAAAATATAAAATGTCAGTTAATGAACAATGATTTCAATATATTACGTGAACAATTTTTGTAGAATTTTCCTTTTTTTTAAACTCGTTACTCTTTTACCAACAACTGTCAGGAATTCTAGGAATTCCCGGACCTTCCCACCCACACTTATGTTAAGTACATAATAAAACTCAGCACTCCCCCTCCAAATCCCCCCCCCCCCCACAGAAACAGTAGGAAAGATCTACATGAGTTATTTCATCTATACATTCTCTCTCTCTCTCTCTTTCTCTCTCTCTCTCTCTCTCTCTCTCTCTCTCTCTCTCTCTCTCTCTCTCTATATATATATATATATATATATATATATATATATATATATATATATATATATATATATATATATATATATATATATATATATATATAAAAGCTAAAAAATCCGTAGCTCTGTAGCTCTATGTTTCCTGTAACGCATAATTTTCTGTTTTACTACATGGAAACAGTAGGAAAGATCTACATGAGTTATTTCATCTATACATCTCTCTTTCTCTCTCTCTCTCTCTCTCTCTCTCTCTCTCTCTCTCGCCTGCTTAGAGTACGCAAAGAGAGTCGGGCAACGGAATTTGCAGTTCGTTTTTCACGGCCGTTGGTTTTTTTTAAATTTTAAATATATTAAGGCGGCCTTAAGTTATGGTATATTGTTTTCTATTAGGCCTATTACTTATGTGTTGTTGTATTTTGGTTTGATTTCATTTGCAAGAGGAGAAATGTTGTTCTCAAAATGTATCTATTCTATTTTCTTTTTTATTTTATTCTCTCCCGGGCAACGCCGGGTTAAGCTTCTAGTATTCTTACAACATGTTTAAAAGTTATACATTAAACTGAAATAATTAAAATGAATACCTGAAATAAAACTTGAGGTTTAATACAGGTAATATAAGAAAACGGAAGGATGCTAAAGTACCACTACATTATATAAAAAGACACATTTGTTCTTGAGTAAATTCAACAAATTTGTCGGATACTGAGGGAATGTGATACTCTGCGTGAATAAATTCCTCATATTTGTGGGACAATTCGCTGAAAATGTGATACATTTAAAAAAAAATGCAAATATATATTCATCATGTGTTGCCGTGGCCCCCAAACAAATGCAAAAATACTAACACTGCGACTTGGCCATACATGTAGTAAATATAAAATGCGTGGAAATTGTCGCTAGACACATAAACAGAGAACTAGAGATCAAAGGCTTTCTCCCAAATAACCTAGATTCATACAGACCCAGAAGTGACACAGTCACAAATGTAACAGTTCTTGCAAATGAAGCTTATGAAGTTTTTCAAAATAAAGAAGAATCTGTAGACACAGCGATAGACCTAGAAGATGCGTACAATAGAGTTTGTTACACCCATATTGCCGACATGCTAAGGGTACATGATATCCATTCCTGGATCATTCGCTGGATAGCAAATGTGCATATCTGTAGAAAAGTTCTGAGGTGCGAATCCTGGACGTCTGAGATCAGAACAATAGCACCTGGTCTTCCACAAGGATCTCCTCTGTCCCCAGTGCTGTTTAATGTGTATACGAAAATTGCTCAATTGCAAACCTCAAGTAATTGTAGGGTTCTAACATACGCTGATAATATCCTACTATACAACATGGGCAAGACCAGAACAGACATTGATGACGGTGTACAGTGTAGATTAACTGTCGATATGGTGCAGAACATACAACGCTGTGATAAATCTCTCGAAAGCAAAGGTCGTCTGGTACTCCTTAACTAATAATCTGGTCAGTGACACACTGCCAGCTGTCAGTTGCATGGGCTCATTCATTAAAAGAGAGCAGGACTTAAATATCTTGGCATAACCTTTGATAGAAGTCTCTCATTCAACAAGCACATCACAAACATGATTCAGAAGGCTGAAAGAGGGATCAGTGTTATCAAGGTTATGGCGACCTTCGACATACAGCAATGGGTACTGTTTCTGCTTTTACAAGTTATGGTGATATTTGTCATAGATTATGGCTTCCGCCTACTAACACTATCACAGACTCAAGTCGATAGATTGGTAAAAGTCCAAAATGAGGCAATGAGAGCGGTGCTGGGGTGTGCTAGTGATACACATATCTCTGCAATGGGATTTATGCTTGATCTCCCCAGCATTAGAGTGCGACATCGGGTAGGACAAGTAAAGTCGTACCTTAAAGTGACAGAATACAACCACCACCCATTACACCAACGCCTAGATGAGTCAAAGCAAAAACGAATGAAGCGGTGCAGATCATGGATGACAGAGGCTGAAGACACACTGCGAAGAGTATGTGAATTTGAAGAAATAGGTGAGGGAAGTGAATGGGTGGAGGTAGAAACTGAGAAGAAATCACTGACTAAAGTAATAATACAACTAAATAAAGCGTGTTAAAAATGGGCGAGTGTCCGGGCCCAGGTTACAGTGCATGAACTCGCCCAGCTACATTCGAAATTATGAGATATAATTGTATACACAGATAGCTCAGTCAACAGAAATACGAAATAAAAGCAGTCGGGGTTTTGTTGCTTACAGAAATGGCGTGAAGTTGGATGAGAAATCTTCAGCATACTCTACTGTCCATTTAACATAAGGATGGATATAGATGGAGTTACAGCAGAACTTTATTTGTTGATAACTGATACATCAACACACTCGGTAATACTCACATACTCTCAAAGTATGCTGTGCAAGATAGACAAGTACATGCTGAGAAAAGAATGGTGGAACTTATAGAGCAACTCAATCGTCCAGAACATTACATGGATATACTGTCCTGGTCATGCTTTATCAGAGGAAAGAAACGAGAGAGCCGATTTATTGGTAGACAATGCGGTGATACATTGCACGATGCTGAGAAGAGATAAAGCAGACTTGACCAAGACAGCAATAAATTATTTTAAAGATGAAGATATGCCAATCAGACTAAGAACGTACACATACAGATATTGTTAGAAATGTGAGTATCTAGAGCGGAGAAAAGGAAAAGTAATTTATTTTGGAAGACCCCAAAGATCACGCGGTCAACACCTGACAGGGACTCTGAGTCTATATACACTGGAATTGCTGCTGGAACGCAGGTCGGATCCCATGGGAATGCCCCACGTCATGTGAAGCTAGTTTCTAATAAAGAATAAAAAGATATGTGGAATATATTAGTAAACAATTCGATTGATGTATAAAAGCAGTATTGTTGACATCACATTTTGTCAGATCCGCCCTCTCCTTAGTCAATAACTGTCAATCTTCTGTCATATCCCATATCCCCCTGGCCTTCTGAATTGTTAACGTACTTTATGAAAGGTTCGATTTTGCTCATGACAAATGATAAGAGAACAAAATTTAGTCTAGGTGTCATCTATATTCTCGCTTTGCTCGGACCCGAGATGGAAACAAAAAAATAGAAACACGGTTGCCGGCCATGCAGGCCGAAAGGTGCAGTTATCGCACCCAAATTGTAAACCAATACACACAGCTATAATTCCGCTCTCGTTAATTAAATCCTGCTATTCAGCAGGAGTTTGAAGTTTATAGACGAAGATGATATTATATACGAATCATCAAATCTTGCTGATGATATAAATAATAGTTGATCAATATAAGTAAATTTAAAATTGATTAAATATATGTTACAGAGAGCCTACAACAGAACATATATATATATATATATATGTAAAAGTTATTTAACATATTTTATCATGTCAGGTAACATAGCCTGAACAGAATGTAGCAGTAATCAGTGCCTTGCGAAATCTCTGTCGATTTTGAGACAATCTTCCTGCTTCTGTTGCTGTCATGTTCAGGTGGTCTTTGATATCTTTCGTCCATTTTTTTCTTGGTCTTTCTGTTATTCATCACGGAGGCTTCATTCTGTCCATTGTGGTCTTCTCTATGCTTTCATGGTGTTTGATATGTCCAAAATATCGTAGTTTTCTGGAAAAAACCATATTGTTTAGTCAGTTTTCTTTTACGTTCATTTCTCTCAGATGGCTACATTAGTTAATTTTTGTCTTTCGATGGAATTCTGATGATTTTTGTATAACAATTTGTGTGAAATGCTGATATTTTGTTTTTTGTTGGTGATTGTCCAGGATTCACACCCATATACTGCCACTAGGAATATGCAAGCTCTTAGAAATGTTTATGTTGTTCTGCAGCAGATCTATTTTTTTGGTCTTATTTTTAATGTCTTATTTTTTATTTGTCCTATTTTTTATTTGTTTTATGTTTTATTTGTTTTTTTATTGGTCTAATGTTATATTTGTCTTATTTTTTTATTTGTCTTATTTTTATGTGTCTTAATTTTTATTTGTCTTATTAAAATAATATTTTGCAGCACCACATATTTTGTGTGTTATATTGATCCAGCTATATGATGTACGGTATTACTGTAGTCTCCAACTCATACACAAATAACAGGTGCTGAATGTTACGGACTTTGGCAAATATTTTTTCAAAAGTAAGGTTAATTATCAAAGAATGCTCTTCAAATTTATAGAGTTGTTAGAAGAAAAACTAGGAATATGTGAGTTTTACTAGAATATTTTAACTGTTTATTCTCAAATTGTAGGTAACAATTTACACAAAAGGTTGCCAAACTTCTAAATTGTATTTTAAAAAATTACTATATAATCATAATAAAAGGGGCATGAATTCTCCGCAATGTGATTGAGAGTTCTAATTGTAATAACAAAATACTAAAAGATTAAGCAACATTCTGTTTCTTGGCCATATTGAAACAGCAGATACGAGATACATATTTTTACAAACAACAAGGTTATTTGATGGTATGACTAGTTTTCATATTTTTACCACGTCATACAAGAAGATATGCAAATATTGATATATTTTGATAAAAATTAACTAAGTCAACAATACATTTATGATGACTCGAGACTTTTAAAAATTGCATAATTTTAAATGTTTGCCTAAATACCAATTTCACAACACTGGAGCTAATGAGCCTATGAATAGGAAAGGCATTTACTAAAATCTGAAAAATTGACAGAAAGAGAGAGAGAGAGAGAGAGAGAGAGAGCGTAGAACAACCCATAAATGACATTGAAGAAGACACAATTTAGCATCTATCAGGGCTATAAGTGCAATATCAATCCATGTAATAGTTTGCCATTGTTTTATAAGCCGCCAGAATGCACAATTGTCCCTGCAATATTTCAACCTTTACCTGCACTGTTCAACTCCGTCACGGACACAACCACTAGATGTTCAACTCCGTCACGGACACAACCACTAGATGTTCAACTCCGTCACGGACACAACCACTAGATGTTCAACTCCGTCACAGACAGAACCACTAGATGTTCAACTCCGTCACGGACAGAACCACTAGATGTTCAACTCCGTCATGGACAGAACCACTAGATGTTCAACTCCGTCACGGACAGTACCACTAGACGCTCCTCTATTTAAGAAAATTGTAAGAGAATAGAGTAGGTAGACAGAGGCAATTTGAAAAATTATGAATTCACCAAATCATTAACGGACAAAAATAATAAACTGAACAAATTATTAACTTACAGAATGTAACGAATTGATCAAATTATTAACTGACAGTATATAACGAATTGATCAAATTATTAACTGACAGAATATGACGAATTGATCAAATTATTAACTGACAGAATATGACGAATTGATCAAATTATTAACTGACAGAATATGATGAATTGACGACATAAAGAAAATTTTAGAAATTTAATTCCTCTCAATCATCTACACGGCAATAGATAGTGGAAAATTAGGTCTCTATACGTTTATACACTCTCCACAAGACTTCCCGATATAAAGGGTTCTGGATATACAACTACAAGTACAACTATTACTGGTACTGCTACTGTTGCCATTACTACTGTTACTGCTGTTGCGATTGTGCTGCTACTACTATTACTTCAATTAGTCCTGCAACGACAACTGCTGCTACTGCTGATACAACTGCTGTTGATGCTGCTGCTGCTGATGTTGCTACTACTACTACGACTACTACTACTACTACTACTACTGCTACTATTACTACTACTACTGCCACTACTATACTACTACTACTGCTGCTCCTACTACTACTATTACTACTGCTGCTGCTCCTACTACTACTACTACTACTACTACTACAACTACTACTACTACTACTACTACTACTACTACTACTACTACTACTAATACTACTACTACTACTACTACTACTACTACTACTACTACTACTACTACTGCTGCTGCTACTGCTCCTACTACTACTTACTACTTACTACTACTACTACTACTACTACTACTACTACTACTGTTATCAGTGTTGTACCGTCAATAGACGCCAAAATGCTCGGCGTCCCCTTCCACGAGTAAAAACTTAAATAGCGCACATAAAATTAATAGTTATTTACAATAATCATTAGTAAATATTAAAATAAAGATTTCGTCGATTTAAAACAAAAGCTAATGAGGAATGACGTTGCAAAGCATATATGGGTATAAAGCAAAAAGAAAGAAGAAAGAAATACTATAATAATTACAGAAAGTTAATAGCTAATTTATTATTTTCATTAACGTTATCTGTCCTGACGATACACCATTATAACCTATGTTTCCACTCAGAGCTGCAACAATTCTTGGCTGCAGAAGACCTGAACTTTAAAGTTTTAATAACGATTGACTTGTTCTTTCAGACGTTGGCTTCAGACCAATCATACGCGTAGAAATAATATTTATAACCACGTGTATTTCTCAGAATTGAAAACGAAAATCCCCTGTCATATTTGAATTCCTTGGTAATTGAGAAGAACATATTAAGTCACATTTCATCAATATTTTTTAAATATAATATTTATTTATTATTTACTGAACATTTTAGCATATAAGAAAAACAGACGACTGAAGCTGCATTAGATTTTATATATGGTATTATTTTTAAGCTAGTTAATATTTTATATGCGGCCGTACATACGTGTTTCTAGTGGGAAAAATGGGAGGGGAGCTACTTACCTGCTAGAAGAAAGGTAAATCGGCGTCCCCACTATTAATATTCACGCGACTTCAATATTAGCTATTACTACTACTACTACTACTACTACTACTGTTACTACTTACTACTACTACTACTACAACAACAACAACAACAACAACAACAACAACAACAACTACTACTACTACTACTACTAATTTTACTGTCGCTATTGCTATCTATATATAAATAATATCTATATTAAAATTGCCAGGTTGTTACATTCACGAGATATGTTCTTCAGTGAGTGCCTATTGATCTGTTTAGCTGCTCACGATTCTGTAATCAGTTGTAATTCACAGCATGTGAGTAAGCCTGTGTAAACATGTTTACAAGCAAAAAAACTCGTTGCATAAATCGGATGCTTAATAAATATGTTGTTCAGGAATACGCAATTTACAAAAAAGGTACATATTAAATGAATAGTATCAAATCGGATGTGTCTGGCTATTGGCGCATAAAACATAAAAGGTAGACACAGTGCACTTCCCATCCCTCATAAAACATAAAAGGTAGACACAGTGCACTTCCCATCCCTGTATTGCATCATACTGGAATCCTATATGGATCATTGTCTTGTTACAAGAAGTATGTAACAAGAATTTGGGAGTTTATTTTTGATGAAAGTAGAAAGAAAACTATGTACGCATTGAGAGTTTGAGAACGAAACACACACACACACACACAAATTATTAAAGATTTGCAATATTATAAACAGAATTATAAACTGCACTAAATTTTCTGTACATGTTTCATGAGGTCAAGCACAGTAGTACTTCCAGTTTACTATTTCTCGCTGATGTAAATAAGCATTTTAAGAAAAAGAAAAAATTCGTTTTGAATTTTAATGGTACATTACTTAATGAGTTCGCGGGACTTGAATATTTCGAATTTTCGTAAATTTCTTTGGTCTTGACGATAAAAAAAATAAAAAATAAAAATCTAAGTCATACAGCGCCGTTTGGGATTACTTCAAGGTTAAAGATGATGATTCAGCGAAGGTAATATGTAAGTTGTGTGACAAACAGTTATCACGTGGACGATCAGATCGCCCCAAAGACTTCTCAGCATCATCAATGCAGACCTATTTGCGATCGATGCACAGGAAAAGATATGACCAAATGTTGGAAAAGAAAGCATCACTGCAAACAATTGTATTGGCGACCACATCTATGATGAATCTGGGATCGTGTTTTCACAAAGCAAGCAGCAGTACCCAGCAGTCAATTATGCAGACATGGGACGGGTAAAAATTTGGGACATCACAATCCCAATGCTAAATGCATTCATGCTGCCGTAGTCCGACTGATAGCCATAGATACGGAGCTTTTTCAAGTAGTTGAACGACCAGGCTTCAGAGAGCTGATGCATACAATCGAAAAAAAGGATGAATTGCCTTCAAGAAAGTACATCGCTGAACATGTTATTCCTGATATGTGTAAACGTCTGAAGGTAAAAATTGCAGCAATGATATCTGACACTGATTACATATCATTCACAACAGATACGTGGAAAGCTGACCACTCAGTCATTTATGGGCATAACTGGCCATTGGTTAACAGACTCATTCGTTCACCGCAGTGTAGTCTTCCATTGTATTGCATGTGATGAACATCATACGGCCACAAACTTGCTTGCACATTTTCAAATGATGTTGGATGAGTGGTAAATCGCACGTGAGAAATGCCATGTTGTTGTGAGAGACAATGCATTTAACATTGCCAAATGCTTTCGTGATGGCAGCTATTCAAGTGTTGGATGTTTTGCACACAGACTGCAGCTGTGTGTGCATGATGGTCTTTTGAGTCTAAAGTATGTTGCTGACATCATTGGTCTATCTATCTATCTATCTATAAGCTGCTGTGTCCCTTGTTTGCCTTGCAGCGTCAGGGGTGGAAGAGTTCTCTGGAGATGGCCTTCTTGTGTGCTGTTTGTAAGCTTGTTCCTGTGGCTTCTTTGATTTCTGTGATCCATCTTTTACATGGTCTGCCTCTGGCTTTATAACCGTCATGTCTATGTGTCATGGCCATTTATGGCATGCTATATGTCGGTAGTATGGAAGCGTGTGAAAACCACTTGATCTGCTGTCTTTTGATGTGTTCCAATACTGGTATTGTTTTGGTTATCTGTCTGATGTTATCGTTTCTAATTCTATCTCTTAATGACACTCCGAGTATTCTTCGTAGACATGTCATTTCTGTTGTCACTATTTTTCTTTTGTCTTGTGCTGTCTTTGTCCAAGTTTGGCACTGGTAGCATAGTGATGGAATAATAATAGTCTTGTATAATGCAACTTTAGTGTCTATGTTTACATTTTTGTTCTTGAAAATGCGTGTCATCTGTCCTAGGATCTGGTATGTTTTGTTGCATCCATTTTGTATCTCTTTACTGGTTTTCCCTTCACTCTATATAATGCTTCCTAAGTAAGTGAAGTCATTTACTTGTTTAAGGTGTTTATCATCGATGGAGATAGTGATATTTCTTTCTTTCTTTGCTATTTCCATTATTTCAGTCTTTTCAATATTAATCTTCATGCTGAAGTTTTGACATGTTCTGTGGAGTTTGTTCATATGGTCTTGCAATTGTTCTTCTGATGTCGCTATTAGTACTTGGTCGTCTGCAAAGAGTAGTTCGTTCAATTTGTCTTTTATGTTATCTTCTTCGTTGGTACTTGTTAGTTTACAGATGTGGTCGATATATGTTATAAACAGTAGAGGGGATAGGACACACCCCTGGCGAACTCCTGATTGAATCTGGAACTTATTGGACACACCTGCATTTGTTCTTACTGCACATTGGCTATTTGCATAAATTCCCATGCATATGTTGATTAAATGTTCTGGTACTCCGTATATTGATAGTGTTTTCCCTAGTTGTTGTCTGTCTACTCTGTCGAATGCCTTTTCTTGGTCT
>CM067298.1:90582500-90612645 GCA_034231615.1 Meghimatium bilineatum
GAAGTATATAAGAAACAAATATTATAATCTGTTTATAGAGAAAAAGGTATGATTCCTAAAAAAAACACAAGCCTTTGAGACGTGTGTACACGGGTGGGTTTCCGTAGCATTAGTTCCTGGCAAAGCTGGAAAGCGCAGATAATTTAATATTTTTCCGTGTTGCTCTTGTTTTTTGTAGATTGTACATAATATAGAATTCAAATTATTCATGAAACAATGGATTTATGAATATGAAGGAATGCATTTAATTAAAAAAAACTATAAACGTAATACTAGTTTCCTCTTTCGTTCATTTACAAAATTTCGTTCGTTTTCAAACTGTCATTGGATCTCTCTTGTAACAGAACAATTCTATTTTTCGCAGGATGTAGTTCTGAGAACGGAAATGCGCTGTGTCCAATATTCTCGCTAACATGCACGAATGAGCGTGCGCACACGTAATTCGAAGATATGTGCTCACAAAATATATCTACTGCTCATATAAACAATGAGTCTCTGGTCTTTTTTTGTAGTTAAACCAAACGCTTACTACGGTATTATCTTGACATGGAAATATTCACCCCACACACATCTTCAGTTATGCTCACGTGAGAAAACAAATTCGACTGGTTGTATTGTCGATATATTGTCGATATAGTTGCGCTAGTATCCCGACACGTCATTGAAATGCGGTGGTACCAGTGTCTGATTTACCTATAAGGTAAAAAAGCTATAGCTTAGGGCCCCCACGTTCTTGTGGGGGGGGCCCTTGTTTAATTTATTTCACTATCTATATACTCTTAATAGATAAAGGGACCCATATCTTAAATAGCTTAGGGCCCCATCAAGTCTAAATCCGGCCCTGGGTGGTACCCTTCTCATTAAACATAGAAATAGAATAGATAAAATTATGGTGAAATAAGTTTCAGCATTCAAATATCTAGATCAGTGTTTCTCAACGTTTTTATTACCATGCCCCACCTAAGTCTTTCTAAAAAATCTGATCCCTTATGTAACTTACACATATTCTTTTAAATTATAAAATTGAATTATTCCCTAAAATAAGCCTAAAATAAGCATCGCTACAACTTGTTTGAATTGCCCCACCGCAACGGAACAATCAAATTGACCCCCCCCTGTGGGGAGTGGGCCCCACGTTGGGAAACACTGATCTAGACAGTATGTTGAGCGAGAAGAGAAGTGTAAACAGAGATAGAATCATAATGCCAAAAAGCAAAATTCGGTGGTTTATCTGCTGTCATCGCTGATTAAACATCCGGTGATCAAGATTGTAGTGAAATGACAAATTAAAAAGATTATTTCTCTATCAATACTGTTATCAGTGTCAAGAGGTAAATACGAAGTTAAGTATACAGGTTACTGAAGATAACTAACTATAAATATAAAATAATCATAAATAATAAAATATAGAACAAAGACAAAGATTTTATCAATGTCAAACATGAACACTGACATAATCACACAAGAGAATTCTAATAACATGTGAAATACAATTCTTTTGAAAGGCTCTTGTTGTTGCAAGACCAGATCGGTAACGAAATGAAGACATCAGAAATAGAGAAGACATTATATCATGCATAGAATATATCGAGAGACAGTAAAAATAATGCTTTTGTCATCTTATACGAATGAAATACAATCAATTCTCTACAGACTCATAATAAAAGACAATCATGTTACAAAGCCAGAGGAAGACGAAGACAGAAATGAATATATAACATCAAAGGCATTATGAACAAACACGGATATGGTGCAACCAACGCAACATATCTCAAATAGAAATGAAAACTAAAGCACCCACTCCTGTGTTTAAACGGCAAGTCTGAACATGCAGCGTCATCGTCTACCTGGAGCAAAACAAACGACGTTCTGGTGTTCTATATAACACACTCTAATATGCATATGTTATACTGATAAATATAGCACACACTAGTAAACATCCGCTACACTGATCTATATAGCACATTCTAATATACACCTGCTACACCTATCTAGATAGCAGAGGGATATACACCTGCTACACCGGGTTATATAGCTCACTCTAACCTGGTACACCGACGTATATAGATCACTCTAATATAAATTGCTACACCTATCCATATAACACTTTAATATGCAAATGTACATTCAGATGTTCTATATAACAATTTGTATATACACCTGTTACACTTTGGTATCCTATATAGTATACCCTGATATGCACCTGTTACACGCGGGTGTTTTATAGATCACACTATGATATATACCTTTTATTCGGATATTCTATATATCACTCTCTGATATACACATGTTCCGCCCTCTGCTGTACTATTATAATAAGAAACATTCTAAAGCAATGGGGAACTATCAATAGGAATGCTATAGCGAACTAATTCCTTTATTGAGGATGTGAAGCAATGACAAATAAAACTCAAAGTTAACTGAATGCTGCTGAGATATGGTTTTTAAGAGGAAACATGAAAATATCATGTGTACCTAATAAATCTAATGTAAAAGTGTTCAGAGATGGAGTAAAAAATACAAATTAGAAATTATAACAAAAATAGTAGATATTTTAGCAGGTCTTAGGGAATGGATGAGAGGAGCAAAACTTAAACATTAAGTGCCCACCGGAAATATCAACGGAAGTAGAGACAGAAAAGGTAACGAAAGAATGTTCTACGTGGGTTGGCACTGTGGCATGAGAGAATATCATCAACTGAACTTGTAAACAACATAAAAGAGCGTTGTAGAGAAATATGATGGCATACGCTGCTCAACATGGCACGTAATTGATTTATTGTACTAGAATAGATGTTTATAATGCACTGGGGCAGCTTATATCTAGTGCAATTGTCAATATATCCACCTGAACTAGTGAACGTATTAAGCTAATATTAAAAAAAACACCTTATTAAATTATATAATTATTGTTGCTTCTTACTTGTATAATAATCTTTGCTTCAATCGATTGCAATACACAACTATACGAATATACTGATTGCAATATTTTACTTAACGACCTTACACAAATATTATTCGTGTCAGTCTAGGATTATTTTATTGAACGGAAATAAAAATGATAGTTTTATGAATGTTGAATGATTACTTAGAAATTAGGAAAATTCTATGTTTTGGGTAATTGTAATATCAAAATTAAGTATCAATATATAAAAGATGTCGGAGGTCAGTTACAGCCAACCTTTGTTGCGGAGACGGATCTCATTACGATGAATATTAATATCAGAGTGAATGGACGATGTTTGTAGCAGATTTACAAATAAATGGTTATTTCTCTAACGAAGACGGATGTGTCGGACAATTGGTGCAAATAAAACGCGAACACAACGCATGCCCATTATCTGGATAACATTCTGCTAGAAATCTGGTATAACCATTGTCCTGATACAGGAGAGATTCAGTGGGAGTTTGATCATGAACCCTGAAGAAGAAAAAGGATTTTTATATATACTGTTTATGATTTGAAAATGTTCTTCAAACTAAAATCCGCATGAAACTGGAAGCAGCGAAGTATTTGTATTGCATAAAACATTGTCTTACGACGACAAAGAACTATTCACGTACGATGTAGATAGATGCTGTGAGAGTGTGACAGCGAGAAATTAAGTCTGTTGTGATGACATGCGTAGACGGTGCGTATGGGGTTAAAGTGATAATCATTAACAAATAACATCTGTTTCTATACATGTATTTAGGTAATGTGAAACACAGCTGAGACAGCTTAAATAACACAGCTTTCACAGCTGTGAAACATGAAGCCTAAGTAAAACAGCTGCAAAGAAGATCAACGCATTCGAGCTGAAATGCTACAGAAAAATACTTAAAATATCATGGAAGGATAAAATCAGAAACTCAGATATTATAAACACATTAAAGATTCCAGAGTGTTGGTTACTAAACACAATAACAAAAAGAAAACTACGCCTCTTTGGTCTTATAAAGAGACACAACTGTTTAGAAAGACCAATAATGGAGGGAAGAGTACCTGGACAGAGGAGAAAGGGCAGACCAAGAAGACGATGGACTGACGACATTAAAGATAACATGAATATATCGCTAGAAAATGCAAGCCACATCGCCCAAGACAGAGAGAGGTTCAGAGAACTCATTGGGAAGACAACGTTCTGGAAGGAATACGTCACATGACACATTTAGGTCAGATTCGCTACTAAAATAGTCGATCTATTCACCAGGTGATAGCTGTGACTGATTCGAAATTTAATGATTAAATGATGGTCACAACAGAGTAGAAATAGAGCGACTAATTACATGACAGATTAGGAATGAGAAAAGTAGCTAACATGACCGATAAAATGTTGTTTTCTCCAAAATCGGTAGCATATCCTTTTCAGGCGTAGCCATCATACCAAGCATTATTTAGCTGTAGTGATTTTCTACACAATATAAACACGTTAAGTATTTTGCGATTGCTTTCTGAACGGTACGGATGTAGAATTGCCTGTGACGGTTGCATAACAGATTTTATATAGAGCGACTAATTACATAACAAATTAGAAATGTTGCGAGTAGTTAGTTACATGACGGCTTTTATATAGAGCGACTAATTAATTACAGGACACATTAGAAATGGAGTGACTAATTACATAACAAATTAGAAATGGAATGACTAATTAAACAATAGAATAGAAATGGAATGAAAAAATGAGGTATATTACAGGATGGAAATGAGTAGTAGAATAGCAGAATAGAAATTGGTGGAGGGTGGGTGGGGGGGGGGCTAGTTAATGGCATATTAGAAATGGAGCACATGACAGATTATAAATAGAGCGACTAATTGCATGACAGGCTAGAAATGGAGCGATTAGTTGGTGCATGTCATTATATTGTAAAATTGACGAGTTAAAAAATGATTAAAGAATGTTCTTTCTTCACAGGTAAAGGAAGCGTAAATTGTCCAATAGATTTGATGTTGTCAATCAGCATATGGCCGAGAAGTCTAATGGTGTAATGTGAACAGGAATGCTGTGAATCCTATTGAATCAAGGGAAAGAGCAACATTGGGACATATCATGAAATTAAGAATACTTTACAAACATGGAAATTGCCAAAACGTAGTTCAAGAAACCAATAGCAAGGCAGAGGTAAACTATAAACTTGAAAGATATAGAAAGTACGAGGAACTAAGCGGAAGGGTGGATGGGGAGTTGATGGAGCTGGCAATCATGTTTACAAGTTGCTGAACGGCAATTAATTTGGAGACTCTGCTCAAGAAATTGCTACATAGAAATCGTCTTGCTACATTTTGTTTACGAAGTGGGTTTTTCTGAAATTCTTGAAAATTATCGCATGAACCTACGGAGTTACGTGCTATGAGTGGTACTCTAAAATCCGGATTGCAGCATTGCCGAGAAGAATGGAGGCCACATAGGGAAAGCAGATGTCAATGAAGCAAATTATGTGCAACATCTGATCCGTACTTCTGAATTCTTTCCGGGCAATTACTATTTCATAAATTACAGTTAAAATAATTTGTAAAGTAAGCAAACAGCTTTGAACAAAACTATAACTATGAAATGTTTCGGTGGTTTTGAGCGTGTTTCATACTGTCACCAAGGAGCCACAGCAATTTTCATTTGGCGTTGCAAGGAAGAACGATTTAAATTAGAGAATCACATATTCGTTTAGAAATATTACATGACGGTGACATTTTGAATTATGCTTAATGTTATATACATACATATGTACATATAAATATATATATGTACTTTCTTCAAGAAGTAAAGAACCGAAAAGTCAACAAGCTATGTTTAGGCTCCAATTGAGCCACGAAGGAAAATATACTCCCAAATAGCGACCGTGAATAAAAATACTCTGAAAACCACTGAACTATTTGACACGGTGTCCACAAGCTAACAGTACAATTACTGCTGCTAACAAATCCACAGTGTTAACTGGGAGAAATCTGGCTCACAATCTAATATTAGAGAATGAAATAGTGAAGACCAATTCACCAATTGCAACAATATGTTTAAGATATCATCAATGTTCTTAGTGTCGGTCTGATCCAGGACATAAACTCGTACGATGCTTCACTGGGATTCATTATGCCTATTGTTATTGATTTCTGTGAGGCAAATATTACTCTCTTATGAATATAATGATGACGATGTTATCGAAGAAGCAGGGATTTATTTCGCTGACGTAAATTAGAATGTAAGTGTATGTGCCTGTGTGCGTGCGTGTGTATATGTATGTTATGTATGTTATGTTGTGTTGTGGTGATGCGATGCTATGCTATGCTATGCTATGCTATGCTATGCTATGCTATGCTATGCATGTATGTATGTATGTATGTATGTATGTATGTATGTATGTATGTATGTATGTATGTATGTATGTATGTATGTATGTATGTAGATAGATAGATAGGTAGAAGCGCCCCTGTGTGTCCAGGCCTGTCTTCGTGTATGCATGTAAGTATACATTCATTTTGTTTATTACTACAACAGTCGTTTGTCAATTCCATATTTGTTAGTCAATATCTTAAGAAAGACATGATGATAGAAACATCGATTGCATGCATTTGTTTAACAGAAACTTCATTTTTACGCGCATTTTGCCTTATATGTATTTACATAAAATTATTTTCCAGCCAACGAAAAAAGTAAATTATGTTTATTTTTTTCTAACGTATGTGATCCAGATTTTGTCAGCAGCCATATTTTATATTACTTATCATTTATTGAAACACTCGCATGTGTTTGCTGATAATAGCATTATTTGTATATGCCTAAGTGAAATAACGTAGCTCTTCTTCTATTCTTGTCAACTGATTCTGTCTAAAGTAAAAAGTAGTCTATATTAGATTGCTACTATTTTTTTCATGTTCTCTGCTTTGTATATATTCCTCAAAACTGAATAATTTCATGTCTGAGATTTCAATTGTGTTGAGCAAATATATACTCATTTCTCCATACGAATATATACTCATCTCGCATTACAAATATATACTAACCTCTCCATAGAAATATATACTCATATCTACATACAAATATATACTCATATCTACACACAAATATATACTCATATCTTCACACAAATATATACTCATGTCTTCACACAAATATATACTCATGTCTTCACACAAATATATACTCATGTCTTCACACAAATATATACTCATGTCTTCACACAAATATATACTCATATCTTCACACAAATATATACTCATGTCTTCACACAAATATATACGCATATACACACACAAATATATACTCATATCGTCACACAAATATATACTCATATCTTCACACAAATATATACTCATGTCTTCACACAAATATATACTCATATCTACACACAAATATATACTCATGTCTTCACACAAATATATACGCATATACACACACAAATATATACTCATATCGTCACACAAATATATACTCATGTCTTCGCACAAATATATACTCATATCTTCACACAAATATATACTCATATCTTCACACAAATATATACTCATCTCTACATACAAATTAAACTTGAAAGAGAACGATTCAGACACATTAGTTTAAAAATTAATAAATAAAGTGCAGTGCATATTGAAGTCAGCGATCACTTCTCTCCACAAATTCGCTTTTGTGTTATTAAGAAGATAGTAAAAGACACATCATTTTATGCTCTGATGTTTCTGAGGGTTACTAAATGTTCAGGTTTATCACTCCTCATAAAATTCCCTATACATCTTGACTGTCTGCTTCTAATTTATGTTATAGTTTGTCTTTTTACTTCAAATACTATCCAAACATGGGGTTCCACAATACCTAATGGACGTGTTTAAAAGTAGTTACCCAGTTAGTCAATGTACAGTTATGAGTGTAGTTATGAGTGTAGTGATTTCAGACAAATTCCACAAACACTCTGGCGTTCGACAAGGATGTGTTCTATCTCCCTTGTTATTCATATATTGATTGTATTGGTAAAATTGCCAACACCAATGAAGAGGACAACACAAACAACCTCCTGAGCGAACTTCTTTTTACAATCGACGAAGCAATAGTATAACAATCAGAAGAACAACTACAACATATAAACAGATTTCACGAAACGTAGAACTTCGACATGTAGATAAACACAGAAGAAACCGAGATAATATCAGTCGCAAAAACAGAACGAAAGACTACTATTTTCATCGATGACGACAACTTAACAGGTGAAAGAATTCACTTATTTTGTAAGCATCATATCATTATATGGGGAAAAACACCACACGAACCCAACATAGATGCAATATTGCATACCTGTTGCTTGGTTGCTGATCCAGCGGTCCGTGGACTCGTGTCCTTTGACCCTATGCCATTGTGTGATATATGCATCCGTTTGTGAGCTGTTGTTTTATTCAATATAACGTTTTCCAGTTATCTTACCTTGGAGGGAGAAGGATTTTCCCGACGTCATCCAGTGCTGGACATTAAAAAAAGGTGGTGGTCAACAGTTTTATAGGAATGAGTGCGCAGCCGGCACTTTGGAGTGTTGTGGTTGTATTCTGTTCATGTGATTGTTAATCGGTACATATTGTGTGCGAAATCGGAAAATGATACTTTGGTCTTTTATTCCCAGGAGGGTGATGTTGTTCTTAGGATCCGGGCTGGTCATGCATTTATAGATTTCCCTACAAGTGTTTCCCATGGCCCATCTGTTCATCCAATTCTTCTTGTTCACAGTTTCCACACCATTTCAACTGTGTGTATGTAGCTTGTGTCTATGACTTTCTTGTTGTGCTCCCTTCTTTTCTAATATGTCTGCCTGGTCATTTACGGGAATGTTTGACTTGAGTGGTCGTCAGGAATTCACTGCATAACAATGCTGACTTCACAAGATGTAAGCAGCTGGTTCGCATAGTGATATTATTTCAACTAGCTCAGGATTACAATATCTATCACGTTCTAGTGTTTGAAGAGCGGACATAGTAAAAATTACAAGGTTATGGACTTTTGATGGAAAGGCATCAAACATGGTCTTCAGGTGGTATAATCCAACTTGTAGTGTTGTTATTTCAGTTTTAGTTAGAACATACCTCTCCACAGGCATCAAACAACGTATCAAATTTTTTGTCTAGATATTCTATGGCTTTTCACATTCTATGAAAGGAGACTGGTCAGTATAGACATGAATCCATTGCTTTGGATAGGTGCCTATTGTTTTCTGTGTTGCTTTCATAAAACTTACTGAGTCAGAACTTTTCGTTTTATTATCTCTTAATTGTGTCTTGATTTCTGGCAATTTAAAACCTGCGTGTGGTGGTAAATATTTTTAAACCCTGCAGTTCTAGTCTGGAAGGTGGTAGCTGTCTTATTTTTCATTGACATGGCTGAGGACTGACTTTTGTTTTATGCTGTGGCGCAGTTGCCAGATTTCAAATTTGTTTATTTAGGTGGTCTTTGTTCATTCTTTTGTTTCTTTCATAAGCATCCACTACAGCCATATCTCTATATATCTCAAGGGTATTTCACATGCAAAGTTAGTCTAGAGCTCATTACTCCACTAATAAGGCGTAAGACATTGTTCTTCATTCTGTGTAGGGATTCAACATTTGTATTGGAATATGTTAGGAGTGCACTGTTGTAATCACAACGTATTTAACCAACATATAGTCCTCCAAGGGTATCATTGTCTACTCCTCAAAATGTGCCAGCGAGACGTTTCAGTAGCCACATATCATATCGGATCTTAGGGCAGCTGTCTCCTATTTTCAAAAACAAACTTGTGAGCTAGAATACCAAAACTGCACTACATAAAACGATCATCAAACCATCACTATGCTACCAATGTTAAACGTGGACACTACAGTAAACGCCAAAAGAAAACTTGGTAACTTGTTGTTGCAATAGAAATGACTTTACGTAGAATTATCGGAGCACCAATAAGAGACAGATTCAGGAATGAAAACATCAAACGAATAACAAACACAAGTTCAATCAGAAGACAACAGATTAAGTTGTATTCAAATTCTTAAAGACTACCATCAGATAGTTCCCCTCAAAACGCATTGCTATACAGACACGATGAATACAAAGCCATTGAGAGACCATGCAAAAGATGGATTACAGAAATAAATGAGTACACGAATACACAGATATATGTTGTTGTTCATTATAAGTGCTGATGACCATTTGTTACATCCACATTTGAAATTCTATAAGAGATATGGTCATGCCTATGAGTTTGTAGATGGTTAATAAGCCCTATTCGAGCCTCAAATGTCCTTGGACAGTCTGTGCATAGAATGACCACTGTAGATGGTTTTTGGTCTATCCGTGACTCGTGACTTTCTGGCTGCTCTCCGGTGTTGAACTTCTGCATTTCTCCCTTTTCAAAAGATGACGCGCCCTTTTTAACTGTAGATCTATTTTGTGCAAGTTCTTCCCATGTGTTTTGGTATATTTCAAAGGTTTTCAGTGAGATTTTTAACGATTCCTGGTAGCATTTTATTTTGGCCACCTTGAGATCTTGTACCCTTCTCCAGCTCACCATAGAGAAGTATCTTTTGCAGGCGATTATCTGGCATACGTACCAAATGACCTGCTCAACGAATCCGTGGCTACATCAGGATAGTATTAATGCTGGGAATACCAGATCTGTCAAGGACAGTTGTATGCAGAATATTGTCTTGCCATCTGATGCTCATAACTTTTCTGAGACAGGCTGTGTGAAAGTGATTGAGTTTCCTCACGTGACGTCTACATCAACAGTCAATGTTAAAAACATATATGAAGCACAAATAAAGGCAGTCTTCAGAGAACTCTTCTACCCCTGACGCTACAAGGAATAAATGGGTATAAAGCGAAAACATAGAGAAAAGACCTCAGTATCTCTAAATATCTCTGTATTTGTTTTCTTAGCTGACCATGGTATTGTCATTATTCGTATAAATAAATGCCACATCTCTTAGCTTCCAATTCATATTGATTATGTTTGTGTACAAGTTTCATACCTATAGGCAAGAATTGCTTCAATGAATCCACATGACTGTATAACTGACGAGAGACACGATTCTATTCTAGAATCCGTAAGGAGACGAAAAGGTTATTGCAATCTAGATCGACCAATAGACCAATGTAAACTGACATTATAACTAAGGTATATTCACTAATGTAGCACTGGATGGAGACACATCAAACGAAATGTTTACATTGTAGTGCCCTTGCAGCGGATGCTTTCAATATACTACGTAACATCTGGACGTCAAACACACTAAGAAACACCACACAACTCAGGTTGTTTAACTCCAACATTATCCCTATTCTATCATATGGATGCGAAAGTTGGAAAGCCACAGATAACCGACTAAATCTTCAAAAACAAATGCCTACATATCATTCTGAACGTTAAGTGGAGTGACTTTAAATCGATCACTACTATACGAGAGGAAAGCAAACAAACCCATATATCTTCCTTCATTAGACAAAGGCGATGGACTTAATCGGTCACGTTCTAAGAATGAACAGTCAAAGAATTTTCCATCAGTCACTAAATCGGGTGTCACCGGGAGTAAGAAGAAGAGGAAGACCTAGAGAAACTCTACGAAGAACCATTAATAGAGAAGGCATGTCAATGCACCTATGCAACACCAAGAACTGAAAAACCTGACAACACAAAGACAGAAATGAAAGATATGGTTTTTGTCCTATGCTCCGCGTATGGTCTTAGAGGAACATAACATATATTCACGATTGAAGAATGCAAATTTACATTACAACTACGTTATAATGGACTTATGGACCAATATAAACTGACATTAGAGCTAAGAAAAGAAATCGTGAATAGTGTCCTATACGAGATTATTGCATTTCATCCATGGTGGAGATATTATAGGGCTGGTCTGCAAGAACATGGTGGAGATATTATAGGGCTGGTCTGCAAGAACATGGTGGGATAGTACAGTGAAAGTCATTTTAATTGCGGGCCTTAACACCTATAAATTGCGGGTCTTATATAGTGCTCACCTATACGTTACCGAAATAAAAACAAGAGGAGTCAGAAATTGGAAAAAAATGATACAACACTGAGTCATACACCATGCCTGCCGAAATAGTCACTGAATTAGTTTTGGTGGTGGATTTAGTTATCCCATCATATTGGTCTAGGTGACACAGCAGCCATGCTGAAAATGGATATTTTGGACAGAAAGACCCAGATATAATAGCAGGTCTGCAAGTAATGTTATAGCGCATCCTGTTATCCAGTCTATACCCTGCTAGTTTTTACTAGTTAAAAAAAGCAATACACATTGCTTAAGATAACTCAAATTTAAAAAGGAAACATGTGACACCATGTTCGTTTACTTTCCTAAATATGTTAATACAATATCTGAACTTGGAATATAATTGTCATTGTGAAACCTCGCTCACTGAAACTTCACGTCATCATGTCATGATCAATATGGCCAGTTGTTTGCTATGTACATAAACTTGCAGTCGTCTCGATTCGTCTTGCCACTGGTTTCAAATGAGGTCCAAAAAAGAGAGTGAGGTCGACGCTTTGCACAACTCCTCACTTTAATAAAAATCCCAGTGCAAGTCATTTTCACATCCAATAGATCTACATGGCGTTCTACAATCAAAAATAGCGCATCCTCTTGTAAAAAGAGGAGAATCAGCAGCTCAACAGCGGAGAGTTGCTAGAAAGTCACGGATAGACCAAGATCCGACTACAGTGGTCATTCCATGCCCGAACTATCCAAAAACATTTACAGCTCGTTTAAGGCTCATCAGCTATCTACGAACTCATAATCAAGAACATAACTCTAATTGAATTTTCAAAAGTGAATGTACCAAATGGTCATCATCACTTGTGATGGACAAACAACAAAAATGTTCACAGCATTAATGTACTGTACAACTGTGTGTTTCTATAGTGTTCGCAAAAATATTATACTATTGCTTCATGAATGTCGATGCGGTGGTAGAGTAGACAGTGGGGCTCTTCTCACTCCAAGTTTGGTTGAATAAACTCGTGGTTCGAAAACCGATCGTCCATATTGTACTGGTGATACGATTGTATGTATTAATAATAGCTAATTATTTAACAGTAGGTGTCTAGCAATGCGTTCCATTCTATACATGTGCTTTAATCATTACTCAATATTTCAAATGTATTTCTAAATCACCACTAATGGTATAGATCTGTGCGCTCTCTCTACACGCACGCGCGAGAATACACATACATAATGAGACACTGACGCACGCGCACGCACTCACGCACGCACGCACTCGTGCGCAGACACACATTTACGGTGTGTTTGTATATATGTATATGGTTCTTGTTTAGAGCGTGTACATCCGATTTGATTATTTTCCGTGGCAATGTGTGTCAGCTTATGTTTTATTAATTTTTACATTAATTTTTTAGGTTTAGAGTTAGGACAGTTGTTTTACATAAATAACCCCAACGCTAACCCTAAATAAATTTATATTAAAATTTATAAAAGATAAACGTAAACTGACAAACATTGCCAATAGTAATATTAAAATATGGGGGCACACGCTTCAAACAAGAACCACAAGGCTGAGGGGAACATTACCTTAAAAAAAAGAGTTCTTCACTCCGTTTTTGGTGAATTTTAAATGTGCATTCTTGTAAAAGATAGGGGAAAATTAGGAAAGGGTGGATTACCATTGGTTTTCAGTATTAATGATAGTCTTGTGTATTCCAAAGAGAAGATTTGGATACTTCAACACCGACCCCCCTTCTCATATCTACGAGCTTGTAGTGCGACGTTCTAATATAATCTTCCTCCATGTGACATGTAATTTACCCTACGTTGTCCTCACTGCCACCCTGTAAGCTTCTCGAACCCATGTAAGCCGCACATCTTCTTTCAAAAGAACTTTGGTATTCTGGACCATTCGTAGTTATGTTTTGCTCGTGTTCTCCTTATTAGAACCTTTTCATCCATGATTCATTTGTCTAAACCATTGTCTCTGTCCATGCTTCTGAAATACATCAGCTTGTATTTCTTTATAGTTTTGTAAAGCCAGTCTTTTTCTAAGTTTAGGTCTTTGCGGATATCTGTGCCGTGCCATCTCTGTTTATATTCTTAGGATCTTTCTATAGCATTTTATTTCAAATGCTGATATGTTCTTTTCCAGAGTATTTATCATGGCACAGTTCTCATAGCGGTATGTTACCATGGCACAGTTCTCACAGCTGTACGTTGCCATGACACAGGTTTAACAGCCGTATGTTGCCATGACACAGGTCTAACAACCGTATGTTGCCATGACACAGGTTTAACAGCAGTATGTTGCCATGACACAGGTCTAACAGCTGTACGTTGCCATGCCACAGGTTTAACAGCCGTATGTTGCCATGACACATCTAACAGCCGTATGTTGCCACTGGAAATATATTGCTTTTTAATAGTTGTAATTGTGTTTTTCTGTTTGCCTCTTACAATAGATTTTTTATGTGGTGTTTTCGTAGGGTCTTTGCTAATATATGATAAGTGTTGAACAATCTCTTCTGGTTTTTATTGTTGATCAGAGATTTCAAAGCGGATGACATTTTCTAAATGTTCGTGTATGGGTGTGTGCTTGTGTGGTTGTGTGTCATAGTAAATTGTGACTCAAGTGTGGTTGACTGTAGTGATCTAAGTGTGGTTGATTGTAGGGATCAAAGTGTGATTTACTCGAGTGGTCCAATTGTGATTGAGTCTAGTGATTCATGTAAAGTTTACTGTTGATCAAAGTGTGATTGACTTAGTGATTCATGTAAAGTTTACTGTTGATCAAAGTGTGATTGACTCTAGTGGTCTATGTCTGCGTGATTCTAGTGGTTCAAATGTGGTTTTCTCTAGTGATCCAAGTGTGGTCTACTCTAGTGGTCCAAATGTGGTTGACTAGTGATTCATGAAAAGTTTGCTGGTGATAAAAGTGTGATTGACTCTAGTGGTCTATGTCTGCTTGATTCTAGTGGTTCAAATGCGGTTCTTTGGAGATCTAAGTGTGATTTATTATAGTGGTCCAAGTGTGGTTGCCTCTAGTGGTCTAAGTGTGGTTGATTCTAATGGTCCAAACGTGTGGTTGGCTCTAGTTCTCGAAATGTGGTTGATTTAAATGTCGTGACGTCAGTGGTTGAAGTGTGGTTTAAGGGTTCAAGAATAGTTGATTCTGGTAATTCAAGTCTGATTGGCTATAATCGTTCAAGTGTCGTTTACTCTAGTGGTTTAACTGTGGTTGGCTACAGTGGTCGAAGTGTGATTGACTATACTTGTTCAACTGTGGCTCAATCTAGAGGTTCAAGTGTGGTTGACTCTAATTGTTCAACTGTGATTGAATCTAGTAGATGAAGTGTGATTCATTCTAGTTCATCATATATGGAGATCTGTAGTTAATCAACTGTAGCAGTCATTAAAGCGTGATTGAATCTAGTGGTATAAATGTGGTTGACTCTAGGGGTTACATTGTAGATGACTCCAGAGCAGGCTCGCACAAAAGGGGTGGGGTTTGCCCATTCTCTGGCAATCGAGACATAAATTTAAATACTCGTTACGTGGCCACAAAACGGGCTAAAAGCAATCTCCTTAGCCATTTTTTTTCTAAAGGGTAGTCAATTGTGCATCAAAACGAAGATCTGACACGCTCCCCTTCCCCTTATTGATAACGTATCTACGGCCCTGTTATATTGACCACTGTAAACTCTTTCCTTTGCCTGGTGTGCTCGTGGTTATCGAGAAGCATTTCGTTGTTTACAGTAAACGTATACACAGTGTTTGTATTTGTGGTCCAAAGTAGTGAATTATGTTGTGTTCTAACGTTTCACTTATTTGTCTTTTTTGCTATATGTTACATGTGGAATATAAGGCTGCAATTGTTGCTATCCAATGGTATATATGCTTTACTTTCTTCTTCGTCATTGCTCACAAAATTCCAATTAGTATGGTCTCCTCTTCTATTGCTCCTCGCTAGAAGTTTTTCTGTTTTTCAACTTGCCTCTATCCCTCCGGACTTCATTTAAACGCGTGTATAGTTACATCTTTGAAGAGTTTCAGAATTTCAGTTTGGTTCATGATTGTCCGATTCCCACATCTAGCGAGCTTCTTTGTATACTCATTTCCTTCGACACCAGTATGTCCGTACACAAGTGAAGAAGAAACTTCCCTATATCAGCTTTAATCGCGTCTTTGACTCCATCCAACAGCCCCCACAAGCATCAATCTTCATGAGCATACTTATGTAAATATATTCACAATGATACACATACAGGAAATTAATTTATCGAGCAGTAAACCTACAATTGACTCTAGTGGTCGAAGTGTGATTGACTCTAGTAGTCTAATTGTGGTTATGTGAGAATGGTGTCCCACGGCTGTGGAGTAAGAGGTGCAGGCTTGGGTCAATGAGAATATAAAACAGGGAGAAGTGATTATACACTCTGATGGATCTGTGATCAGACAAGCTCGCAGTGCTTGGGCCGTCACAGCTCAGTGCACAGATAAAATGATTAGGGAGGAGAGTGGGGCCTTATCCGTGACTATGTGTAGCTTGACCATGGAGATTATGACGGTGGCAAGGGTATTTACGTGGGTAGGCACACAGAAGGAAACACGGGTCTGCATCTTCAGTATCTCTATGAGTATGATTATGAAGGTACAAGTGGGTCTCGTTCGCGAACAGTGGGTTGAGGACTTGAAAAAAGGCGAGTTTAAAAGTAGCTACATTTATTTTCGTGCCGCGACATGTGGATGATCGAGTAAAGGAAAAAGCAGATCAATTGATGTCATGCGCGATTGTGGCAATGGATCGAGCTCTCGTTTTGAAATCCATAAGAGATATAGCACGCGAGAGTGAGACTAGTATGGATGATGATTTCTTTTCAATGTCCAGGATTAATGATTAGGGTTTGAAATGCGGAATTGCTGGAAGTGAACATTTTTAAGGGCGCAGACGAATAATGGTCAACCAGTAGAGGACCGGTACTGTCAGCATAAGTGTGATGGCGGATACGTTCAGGGAGATATCGAAACAACTATGGACGTGTCCTGTTAGCAGTAATGATGATACGACGACTAACTAACTAAATAAGCCTACAATGCGCATTAAATAAATATTGGTTATATATGTTTTATTGTCTACATAATTGCTTTAATTTCTAATGTCATATTTCGTCCTTATCACGCAGCTCTGAGTACAGTGACGTTAATGTCTGATTTTTATTGGCGGACAACTATTGAAATCTTCATTTATTTCTTATATTATATTTACATTTTGGATCTGAATATAAAATTGCTAGCCATCAGTAGGCGTAAATGTATTGAGATTTGTCAACGAGAAGCACATTTTTGGAAATTCATTCAATTTTATCAATTCCCATTATGCATCTGGTTGAAGTTAACATTGTCCCTGGCACAATCCACGGAACGTCTGGAATACAGCAGTCACGCCCACACATTGCAGGAAGAGACAGATTTCTTCTGTCGTGAACATAAAGTTATGTTTCATTTCCGGATGTAATCCATTAAGCGATCTACACACTCGATTTTGAGGTGTCGACAACATCGATTTTGTTTGTAAATCAATATTTAAATTCAGCATGATTTAAGGTAACAATATCGTATGATGTCAAAAATCTCTGGGAACCACTACAAAAAAGTTTATGATACAATTATATACAGTATAAAATGTGTACATTGTATAAAATATGGCAGAGTTTAGTGGAATTGACAAATTATAAACATTTTAATGAGATATTCCCGCTTGCAGACAATTATCAGCAAGCACTGTGAGAAAGCGATTATCCTTGTATATATCACAAAGCAACTGTGCCGAATGATGACGTCATGTTATGTACACATAGAATGCTATTATCGATGACCCCTTCTATATTTTCCAAAAAGAATTTTCTGGAAAGCACTTCGGAATTCCGGGCTGAAGATCGTGTAAATAATGGGATTCAGCAGACTGTTGAAGTAGCCAAGCCATAACACAAAGCTTCTGGCAAAAAGGGGTATCTGTTCTTCGTCGACGAAAGGACCGATAAGAGCAATGATGAAAAACGGTAACCAGCAGAATAGAAATGCGCCAGTAATGATGGCGAGTGTGCGTGCGGCTTTTCTCTCACGTTTAAGTTCCATCTTTTCACGTGTTCTTGAATAAGGAGCGTGTTCATTGGCGCTGATTTTTTTACCGTTGTTGAATTGAGTTTCCAACATGGCGATATTTGCCTCGTCGTTACAACCGTTAGTAAAAGGATCAGGTTCGATTTGCAGTTGTTTAAGTTTCTCAGTGCTTGCATTACTCACACCATTTGTCTCTGATGACATTTTTGTATTTCTATTTTTCTTCCTTTCAGGTCGTGGAGAGCAGCCATAACTTTTGAAAGGGGCTCTACGTTTTTTCTTTTCTGCGTTGATATCGGGCGTGTTGCACCCGTTACAGTCACTGACTTCACTGTATTCAGTCTTTGGAGACGCTACAAGCGTTGTTTCTTCTGTCTTCATGTTCGATTTAGTCTGTTGGAACTTGTCTTTGCGTATGCGAGACCTTGCAACTTGATATATTCGGATGTAAATGATCATCATTACCAACATTGGCAGATAAAAGGCTCCCACTGTTGAGAATATAGTATATCCTTTGTCTTGTGAAATCATACACTTTCCTGTTAGATCAGAATTGTTGTTGGGATCACGCCAGCCAAATAAGGGCGGGATAGAGATGAATAAAGCGACAATCCATACTACGGTGATCATTAGAAGAATACGACGGGCACTACGGCGGCGGATGTAGTCGATGCTGGTCACTGCCCAGTATCTGTCCATGGCTATAGCGACGAGATGAAGGATGGATGCTGTGCAGCAAAGTACATCAACGGAGATCCACATGTCGCAGACTTCCTGATGTAGAAACCATACCTGACAGAAAGGAGGAAAAACATAGAAAGCATGAGCTCATTTCACTAAAAAGTAAAAAGTTATATAATAATGAGTCAAAATAAATTTGCAAAAGAAAGTAAAGTATTGTAGAATAATGAGTAAATAAAAGTTTATCAAAAGACAAGTGTTATATTATAGAAAAATAAGTCAACAATTTTGTTATCTGTGTTAAAACAGTTAACGTAATGGTTATTGGTGTTGAATCGGCATCATTGCACAACGGCAGATTTTCTTCCATTGTTGTTTCCAGACACCTGTCTATTAGCAGAATGTAGTCACGAGTAAAGATTAAACCGTGTTATGGTTTATAGCTTAGCTATAATATATAGTCTTTCAGATGATAAAAGAGTAGAGCATCTGCAGACACGACAGACTGTCTTGCCATATAAACCTATATGATATCTTGAGTTATACTAATGTAACCTAGGAACATAGAGACTAATTCAATAATGGTTAAATAGTTCATCTAAGAAGACGTATTCGGCTCAAGTGCAATTTGTGGATTTCTCGTCTCCCATGTCGAGACTAGTGCGAAAATAAATTTTACTTATAAAACATTTTCGTGTGGATACATTCCATAGGTCTATCAGTAATTTATTATATATATATATATATATATATATATATATATCAGTGGTTGGGAAAGAATACAAGATAAATGTATGCATTAATCGAATGTTCTTGATCGAAAGGCGAAACTATCGTAACTATTTTCCTGACTAGCAGCACAACGTACATACTCTGAGTGATACATAACAAAATCATTTTGAAGTAGGATGTGTCAGGTAGAAGGCGCAGATATCTCTGCTAAGCTGTAAACTATGACAAAAGCATTTCATCGTCTTAAAATTGGAAGCATATCGTATGCAGGATGCAGGTATCAACTCAGAAGTTTTTGGTTGTAGGGATTTTCTTGTTAGTGTTTACACAAATTAGTTTGCCATTGCTGTGTGAACGGTTTGAATTCACAATTGTCCGAGGCTGGTATCGAACTCGATTTCTTCACCGTCACAGACGCGCTCTGTACCTCGCGGACAGTCACCCTTAGTTTCCTGGATGAGGAATATCCACAAGATATATGGGTCAGAGTATACACAGATGGGTCAGCACAGAATGCTGTGAGGAATGGAGGTGCAGGTGTATATATAGAATATACACACAAGCCTAGAGATACAATCAGAACACCGACAGGATAATTCTGCAATAATTATGATGCAGAAATCCAGGCAATTAATGTGGCAGCTAAAAAACTGGTGAACTCCAACTCTGACCTACAGGCTGTGGTATTCCTGACAGATGCAAGGTCAGTGCTTCAAGCTCTCCAGTCTGGAAAACTAACAGACTTGAAAAAAACTACTTAGGGAATTGTTTTACCAGTATAGGGTAACCATGCAGTGGATACCCTCTCACTGTGGAATACCAGGAAATGAAAAAGCTGACCAACTGTCTAAGGAAGGTGCTGCCGAATACAAACCAGATATACCAATCACCTACCATCAGATGATAAAGTCAATAAGAAAGCCACAAACCGCAACACAAGATGATTATCACATTATGAACAGATCAGAACAAGTTATAATTCTACGTCTCAGAACAGGACACAACCGACTCCGCAGTCACATGTATACAAAGTTCAAGATTGGCAACACGGCCATGTGTACATGTGGACAGGCAGTACAGAGTGCCAAACATATACTTCAAGAGTTTCTGAGCATGAAACGCTGAGGCAGACATATTGGCCAGAGGAAACACCACTGGAATCAAAGCTCTATGGGACACTGTATGAACTACAAAAGACAGTGAGTTTTATTAAGGAGACAGAATTACAGATATAGACATGTTTCAAGTGAACGAAAGAAGAAGAAGAAGAAGTAGCTTTTTTGTATCTTGGATAAAAGTTCTACAAATCGTTAGTTAGAGTTTTTGAAGTAGGATGTGTCAGGTAGAAGGCGCAGATATCTCTGCTAAGCTGTAACTTCACGTCGTCAAACCGAAAGCTCCTAAATCTTCATTGAAATTTATTATATTTTGCATTTGTACAAGAAAAGGCTTGCGTGATAAAGAGTTATAGTACATGACATTATATATAACAAAAACAATAACATAAAATTCAATGCTTTAAAGTAATGTTGGGCCGTGATGATCGAAATTATAAGACCTGTGGGTAAAAATTGTATCATTTCTTCTAACGGGACGCATTTGATTTAACCTTGATTTTCACAGACTGTCGACGCATGTTGTACGCAAAGTGACCAATAAAAATAGTGCAAAAAGTTGCATGTCTCACTTTTGAAGGATGATTCCCAAATACGCCTGTATGAGTGTATAAGTGACGATGCTTTTATTCGTGTTGTGTTGGATCAATTATTTTTTTTTCAATTTGTATTTTAAATAATCTTTCGAAGCTTAAAGTAGTGTTTCCTAAACTCTGAGCCAGTGAAATTAATAACTTTAGATTAACCTGGCGGATCATAAAACATGGCTTGGAGGACCACTGTAGGCTCTCGGGTCGTATTTTACTCACCCCTGGTGTATAGAAACCTGCCTAGAAACGTAAATTGTGTATAAGAAATAAATAACTAAATATCAGCTCGTTAGAACTGGTGAGCATAGTTTTGCAGGGGGGGGGACGAGGTTGTTTGTATATTACGTCAACAATAATTTGCAAATTCTTGACCCCCCTCCCGCGACTACAAATTTCAGACTTTGAAAAATATGGCTACTCCGTTCCTCATTGCTTAATTATCTCCAAAAATTGTTAACTCTCCAACATAACAAATTTTTTTAATTTTTAAACAGAAGACGACAAAACTACATGGTTTGTTTCACATTTTTAGAACAAATGTTTTGAATTAAATTATCTAAATTGGCATAAAAACGGTTTTATAGGCCTAGATGTCAATCTTTGCCAACCATCCCTCTATCTTTTCAACAATTGTCAAACTATTTACGACACTCCCCTATCCCCCTGAATTGTAGATATAATTTACTAATTTATGGACAGCCCTAGACTGGACAACGTTTTAGGTAACTGATACTAAAACTTGCATGTGTAAACCTTGCATATTTCGTTCTGAGTTTAATAGCAAACAACTGAAACTCAACCAGACTGAAACGTAATATAAATAAAACCCTGAGAACTTTGACAACCGTTACAGATACAAACTTCGAACTGTCTAGTGAGCCTGGCTCCCAACACGCAAGCCAACAAACGTTAATTTGATTTTCATTCGTTCGTTGGTGTATTAATGGTAAACGCGACAAACCACGGCATGCACTGACCAAGCAGCCAATGAACCACCAGATCCAGTTTTTTGTTCCCTCTCTTCAGCAAAAACTAACCTCTTTAGTCTACCCAGAGACTCCCGTAATGATTAATGAAATCGTGCAGAGCGCTCTATCATTTGGATTTCAACCCTGTATAATTAATTATACAATTTGATCAAACCACTATAGAGAAGTGCGTCCTATCATTTCCCATTTGGTAATCAATGTCTCGTTCTCCAACGGACCGTTCTTACAGAAGCACTAACGAACCGACAGTGAACCTGCAGCACAAAGTGTAGGTAAAATCCAGGAATAGTGTTCGAATTTCGCGCTGACTATTAAGATAAAAAATTGAATATGATATTCGTGAGTAATTGTATTAAATAAATTACCATGGATATCATAACGAAATTTTGTCAAGTTTATGTCAAAATAAAGTTTAAAGTGTTATTACAGACAATAAGATTATTACATGCTCATGTTGTATACATTACTAGAGGTAGGCCTAATACCTGGCGTTGTCCGTGTGATAATTGAAAAAGTACTATAATACATATTTTTTCCAAAATTCAACGGATATTATAATTAAGAGGCCCCCCCCCCCAAAAAAAAACAACAACAAAAAACAACACATATACAAATCCTGATGAACGCCAAGATATAATCAGTGTATTAATGGATGCGTTTATTAAAAATAAAACAGACACGAATAATTAAACCTATAATGAAGCGACAACTGTATTATCTTTATTTATACATGTTGGCAAAGTAGCCACTGTCTCTGGAATAGAACATGGAACACAAGTCAGTCACGTGAAACAAAGATTATTTTCCACCACGACGATATATTTGAGTACGTGAAATAGTCTTTATATAAAAATCTTTATGTAATACGGATATTATATGTTATATGTTTGTTGTTACTGAGGATACTTCAATACATTTACGGGATGTTCGTTGTTGTTATAATAGTCTTTATCTCAATTGGTGCGTTCTCAGTGACTTGAGTGCACAGTTTAAATGTCGTGACAAAATCGCATCTTTTTTTAGAGATGCGGTTAGTCAAGTACGGATAATCTCGTGTACGAGAGTTGCTAGGCGATTTGGTGCCGTTTAACGTACTAGTTCAATTCCCGTTAGACTCAAGAATTTATAAATATCGTGTAAAAAGGAATGTCAAGGCCAGTTTGAAGGTTATGCTCAAGAGAGTAAGCTGTCCCTGTGAGATTATTGCATCAATACTCGATCGATATGGATTTGGGACAGTAATCATCAAATCTTAAGATTTCTCATACCGACTACGGGTGAGATTATGACCCAATGAGTCGCCGTGTCAATTTTCATTGGAGTTGTTGAAGCTGTTGAGATTGTTATACATTTCGACACACACGGAGAGTGATAGACTTAGCTATTTACAGAAACACACACACATGGTGTGTGCATGTGTACATGACTGGAAACATCAGCACATTCCTTCATCTTTAATAGTTTATAATAGTTACTGCAGTGACATGTAGTATATATATGTGGGTGTCTGCATGTGTGTTTGCAGGGAGTAATGTCTCCTACATTTCTCTGCAGTAACTATTATAAGCTATTAAAGATGAAAGAATGTGCTGGTGTTTCCAAGGTGTCGTCACCCTTCTTTATAAAGATATTTTCTGTTTCACTGAGTCTGAAATTCAAAGTTTGCTGTTGATGAAACATTTTGGACGATTATCATTTTAATAAAGTTAAAATCGTCCCGTTCTCAACAGAATCTTGCTATTGGTTTCAATACTGATTTTTGGACTACGGTCCAGACTTCATTAATATCAACATAATTGTTCCTCTTACTTATTGTGCATGCAAAGTAGCAAATGAGAGACGTTCATATAAACATTGTATACACAACGTACACTTTTAAATGTGACTGTATTTCTGAGAAAGTAACACAATGTAGCATACAATTATATCAGTCTAAAATCATTTTAAAAGCGTATAGATCTTGTCAATATTAATATTTGAGTATTAACTCAAAAGCCAGTGGAGAACAAACGAATTTAAAACGTTGTTTCTTTCTATGACAAGTTATCGCATTTTATAAGCATCCACTGTGGCCGCTTACAACTTGCAGTAACACAACTAATAGTTGTCGGATTTCTTCAAAATACAAGAGAGGACACAATCCGTTGTACTAGCGTCGCCTCCATTGACGTCAACACTTTGAAGCGGTGATCGGGCGTAGTCCAGCCAACATAACCTGGAAACTAATATTGGTCGGACCATCTCTTGCATCGAGCAGGACCACAACTGTGCCTATGCAAACACACGCGCTGAAGTCCGAGATACCATTATGCTAAGCGGCGCACCAGCAACCATTGTATCATTCTTTCTAATTAGTTAACATGTCTTCAAATTTAAAATTATAAACACTTGTTACGTAGACATGTTAAACTGCCAGCGATAAGAAAAAGAAGAAGAAGAAGAAGATTAGATTAGAAATAATTGTCACATTTCTAACAACTGGGTATGTCACTCTTAATTTGAAAGACTTTCACATATAGATTGAGGTAGCATATGGATTAAATTGAAATATTAAACATTATGATAAGTCTCGTGCATGGCCATGAAGTTAGATGGCCAGGCCCTGCATCGTCCTCCCCCTCTCACCTAAGGTTTATCTCCGTAACCCTCTCCCCCCCCCCCCTTAAGGTGCAGCTCGCCAACTATGAGAAACCCAGAATTAAACCGTGAAAGGTTACACCCGCAGCCGACTTGAAATTAATCCCATCGAACTGGTCACTGTTGAAGGTTGATCCACAACTCTCTCCAATTTTTAGAGCATTACAACCAATTACACCAGCTGGTTGACCTTTCATTGCACAGTGATTTTCATCAACAGACGATACAAAATATGCGCAAAACGACTAATGGAAATATCGGATGAGGTGGATTAGCGAAGATTATTAAAGTAGACCAGTGTTTACTGTCAGGTTATATACAGTTGAGTGTGGACTTGGCCTAACAGCACTTTTTTGATTATCTAGAAGACAATATTGATTATCTTAAGATAAAGTTGATTATCTAGAAGATAAAGAAGATAAATTTGTGTATCTACATAGTAAAGTTGATTATCTAGAAAACATATTTGATTATCTAGAAGATAAAGTTGATTATGTTTAAAACAAAGTTCGTTATCTAAAGATACATTTGATTATCTACACGATAAAATTGATTATCTAGAGGTCAATGTTGATGATCTAGAAGATAAAGTTGATTATCTAGAAGACAGTGATAGCTATCTAGAAGATAAAGTTGATTATCTAGAAGACAATGTTGATTATCTAGAAGACAATATTGATTATCTAGAAGACAAATAGATACATTTCTGGATTTGCTGTCACATTGTCGGCAAGAAAATGCAAACAACCGAACTTATTAACAGTACAACAGAGTGTTGTGGAGAAACATGAAATATGAACAGCTGCGCACTCAGTATGGCACTAGATTGTTTGATCTAGTGCTTCACTTGAACTTCAGCAACATTTTATATTACCAATATCTAGATGTCAAACATCGATCGTAGATAATAATTTTTAAAGAATATCAGTTTATATATATATTTTTAAAGTTAAGATTTTTTGATTGATTTTTTTAAATGGTATTTTTTTTTGGGGGGGGGGCAGCTAAGCGGGAGAGAGAGAGAGAGAGGGGGGGAAGAGTTACTCTTTTACTTATTTATATCCTGGTGTTGTCATGTTCTATTTTTTATGGCGCATGTGGCATCTGAGGTGGACTTCTAGTTCAGTTTGCAGAGAATAGAACCACTGTCTTATTTTTAGGCTTGTCTTAGAAGGCGACGAAGGAAAGTTGGTGGATAACCTGGCAACCTGTGAACAAATCACAAGTGAACAAATCATCATGTCACTACACGTGTCTTGTCTAAATTTCAAACTCTTTTCTTCTGTCAACAAATGGTTCCCATGGATGGCGAAGAGATGCAGACCAGTGCCTTTCTGTCCTTTTGTAACATGCTCGCAAGTGGCTGGGAATGCTAGATGTACCAACTAGATGTACCCCGCTAGATGTACCCCACTATATGCACTCCGCCATATGTACCCCGCTAGATGTACCCCACTATATGCACCCCGCTATATGTACCTCGCTAGATGTACCCCGCTAGATGTATTCCGTAAGTGACGGAGAATGCTAGATGTACCCCACTATATGCACTCCGCTATATGTACCTCGCTAGATGTACCCCGCTAGATTTACCCAATTAGATGTAAGCTGTAAGCGACAGAGAATGTTAGATGTACCATCCCTGTAGATGGCTCAACAGATATGCCTGAAGAATGATACACTAGATCAGTGTTTCCCCAACCTTTTCTTAACTATGCCCCACCTAAGTCATTCTAAAAGTATGCTTCCCTCTATGTAACAAATAAATAGTATTTTAACATTTACAAATTGAATTATTCCCTAAATGAAGCATAATTGCAACTTGTTCTGGACACAAGACTTAGGTTTTAGGAAGAAATCACTAAGAAATTATTAAGAAATAAAAAACAGTAAGTAAATTTTCAAAACATATAACAGACAACTAAAACTCAAGTACAAAATAATTTATTTTGTTCGAATCGTCCCCCGTCCCTTTCTTGAACAATCAAATCCCCCTTCAGTACGACGTGGGCCACACGTTGGGAAACACTGCTCTAGTTAGCCTCTGCCCAGAATTATATGCTACATTCCAGTCAGGACGTGATGGTTCTAAAATATTGCCACTCTGGAATGTCTCCCTTGGTGACTAAACATGCATCCATAAACCCTTTAATACAATGTTACATTTTAGATAACAAACACTATACGAATTTGTGTCAACTCGGTGAAAAAACTGATTTTTTTTTCAGAAATGTTATGGGCTGTCCAGAGCTACCTGCTTGCTTTATTACTTTATCATCAACATCTGTCAATAGCTATATGCTCACATCTAAAAGGATCACGTCATCATCATCATGTGACAAGAGGTGCCTACTCATAGCAAACGGATAACTTCATCATCATCATGTGTCAAGTGTATCATAATCATAATTTTCCAAGAGGGTGGGGACATATAAACTACAATTTGCCCTACCTTATCTATGGATTTATATAGTAGTAAACCCCTGTCCATGTATGCTCGACGTAAAAACATAAACTGAAAAAATCAAATTAGAAAGAAATTATTTTAAATTCATGAGACCGCTTTTAACTGAATTCTTCTTCTTCTTCAGCGTTCATTCTCAACCTCCTGCTTGAATTCTCTCATAGCAGGAATATTTTTAGGCTTGTCTTAGAAGGCGACTAAGGAAAGTTGGTGGATAACCTGGCAACCTGTGAACAAATCACAAGTGAACAAATCATCATGCCACTACACGTGTCTTGTCTAAATTTCAAACTTTTGTCTTCTGTCAACACATGGTTCCCATGGATGGCGAAGAGATGCAGACCAGTGCCTTTCAGTCCTTTTGTAACATGCTCGCAAGTGGCTGGGAATGCTAGATGTACCCCACTAGATGTACCCAACTATATGCACTCCGCTATATGTACCTCGCTAGATGTACCCCGCTAGATGTACCCCACTAGATGTACCCCACTATATGTACCCCACTATATGTACCCCACTATATGCACTCCGCTAGATGTACCCCACTATATGCACTCCGCTATATGTACCCCGCTACATGTACCCCACTATATGCACCCCGCTATATGTACCTCGCTAGATGTACCCCGCTAGATGTATTCCGTAAGTGACGGAGAATGCTAGATGTACCCCACTATATGCACTCCGCTATATGTACCTCACTAGATGTACCCCGCTAGATTTACCCAATTAGATGTAAGCTGTAAGCGACAGAGAATGTTAGATGTACCATCCCTGTAGATGGCTCAACAGATATGCCTGAAGAATGATACACTAGATCAGTGTTTCCCCAACCTTTTCTTAACTATGCCCCACCTAAGTCATTCTAAAAGTATGCTTCCCTCTATGTAACAAATAAATAGTATTTTAACATTTACAAATTGAATTATTCCCTAAATGAAGCATAATTGCAACTTGTTCTGGACACAAGACTTAGGTTTTATGAAGAAATCACTAAGAAATTATTAAGAAATAAAAAACAGTAAGTAAATTTTCAAAACATATAACAGACAACTAAAACTCAAGTACAAAATAATTTATTTTGTTCGAATCGTCCTCCGTCCCTTTTTTGAACAATCAAATCCCCCTTCAGTACGACGTGGGCCACACGTTGGGAAACACTGCTCTAGTTAGCCTCTGCCCAGAATTATATGCTACATTCCAGTCAGGACGTGATGGTTCTAAAATATTGCCACTCTGGAATGTCTCCCTTGGTGACTAAACATGCATCCATAAACCCTTTAATACAATGTTACATTTTAGAAAACAAACACTATACCAATTCGTGTCAACTTGGTGAAAAAACTGAGTTTTTTACAGACATGTTATGGGCTGTCCAGAGCTATCTGCTTGCTTTATTACTTTATCATCAACATCTGTCAATAGCTATATGCTCACATCTAAAAGGATCACGTCATCATCATCATGTGACAAGAGGTGCCTACTCATAGCAAACGGATAACTTCATCATCATCATGTGTCAAGTGTATCATAATCATAATTTTCCAAGAGGGTGGGGACATATAAACTACAATTTGCCCTACCTTATCTATGGATTTATATAGTAGTAAACCCCTGTCCATGTATGCTCGACGTAAAAACATAAACTGAAAAAATCAAATTAGAAAGAAATTATTTTTAATTGATGAGACCGCTTTTAACTGAATTCTTCTTCTTCTTCAGCGTTCATTCTCAACCTCCTGCTTGAATTCTCTCATAGCAGGAATATGGTCCTACTAAATTTTCAGCAGGATGTAGTTAAGACAATGGAAACGCGTTGTGTCGCCGTTTTATTTGCGCCAATGGCCCGACACATCTGTCTTCGTCGGATAACTTAATAAAAAATCAATTTGTCTTTAACATTTATGATTACATTTAAAAAAATGGTAACAAATATTAAGTGTATAATGATTTAGGAAAGTGTCCCCGCACGTACAGGTGTGATATAATGCAAGAAATATGAAAGGAAAATGCTAATGAAACATGACGAGCAATTTGTTTGTGGTTCGTTTAATTAATCATGCATCCAATAATTACCTTGATACACGGGTCACTTGAGTGGGCTTTGATAATGAATGAGTTACGAAGCTATAATTGAATATCCACAGGAAGTCTAAATTCAGTGTTCAGGAATGAAAGATTACATATTTGTTATCAGACAACGAGGAAAATTAAAGAAACACATTTCTTGTAGTGTTTCTGTGTGTACGTGTCTTTCATTTATTTATTAATTCATGAAATCATGGAACGTGAAAAGTGTTAGGGGCATTTATAAGGTTTTCTGTAATTTTATGAGTTTTATTTCTTCGTTGCTGAACTCACTTTTATATTCTGGTTGTTGAAATCAGTTTTCTTAACCGATGACGCAATCAGTTTCCTTACTTTTATGACGTAATAATTTGTATTACTTCTATGTTTCAATACTGTTTTCTTAATTTGATATAATATGTGATCTTAATGTTACGACGAAATCAGGTTTTCTACCTCTTTGTCGCAATAAAATTTCTTTATTTTTACGTAATTAGTTGTATTATTTGTATGTTGTAATCACTTTTACGACTTTTATGGTGATAGTGTATTTATTAAAATAAATTCTCAATGCAATCAGTTTTGCAACTGAATTCTTGCAAAATCTCATGAAGACATACTCTCCTACGCATTTTCCAACAACATCCACTGTTACCAGATTCTCATTTTGTGTCCACCCTCTATTGTCTACTAAATTACCAGAATCATATATCTCCACCTTCCACTGCCTTTACATTAACACATTCCCATCTCTACCTTCTATTTCCTTCTCCATTACTCAAACTATACATTAT